>VZSZ01009650.1:247862-289544 GCA_013398815.1 Ibidorhyncha struthersii
CGGGAGGTGGGTGAACCCCCGGCCTCCCCCGGCGGCGGGCTGCCGGAGCGGGGGGGCTTTTCAGGCCACCTGGCCGCTAGGGACTCCACTTTTTGTTACATCTGGCGTGTTTTGAAGAGCTGTCGTTTTCCCGGGCACTGGTAGCGTAGCACGAAGTAAATACAGGGGGGGGAGGGGAGGCACCCAGATCAGACGTTAAATTCGTATCCGTAGTCATAACAACAGTTCTATGAGGATAAAAAAAAATAAAGCGTCATTTTAGTTAGTGGTTAAGGGCAGACGGCTGCGTTGGCAGTCGTAAGAACTAGCTTGTGCAGTTCCCCCACATCATTTGGATTTTACGATGCTGCTCTGGAAAGTGCTTATTTCGGTCATTAGCCCCAGCGCCGTTTGTGGGCGGCTTTCGCTGATCGCCACCGCACAAGTCACGCACGTGAGGGGGGGGATTTACATCAGTGTAACTGGCACGTGTTGGTTGTTACCTCACTATGTTTTGCTGTGGGTTATTGCCGGTGGTTTCTTTGTGTGTTGATAGCTATCGCTAAATAAATCTTTTGACAAAAGACTTTAAAAACAGTGGGAACTTGTAAGAAGTCACCTGCTGGGTCAGACTGGTGGTCAGTATAGCTCAGTATTCTTTCTTCCAACAACTGTAATAGCAGGTGATATTACAGAGAACTCGTTAGTTTAAGCGCTGTGTGTTCCCCATTCTTGTAACTGCCTGGTATGTGCAATTGTAGGGGTAGGCATGCTGGGAGGTATGTTCCATTTGATATCAGATTATGACTCTGCTGCCCTGAATTTGTCTAATTGCGTCCTGAACCTGCTGATCTGTTTGCTTTCATGGCCTCTTGTGGTAGCAAGTTCTAGACATTCACTACCTACTATGTACAGAAGTGCTGAGATGACCGCCCCAAACAGACATCAAGAAACAGTATTTGTAGGAAAGCAGAGCAGAATTCCTGGAAGCAGAGACAGTTGTACCCTCATTTTTAGTCTTGTTGTAGAAAGATGGAAAAGTAGCAGCAAGAAAAGAGCCTCACAGTTAAAATGGGATGTTTGTGGCTGACATAGGTAAATGTTCAAATATTTGTTTGTTTCCAGGGCTGGAAGAAACTTTGTTGATTAGTTCAAAATGTAGCAGCAAGAAGGCCACAACTCTACAGACAGTTAGGATGCCAAGGAGTGACGGTAAGTAGGACTTTGTTGTTGGAACAGCGTCAAGTAGTACGTGACATCTTTGACATAACTTACTTTTGCTTCAGTGCTCTCCTTGCATTTGTAAAGGGAGGCACTCTTGTGTACTGTTTCTGCTGGCACTAGGCCTTCCGTTGCAGTTGCACAACCCACAGGTTAATCTTATGTCACTCCTGTTCTGCAAAGCTAGATTTTATGATGCTAGGTGTTACAGCTGTTAAGTTTTAGGGACTTAGTTCTCCTTGCAGAAATCTCATGCTGTCTGCATATAGCAAATTCGCCAGGTTGTACCTTTGGTCTTCCTTTAGTCAGCTGCTTTCAAATTGGTGCAAGTTATGTAGATCAGTTTTAGAACTTTATTTTTAATGAACGTGCTGGCAGAATTATTAAGACGGATCATATAAACATTCATTCATAACAAATTAATTTGAATGCATTAAGAAAACTTTTTTTTTTGTTAATCGACCTATGTTCCTTCTTTCTTAGTCAAAGCTACGTATAGATTGCTAACATTCTCTTCAGTGTAACTCCATGCATAAGAGGACATGGTATAAAAATTGTTATTTGAAAGTAGTGTGGAGTTTTTCTCTTCATGAAAATACACCAGTTCTTTTGTCTCAGATTGTTCTTTTCCAGCATTGAATTGTTGCTTTTTTGCTGATCTGGGCTTCTCATCTCTTTTCAGAAGTAATTTCTCATTATAAAATATTTGGTGTATAAAAGCATTTAATTTAAAATGGACTCCTGTCAAATTATTGTATTTTTAATTTGTGATTGAGCTGAGATTTAAAAAGGAATAGAAAACCCAATTTGTTATATTGAGTTCTTTCTTGGATAAAAGTCTCTGCAAAGATGTTTATACACCTGCAAAGGTAGTTTATACCTTCTGTGGAGCTTGCTTGGAATAGTACCTCTTACTTCATGGAGAACGAAAACTAGTAATTGGCTCATCTGCATGTATGGAGCAAAAGACTATTTGCAGAAACTCTGGAGGCAGGTGAAGATACTCCCCTCCTCCATGGAAGGGAAATGGGTGTGATTCTCCTAATGACACTGATGGTCTTAAAATTGTTGGGAAGTCCCACTGAGCTTAGAGGATCTGTAGAGGGTAAGTCCTTTATACTTCAACCTAGAGCATCCATCTCTCTCCCACCATCTTAATTTCAGAGCCCCTTTTGATAATTATGTTGAACTTTCTTTAGTGTAGCATGACATCTGTGCTACAGCCAATTTTTCCATCTTCGAGACCTTCAGTCAATACTTTAATAGGGAAGAAAGGAGGACATAGTTATATTTTCATTGGAGATAATGCTGATGTGGAAGTTTCTCAAGATGGCACTCAATACATATTTAAAACCATGGAATTTACAAGCAAGTTTTCTGTAAAGTAGTCAGTCACATTTTGTTTTAAGAATCAGAATGGAATTGTTGAAGTGATTTCTTCCTGCACCACATACTGACCAATAGATTTGATATCTTTTTGCTGTTTATGTCTTGGGAAATTGAATACTATAATAAATCCTTTATTAAAACATTTTAAATATGGTAGAGAGCTGGAAATTACAGTTGAAATGGAATTTATTTAAATGCTCAGATTTCTGAAATATAAATGTATAAACTAACGTGCATCTGTTTGTATATATACATGTGATAATTACTTCTTTTTCAGTTTTGGACCGAGTACAGAGCTTTTTACCACAGATGGCCCATGCCAATGATGAGCTAAGAAGAAAAATGGTAACAGCACCAGCTCATCAGTTTGATATTGAAAATCTAGACAGTGCAACAGAAAAAGTTATAGAAATGGTAAATACTTACTATATTTTTTCATTTATGAAGTAAATTTAAATGTTATTAAAATAATTCTTTGATCTTAGAATAAGCTAATTTGATAGGTAAGGCTAAGTCTTTACCATTTTAGTCTGCAATCTGCAAATTCAAATCATAGGTGTAATAAAAATGCTGATTTGGTTAAAATTTACTACTTGGTCTTCATACTTGCAGAATTTAATGACTGGGGATGAAGTAGCTTAAGGCCAGAATAAGACATACTTTTGAATCAGCAACTCTTGAATCAAAAGTAAGTCAAAAATTGTATTTTAAATGTCTCATGGGTAATTTGGTTTAGAAACTAGACAATGTAAGGCGTCGTAAGGCATAACAGAAGGCTTTAGTATAAGAGTAATAACTGGCTTTCAGCTGTGCTTTGTAGGAATTTTTAGGACTGGCTATAGGTCTTGAGTTTAGAAAAGTTGTTAGTGGTGTTGTGATCCTTTATGGCTGGTATTTGTCTATTTACATTCACATCAATATTTTCTTTCTGTTTTTAACTGAAGTGCTGCAGCCACATGCTCATGTAAGAAAATTTTAATATGAAGGTGATGCGATACGTGTATGTCCCGGACAAGTGCCCTTTGGCCTGCAGAGCCGCAAAATAAAAGGCAGAAATAAGGCAGCCTGGGGTTTGGGGTGTGTGAGCTGTCAGAATAGTTTATTGGCCACTGGTTGGATTCAGAGTTCTTGTAGGCTGTGTCCAGCCTATATGCAGCAGGTTGCTCAGTGCTGGTATAAGCTGAAGAATTCCAAATAGTGAGAAAATGAGGTGGATTATGAAAATTATTTGGTTTAATATACTTAAGTGGAACAGGCAACTTGGACAGGATTTTAAAAAGATTTTGCACGTGACAGTATCTGAGAAGTGTCTTGTAACAAGCCAGGAGACCTCCTGATTAATAGCCTAATGCTATTTGCAAATCACTGAAGAAATTTATTTGCATCTCAAATTCCTGTATTTTGTGTTGCAGCATACAGAAAGTTTTTGAGGTGTGGATTATTGGTTTAAGACAGATATTTTCAGAGAGAAAAACAGACCTCAAAAATCATGGCTCTGCATATGGAAATATATGATCACTTTTGCTTCAAAAAATATCCTGGTGGTTTAAACTACTTGCTATTTTGCAGTAGTTGTAGTGCCATGAACACTACTAGGTTATAAGAGATGACCTATATTAATAAATATATAACCACACATTTGCATATATATCATGACCTCTTGTACACTAAATGGTTTCATTTGAAATCTTTACTGAAAATTACAGTTTTGATGGCTCCTGCACATCACTTTAAATATCTGGAGTGTCTGAGTTCAGCTATTGACTCATTTCTCTCTTTGATAATGATACAATGTGGTGGTTTAACCCCAACCAGCAACTAAGCACCACATAGCTGCTTACGCACTGCCCCCCAGCAGGACAGGGGGGGATAATCGGAAGAGTAAAAGTTGGAAAACTTGTGGGTTGAGATAAAAAAAGTGTAATAGGTAAAGCAAAAGCTGCGCATGCAAGCAAAGCAACACAAGGAATTCATTCACTACTTCCCATCAGCAGGCAGGTGTTCAGCCATCTCCAGGAAAGCCGGGCTTCATCACACGTAATGGTTACTTGGGAAGACAAACGCCATCGCTCCAAATGTCCCCCCTGCTTACTCCTCCTTCCCCCGGCTTTATATGCTGAGTGTGACATCATATGATATGGAATATCCCTTTGGTCAGTTGGGGTCAGCTGTCCCGGCTGTGTCCCCTCTCAACTCCTTGTGTCCCCCCGGCCCTCGCTGGGGGGTTGGTGTGAGGAGCAGAAAAGGCCTCGACTCTGTGTAAGCACTGCTCAGCAATAAGGAAAGCATCCCTGTGTTATCAACACTGCTTCCAGCACAGATGCAAAACATTGCCCCATGCTAGATACTGTGAAGAAAATTAACTCTACCTCAGGCAAAATCAGCACATATAAAAATGGCCTTATTTTTGCTATAGGGCAATATAAATTATGAGTTAAATATTTAGGAATCTTGTTCATGAATGATATTTGCTATAATTCTGGGAGAACCCAAAAGTCCTTCTCATGGTGTTTGATGTTTTTTTATGATAGTAGGCTGTTTCATGTGTTTGTTTTACGCTTTACTCAAATGATGGAAGTGGTATGGAAATGTATAATGTGTTAACTTGTTGCTTTTTTTTCCAGAATGTGGCTGTAGTTGAACTGAGTGATTCTGATACAGATGAAGAGATACTAACTTCAGAAGATGACTCAGAATCTGAAGATGACTGTATGATTGATGAAGTGACAACAGACAACATTAAGTTTCCTAAACAAAAGGAGGAAAAGGGCAAAATAGAAATTTTGGACAGCAAAGTGAATGAGTAAATCCATTTTTATTTTACTTAAAAAAAAAACCCAAACAAATTGTGTTTTATTACTTTGAAGACTCGCCCCTTAAAAGTATCTTGTTACCCAGCGTAGCATCCTTCAGGATCATGTGACATGCTATAGTTCACATGGTGGAGAATTCAGGATCCTCTCATGACTAAGGCAAGCTGGATTTCTGAAGAATTAAGTACAGTTGTATTCATCAAACAATATGGAAATGAACTTCATGGTAGGTTAGACTAAGTAAGCAGCTAGAATTTGGGGCACTTGACCTAGTTAAGTTAAAATTCTTGTTTTCTTGCCTTGTTGAAGAACGATTTCTGTAGTGCTAGATTTTTTTCTTCAAGGGCAGGAAAGAGTTAACTAGGAGAAAAGCTTTGTTTTTTATATTCCGTGGCCTGTGAAGTGTTATGTACAATGTCTTCATTATTAAACATTATCTTAAAGTAGAGATATGTCTACACTGCATTCATGACAATAACTGTGGAACACTAAAGCAGTGGCTGTGACCATTTCAAGATGAGCTAGCATGGGTAAGGACAGCCGTGACTCAGAGTTCAGCAAAGGATTCCTTACCCTCTACGCCTGCACTGAGCTCCGTATCATTATGGGTAGGTTGCTAGCTCATATCTGGAACATTTGTGGCTGTAATGCAGATTAGATACCCTCAGTACTTAAAACATTCAAGTCTCCCTCTCTGGGGTTACAATTGCTTTAAGCTATACTTTTCACCTCCCACTTTCCCGGCCACATTTCTGTCCTCTCCATTTTTTAACAACTGTCACTGCCAGAAGAATAAAAAGGTGAATTTTCAGCTGGCCTGTATTACGGTTAGCTTGAAAGAATTGTGAAATCAAAATCGGTGAAAGTATGTGTCATTCATACTTATCTCAGATTGATCAAATACAATGATTTGGGCTGTTGTATTTACTTCATAGTTGTGTTTGCATTTCAGAAGTATCTATCATGCTCCTGGATGTCATAATTTGTTTCTTAAAGGAACTTTCTATTTTCAACACCATTAAAGCAAAATTTCCTATATTGTATTTGCTCAAATATTAAACAATGTCATGACTTGAAACCTGCAATTATTTACAGAATATTTTGAATCTCATACTTCAAGCTATAGTTTTAGTATCTGTTTCTGTAATATTTGTGGTAAGAAATAACAAGGATTCTGGTCTTTCTTTCACAATGCGCCTTCTTAAAAATAGAATCAGGACATGATTTACTGGGATTAACTGATTAAACCACAAAATATTTTAGTGAAGGGGAAGGATAGAAGTCAAAGAATGGGACTGCTACTTTTAAGGGCAGCCCACAGATCAGATTAAAATTTGGGTGGAATTTCACTCAAAGAAGAGCAAGTGGTCTTAGTAGGCTTAGTTTGTTAGATGTGGTCTCAATCTATGGAAAATTTTCTTCAAACGGAAGAAAGTGAAAGCCAACATCTTAACTCAGTCATTTTACAAGGGATTTTCCCGTAGACGAAAAAGTATGAAATAGAAAGTAATGATCATGCTATATAAAACAGTGATAACAGTCCATGTGCACAGACATAAAAAGTGATTTTAATCTGTTAATGTAACCACCTTTCAAATTGCAGGCAGATCACACATTCCATATCAACAAAAAGATAGAAAATATTTTCAGTAACTTTAGCTTGATATGCATAGTTTAATACCGATGTTGAACTCTGTATGTACTATACAAAGATCATAGTAAGTGCACTTTCTTGTATCGATTTACTTCTTATGGCACAAAGGTTTTCTGTACTGCTGAAGAATCACCAGAGCAGAATGTTTAATTGCTACTGTAAAACTCGAACTGGTTTATAGCAAAAATGGCATAATTGGTACGTTGAAGTTCAACTTTTAAGAGAAGCCTAATGACTAAGGATTTAAAATGGTCATGTAAATATTATGTTCACACAAATAAGAAGTAGGCATGTGAGAACTCATTCTTCAGTTGTATTTAAAGAAATAAACTAAACCATGTTCTTGTTTTTTGCAGGGGAGGGGGGGACTGTGGTAACTGCTGCTGCATAATTTAAATAGCTTCAGGTTAATTTCCAAATGCTTTTATCAGTCAGTGAGACTGAAATTTGGATGTGATTTATGGAAACTTATCCATGGAATGGGTGTTTTGTTTGGTTTGTTTTTTTTTTTTTTCCCAGTTGTAGCACTGCAGACAGCATATCCTGGCATGGTATTAAGTGCTTCTTGGAGTTGTTAAGATTCAAACTCTGCTGAAAGTTTACTTTCCACGTGAAGCTGTTACTTTAATATTCCACAGTGATAGCCTTGGTTCTGAGATATTCATGAAGAGCTTCTTCACCTGTACAACCACAATATTCACCAGTTAGAATAGCAGCTAAATGGGAGAATTTTGTCAGAGATGGTAACTGTATTATTAAGAAAAATTTAAAATGCTTTAGCCAATATTTGGGTCCTTAAGGAACAACGGAAACTAATTAATTTACCCTCCTACTGAGATTTACAGAACTAGTTTGACAAGAAGAGGCCAAACCCAACAGATGTGGAAAGAAAAAGGAGCTGGTATTTAACAAGCAGCCACCTGGGTGGGACTGAAGCAGCGTCAGTCCCTAGATGGCCACTGGGGGCTCATAGTTGAATTTATGAACTTTGGTTTGCCTATATAAAAGTTTCTAGGTAAAGAAGCAGTGTAAAAATTGGTAATTTTTTTCCCCTGCTACTATTACTCATTTTGGTTTCAGGAAATGTCTGATACTTGCTAGAGATTCCAAAGGCAAAAATCTGTTGTGTCACTGAAAATTCTTTTTTCTTTAATTTTTCTTTGCCACAAGGCTTGATCTGCCCAAACTTGTAAAGTTTGACAGACTAGACTTCACATTTGTTAAAACCGGTTTTGAAAAGAAAAGCTTTTTTTAATGCATCTTTCTCTGTGGCTGTCGACAAATTTTGGTGACATTTTAAGGCATAAAAAAAGTCTCCCCTGCTCTTACAAGTTTAGAGGAGACACCTACGTTAGCGTTCTCTCTGAGGGAAAGGAAAGATTTTGGCCAATACCTTTGCTGCTTGACAGCATTTTGTAGCCTGTACGCAGCTCTGGACAAGCTGTAATGTGACTGCTGTGAGAGGAGTTGGAGAGGAATATTCTGTGTGCTGTAGCATTATTTAGCAAATGTACAGGAAGGGCTGAACTGGAGGGAATATTGAGGTGAGAATATTGTAGGGATGGGAGAGGAACTAGATTATTGCAACTGGAGGAATGTAGGAGATGCAGGAAATGCATCCATAGCTCATGTTTTACTGGATACACTGTACGCAGGTAAGGTGTTTTTTTCATTGATTTGAACTGATTTGACGAGAAATGAGGGAGGGAGGGAACAACTTACCTAAATCTTTCCCAAAGCCAGACTGTTTAAATCCACCAAATGGTGCTGCCACATCAGTTTTGTTATATGTGTTAATAAAAACTGTTCCAGCTTCTAGCTTTTCACTGATGTAGAGAGCTTTGCTTATGTCTTTTGTGAAAACTCCTGAAGCTAAGCCATATTCTGTGGTATTTGCCCGTCGCAGCACTCCATCAACATCCCTACCGGGGAAAGAAATGATTTAATTGCAACTAGGTAAAATGAACAAGTGTTAGCAACTTTCTACTTTCAGTGTCATTGAAGCACCTTTTCCCATATTCTTTCTTCTCCAGTTAGCTTTTCTAATGACAATTTATTAAGAACTAATCTGTGTGTCAATCTGACAGATTTATAGAAATTCATACCTTTGGCTTCAAACTTGTAAAGTGTGTAACCTTACATTTCAGTGGTTAAGATCTACACTAAGAAATGTGAAAGGAAAAGTTGCACTACGCATACCAACTTTTCTCAGCTACAGTACAACTTGGGGTTTAGAGCAATACAAAAATGCTTGTAAAGCAGAGCTTGGCAGCAGATTATGAACCAGTTTGCTAAAATTTTGGCCCTGCTTTACAAGTTAATGGAGAATAAGTGCTGAAACTCAGACTTACATTGAGACACAACTTCTATTGAGACACAACACACTCAGGCCATGTCCAGAGTGCTATTTTCTATTTGCATCTCATCTCCATATAGCTTCAAAAATCCATAATAATGTAAAACTTTAAAAACCTCAATACAGTCCCTTATTGACCCCAAATCTGTAGGTGTGAAGGGTTATCTGTGTGGCTGGTTCTTAACTGAAAAATCAAACTGCAGAAAATGACACCTGATGGAAATAGTTATATGAAGTTTCTATATAGGGTTTTAAATTCATCTGTGTGTAAAATAATTCCTATGGTTTGGAATGAAAGCTATTAAAAATGGCAGTCTACAAAATATAGAGGGATTTTCATTTGCAACAGTAATGTGCCAATGTTACACAATGCACAACAATGCTATGCAGTCTATTGTGACAAAGAGAAAATTAAGTGATTCCACTGGAAAAAACACACATTTTGTAATTTGATCAAGCTGTTGCAATTACCACATCAACTTCAGTAAAAATGTTTCATTGAATGCTAAGTCTTATTTAAGAACTGGCACTTATGGTTGTGTTCTGTCCTGTTACACACTGTTAATAGCATTAGTTCTACATCAACATGGAGCAGGGTACCCCTTACTAAAGAGGGTATGTTCTCAGAATTTAGCTGGAAGAGGATCTAGGAATTCAGACTGGTCTTTCAAGATTTAACAAAATACTTACGCTACCATTTCTACACTTAGAGTGAAAACAAGAAAGTTTCTAACAGTAACCAGAGGAGAACATACCCGTTTTTAAATTTAGAAATCACCATCACAGGACCAAAGGACTCTTCCTGGGCAATATACATATGGTCTTCAACATCTGTGAATACAGTGGGTTCCATGAAGAAACCTAAACAGAGGATAGGACATCATTTAAGCATAGCGAAAATGCTTCCTGGTTTGTATTGTCCAGGCCATCTCTTTCCCATACTTTGAGGTCATAGATAGGTTGCAACTTGAAACAGAAAATATCAAGATTGATATGAATGAAGTATGAATGGAGAGGCATGTGTGTAAGCACCAGAGAAACAGCAGAAAAAAGGTTAAAAGAATGTCCTGTATTGATCAGAGGAAGAACATGTGCTGTTCCCTGCCAGGCCAGAAGGTCTGCATGCCACAGCCCAGGGGACACCTGGGGGTAAGACCCTGCACTCAGACAGCAGGAAGACAAGGTTACAGGATGTCTGCAGAGGCCACTGGTTTTCCTTTTACCCAACAGGAAGATAAGACTGTAACCATAAAGATATAGCAACTTTGCCTAAGATTTATGGATGCTGAAGTAAAGAAAATTCTGAGGCAAAGAACCTCTTCATAACAACTGTTCATTTCTAAAGGGTTTAAAAACCTATCCTAGTTCATCATTGTCAGTCAAGAAGTGTCCTGGTGTTAAACACAAGCGATCCTGGTCACCTACGTCTTGGTGAGTGACTGTATTTCAGTTTGAGTGGGTAAAATCAACTTCAGACGTTTTCTCTAATTGCCTGCCCTTTCCATAAGATTTCCCATTTAGCTTTGTTACACTGGTTTCATATGGTTACAAATCTCCACTTTAATTTTATTTGGCGATACAACCATTATGTTTTGAAACTCTGATGCAAATGTTTCTCCTCCATAAAGGACAGATGTCCATGAGAAAATGTTGCCTTCATGCCTTCCCATTAAACTTAGCATACATATTCTTTAGGTAGCAAAAAAGGCTTCTAATAATAATACCTTATGCAGACTCTGCTAGCAGTTTCCTCAGTCATCTTTAGTGTTTTGGTGATCTAAATGGATATACTTATGGCTCTTGACAGTTCAAGGATGTTGCAGAAAAGGCCTGAATGCCTCACAAAGAGGAATAAAAGAGCAAAAGATGCCTGTAGAGACTAGATTCTGATTCAGTTTCATATGTTACGCTTCAGTTGTACAGCTTCTCTTCATATAAGACTTGAAAGCCCTGTTCTCAAGTGTTATCTTGGGCTTACCTGGTACTGTTCCCGTGATATTGATACTTCACATAATGCAGCAGAAACAACCATGATGGCTTTTATTTAAAGTGTAAAAGTTCCAAAGACCTTTGAACAGTATTTTACCTGGTCTACGTACTTGTCTTCCTCCATACACTAGAGTGGCCCCTTCTTTTACTCCAGTTTCACAATATTGCAGCAGCTTTTCCAAATGTGCCTTGTGATTTTGTGGACCGTGATCTGTAGATCTATCAAGTGGGTCACCGATTTTCATCTTTTTTATTTCTTCTACCTATGGGTTACCCAATTAAAATGAAGTTACATAACATAGCAAATAGTTGTTAAAAGTGACCAGTGATTTGGGATGCCTCATTGTTTGTGCTATGAAGTTTGGCTCTAAGAAGGGGTTGGATTCTTAGAAGGTGGAATGTTCTTCCCTTTCTAAAACGAGGCTTTGTATGATGTCTAATATTTGATAATTTCTGCTTACTTCTGAAAGTTTTTGATGTTATTTTCATGCATTCACTCTCTTCTGCTATTAAGACAGGCATGTAAAATGTTAGCTCTTACAGTGGTAAATGAGTTACCACAGTGATTTCCTGTTCTTGAGCTAGATAAATTAATTTTTCAGTGGTACAGTGTGGTGACAATTGGATTTTTAATAATGACCTTTGTATTATTCCAGCTACACTTCCAGTATGCCTTTTTTTTAAACTTCACTGCAGCCTTCAATCACATTGACCTAAATTCAGTAATTTTTTAAATCTTACTTCCCTAGTCAAATATGGAATATTAATTATGGTACAATATCTACTTCAACGTTACTTATCTGTGCATTACTGATGAAAATATCTCCTTTCAGTGCCTTCGTTTTAACCCTCTAAGGAGAAGTAACATTGCCTATCATAAGCAATGATGAGAATTTAAACAAATGAAAATTAGAAGCTATGCAAATGTCTATAAAACTAGTGGTTCTTTGTGCCATAGTAAAACAACTGCTTGAACTTTAGTCCTCGAATATCTTACCACTTTTCTAACAAATTCATCATGGATTGATTCTTCCACAAACAGTCTGCCAGCTGCAATGCAGTTTTCTCCTTTGTTGAAATATACTGCTCCCATACCCTGATCAGGGAAAAAATCATTAATATTTATATGCATCCTTTTGTTCAGTCTCCCTTTCATTCTGTTCCCTTGGGTTGCATCCTGTGTTTGTGACCCTCAACACGTAATGCTTTATGTAAAGAGACATCACCAATGCAACAAGCAGACTAATCTCATAACTGGCAAACACGCTTCCATGAAGACAAATGGCTCAGGATGAACTCGTTACCGCTGCTCTTTCCATCTTCATCAGCGTTCCACAGAAACACCTGCTGCAGCATCACAGAGAAGAGGGCTGGCAGCACGACCAGGGAATATAAAACTGCTAATCCAGTGAGCAATACCGCTCGTGTCAAAAGTCACATGTAACTGGGTGAACATCACCTAACTCTAATCTGCAGAGAACCTCCTATTTCAAGAGTGTGGGTTCAGACCCCAAGCAGTTTGTTCCTTTTTATTTACCCAAAACTGATACTTGCCATTGTTCTTCCAGGGGGGTAGGGAGATGGGGGAAGGAAGAGCAGGGCAAATAAAATTCCTAAAAAGTAGTTTTCTGGTAGCTGCAAAGGCCTAGGGTGCTGGCATTAGTAGGTATGACCAGAATCATGTGCTAACGTCAAGTGTGTGGTAAAAAAGCACTGTTTCACCATCATTTAAAGCCATCAATGCCAGACATAGCTCAGGCCAACCTCTGTGTCACCCCCTCACTTCTACGGCTGAGAACAGTGGTGGGGCTAAGCAGCGTACTGACTGCAAACTTTCAGCTTTTATTATTTTCCACATCTACTTCACTGTGCAGTCACTCAGACTCCTGTCCTGCTAAAAGACATTCCAAAAATGGGGAAAGTGTATACTAGTTTCTTCCTGGTAGCTGTACCTGCTTATGCTGGTTTAGAGAATTCACAGAATTAGCATTTTGGGTAAGTACAGCGTGGAAGACCTTTGTTTGCTTCTTAGTGAGCAAACTGCCACCTGCTGTCATTTTGATGAATCAGATTACCTGAGCAGGAAACAAGCTCCCTAAATCCACTGAATTTCTCATTTGCATGTCTTATTTATGAGCTTTAAACACATTATGGCTGTTTGGGAAGATGGATTATCATGATCAATGGTGAATTAAGAAGAACTATATGGCAATAGGGAGCTCAATGTACATTTTAACTCACTTTCAAGGCTTTCATTTTTTAAGCGCTTTTTTTTTGAGTATCAGATTTTGACAAATCAATTTTAATGTGTTAACTTGCTTAATGAAAATACTTTCCAGCTACACTTCTTTGTTTTGTTGTATTTTCTAACATATATTTCTTATAGTACTGATCCCTGCATTTTTGGCGTAGCATGAACAGTTTAATTGTGCTGGAATAAAGAAACATCCTGTAGAAAAAGTCTGTTTTCTAACAGATTGCATGATTTTTCATGCAAGGGCTCCCTACTGCAGTTTTGGGCAAGTCAAGAAGAATACTGCAATACTGTGAGGATGTGTCACAAAGGCTTTGAATATAATTCACTTCAAAGTAACATTACCATTTTTACGGCTCTGTCAAGTTCACAGTCACTGAATATGATCAGTGGTGATTTACCACCAAGTTCAAGAGAAACTTTCTTCAGATTAGTGGCTGCACTGTAAAAAATATAAATAATCATATAAACCCAACTTTTTAAATAGCTTATTTCATTATTTCCATTGAATCATATCTAGTAAAAATGTATAAACCTCTGTTTTCCAGTAGTGACTTAGTAGAATTCTACATAAATGTAAATGACCATATATAGTTAGTTTTTTTTCTTACTGCTACATGCACAATATAGATAATGTTACTTCAGAACTAGGTTAAGCAGTGTTTATTTATAAATCTTTTGCTGAGAATACCTTTTCATGATCTGTTTACCAGTTGGTGTTGAACCAGTGAATCCAACTTTGCGGACATCTGGATGTTCGGACAGGTGCTGACCCACTAAGCCACCTATCGGGGTGAGGAAAACAGTTTAATTGGACAGTACGTAGGCAAATTTTACTATTCCAGCAGCAGCACTGTAATACAGAAAGAGCTAACAACATGTCAATGAAGTAAAATATCACATCCTTATTTATATTTACAGCTTTACTCATATGACTATGAAAAATCTAATGTTAGTTAACTTGGATCACATTAGCGTCTCCATATTCCCCCATCTGCCTGGACTAAAGAACTTCCCTTCCTAGTACTCCACTGTAGGTGGAATAATCTAATTTGTAACAGAGCCTGCCCCATACAGTTACTTTGCCACTTTCTTCCTTAGGGGAAAGAGGAAAATGGTGACATTAGGTAACACTGTGTGGACCATGACTTACCTATAGTGACCAATATGCATCTTACCAGCTTGCTTTAGGTCTCACAGTCACATTTAAATACTTTCAAGTGATAATAAGATTAGGAGAAAAAATGAAGTTTTACAATCAAGTGAAACGTTTCTCTGTAATATATTCTTTTTCAGAGTGTTCATGCTATTTATGTGAATTCGTGAAAGGTGCAGGCTGACAGCTCTCACCACTAGCTACAGCCAGGTGACAATACAGATTTTTCCAATTCTGTTCTGGAAATGTGTGAAATCACTGCGTGACATAGATGCAAGCCTACTACCTATGAAGATACATGCACTTATGTAACAGGTCTTCAAAAAGGTAAAATGCTAGTTCACTAATTTTAGCATGACCTACTCTTCCCAGAAAAAATAGTTAGTTGAGGGTTTACCTGAACCAGGCAGAATATTTATAACGCCCTTAGGAAATCCAGCTTTAGCTGAGAGTTCTGCAAACTTCAAGGAAGTCAGAGGTGTGACCTAAGTAGACACATTTAGATTAGGTTTCCTATTTTAATTAAATGCATGGTGATATCTTTTACATTCAATACATCTTAATTTTGATACAATATTCACCTTCTTACAGTATCGACAAACTAAAAGTGATGGCCTCTTGCAGAAAAGAATTAATTCTTGAAAATGAGAGTAGCATCAGAGCATAATTGAACACAGTCAGTACCTTGTATCATCATGGCAATTTGTATTATTATACATGCACTTTAAAACATAGGACAAGGTCAACCTATGGGTACATATGACAGGCCAACCTATGGCTGAAATCCACTAGATTGCCTGAATTATTTTGCCTGAACAAATAGTGGATGACTTGAGCCATCTGTACATTCCTTTTTGTTTTTACCTGAGCTGGCTTGAGTACGAGTGTGTTGCCTGCAGCCAAGCATGCTGCGCTCTTCCATGCAAGCATCATCAGTGGGTAATTCCAGGGGATAACAATTGCACAGACACTTAAGGTATGGAAAAAACAGGGACAGATTACATTTTTCATGGCAGCTTTTGAATGCCTTTTCTGTATATCAAAGCTGCCACTAAGAAGAAAAAAAGTGATACTTACCCTATTGGCTCTTTCTTGGTGAATGTTAGATTATGGTTTGGCCGGGCCTGGTTAATTGGAATTGTAGCACCCTAAAAGACAGTGGAGGGACACATCTTGGTACTGTTTAATCATTTTTATTACGAATATATTTGCCATAAAAGTATGTTTTGGAAACCCACAGAGTAGGCTTCAAAACCAGAAGCATTTCTGCATCAGAGAAAGGGACAGGGATTCTTCTACTGTATGATTTCCTACTATGGATACTGTAGTCAACTCCTGATTTTCAGTTGGATGAAATAAAAGCATAGATAACAAAAGTATGGGAGAATATAAAGTGAGGGTCTGATGGATGAAAAAAAGCTGAATGATATTCTTGACTGTGGATCATAGAGATACTTGAGGAAATGCTGTTGAACGTGGAAATGCTGTTGAATCTGTGTCACGTGCAGTGCCATCAAGCAAACTCACCAGCCTCAGTCAGAATGTGACATAGCACATAAGTCTTTGCACTTACCTGCATGATGACCACAACGACATTCTGCTCCATGAATAATCAAGAGCCGACTAAGCATGCATGTCCACTGTGACACCCCAACTGATGTCTTAAATATTTAGAGTCACATTCTCAATCCATATTCTCCAATTGGAAGCAGACTGTCCTTTTGTATTGCCAGGGAGACCCATTTTAGGTAAAATTCTAATTTTGTTTTATTTTTTGATTCCTTGGTTACTTTTGCTAATGCTACTTTTTGGCACTGTGTCAGAAAAAAAAAAAAGTATAGAGAAGCACTGCCATTGACTGTTCCCTTTACATATTTACTTGCCTGAATTTTGTCACACCATCCAGCAAAGTATCTGAATGTTTGCACAGACATTCCAACATGGGTCTTCAAAGCTAAGGTATAGACAGCTCCTGAGTCAATAGACTCTATTGTTGCTAACTCTTCTTGATGTTCTTCCATCAGGTCTGCAAGTCTTTAATAAAAACATCACAATAATTCACATCAAAGAGAAGTGACATCTAACCATTGACAGCCTAAAATGATATTTGGTATGGCAAAGAACCGTAATTAAAATAGCATTCCCACTGAATCTGGAGGTGGAGCACTGGAGCCACTGGTCATTAATATCACTAAGAGCTTGAACAATTGCCTGTTAAAATCTGCAAACGTCTTCACATTGGCTATAGCAGACACTGGATGAAGACATGAGCTATGAAAACGTACGTGATTGTTCAATTATGGTTTTATAAATAAAATAATAATTAGAAAAGCTGTGCTCTTTTTCTGTAGCTGTACTACAATGAACCAATTATAATAAGTCAGAACGCAAATATATAATAACATAAGAAATGTCAAGTAATCAAAAGTACCAAGAAGGAGTACTCAGGATCCTAGCTTAAGATTTGATAAAGCTAGCTTCGTAACGCTGTTTTGTACTGTCTGAACTTGGACTGAAATACTTAAATGTTAGATGCTTCAAAGGCACACAGATGTCCAAAGACAGGGCTCCTATGCTGTAATGCAAATAGAATTTTATATGCCTTGGTACATTTGAAAATGCGGCCCACGGTCTCCTTGCGGCTCAAGTTCTCTATCTGTTAGATTTATGAAGCAACACAGTGACGTGTAAGTAAGACTGGGGTAAATATTATCGAGTTAATAGTAGCTACCAGAGTGTCTCACAAATGCATCTGCACAGACAGATACCTATACTTATAAGGACCTCTTGTAATTTTAGTGGTCCCCTGCTCAGGCAGAGAGGTCTGTTTGCATGAATGAATTTTTACATTTAGTCTTAGATCTCTCGTGTGGCAGTGAAACAGATGCATCAATGTTTTTCTTAAACTTCTATCTGTGTTTTGGTACTCAGACATATAATCAAAGCTCCCACGTGATTTTAAGAGCTTAAGCAAGTGCATTTTAGATCCCGTAAAGAGTATTCAAAATGGGGTGTGAAACCTGTTTTTCCATTATGTAAATTCTACCCATTTAAAGTGTTTGCAGAAATGTGGAAAAATGCTCTTTAATACCTGTTTTAACTGTATCTTGGAGACCTAGCTATAGATCAGGACATCAGCAGTAATGTGTAAAAGAATGGATATGGCATGCCAGGGACAAAGGAGAAGGTTCCATTTAATGCATGCTTAATATCTTCTATTAATGATTCTTTAAGACAAAGTAGCAGAGCTAGGGGCTTTAATGGTACAAACCTTCTTTTTGGTTCAGCACTCAAAATCTCTAATTTGAACAGAGGCCAGAGAAAAAAGGTCCTTGTTTGAATTAAGGTGGACCAGAGAGAGCCTTCATTCATACTGGGAACAATTTGCAACATAAACACTCTGGTATAGCTATCCTAGAGAGCCAGTCACCTAGCAGAGAGGAATTTAATCCAGGAGTAATCTATGGAGTGTAGGGGAGTTACATTTTCCATATTCCTAACATAGTTATGCTTGCAAATCTTGCAAGTGTAAAACACAGAACAGTAGTTCTAAGACATCAAAAAATTCTCTTCAGGGCAGTGTTAAATTGGATTCTCGTGTACTCTACATTCCTAATACAAATTAAACTCAAGTTTGTACATGCTTTGAAACTGTGCACGCATGTGAACTTTAAGTGATCAACTGTATTTAATTTTGAGTTCTGACTTGCCCGTTTTCTGTTGTGATGATTACTCAATTTTAGAGTCCTGCAGGCCTTTTTCCAAGGCCTGGTCATATACTTTATGAGACAAGCAGATTTTTCAGTTTTGCTTTCATTCTCTTTTGCTAAGATGCCTGCAATGTCTTGTAAAACATGCGGCATTTTTTAATACATTTTTTTAAAAATTACGTCTACTTGCTTTGTAAGGATATGGTAAAAGAGGGGAGGGGAATTTACATCCAAAACATTCAACAAAGTAAAAAGTCTTACAGCTATATTAATGTAACAACAAATGGTCTGCTGCATACAGTACAGCAGGACACAGACCCATGTATCCCAAGTGCAGCATCATGTTTCCCCCTGCTCCTCTTCCTCAGCTGCCAGAGCACAGACATGCAATGGATTCCCTGCTTGCTAGGATTTCATCTTGCTAGGCCAAACCATTATGAGGACAGGGTCATCTTCTAGTTGCAGATTCCAAACCTCTGAATCAAATGGATCTTCAGTCTCCAAATCCTCACAGATGTTATGCAGAGAGCAGTGACCCACCCCTGCGCACAACCAAACTGCCAGACTTATTTTGCCTTCCCATCCAAATGCACAGCCTGCTACCATCCTGCAGCTGCTCACTGTGCGACTGATCCTTCTGCTGATGTGTATTCTGATGCCCAGGGCTACGCTCCTGGCACAGCACAATAAACGCTTAAATTAGCAGTGGGTATGGGCACACTACTGAAGATGCTTCTTTCTGAAGGTGAAAAAAATTCCTTCTCTTCCCTATAGATAAATGTGCGGTCTTCTCAGCACAACTGACTTAGCCAGGACATGCAACTACACCCTGCAGAAGAAAGGTGTTCAACACAGAGTATCTACTCCTTCATGAGTTCCTTCGGGCTGGAAGTTTCAGGCCTAACTTGCTTAAAGCCATCTGCTGTCAAGCATGGTAACTAGTAGCTTTCCATCAACTGAATAGGAACAGAATTTGCCCAATACACGTCCTCTCTGCTGACAATTGATTTGCCATCATCATATTAGCTAAATGTGAATCTGGGGCATTCAGGAGTAGCAGTCTGCTTCTTTACCCATCTCTACTCATTCATTTGGATGTCCTAGAACTGAAAAAGTAGTGAAAGTTCTTCATATAGCTCCATGAAAGAGGCTTTCTTTAATGGGAAGCTCTGGAGCTTCTAGTCATCCCAAGTTTGCAAGACACTGTCCTCCCTGTGCTTGCTCTCAGGCATCAGAAGTACATGCTGCATATGGAGAATCCACAGTAACTGGGCTTTTATTAGCTGCCTCCAGTATTGCTCTCACAATATCTAGCTAACGTGATCATCTTTCCAAGATCACCTCTTGTCCTTCAAGGATCAAACTCCACCATTAAATTACCATTCATTCAGCAAAACCTTTATCTTCTGAAACAGTAATAAACCAGCCAAAGTGAAACAGTTACAAAAGAGAACTGGAAGTGTCTCAAATAAATGTGGAATTCACCTTAGAGAATTTTTACACAGGACCATTCTTCCACAACAGACCATAACACATCTCCTAGAGTGGGCCTTTAGTCAGGTGAGAAGTATGCTGGGTTATGATCCTGGAAAATCTAGCATCAGTTACAGTCTATTTCAAAATTTGTGGTAATGTGGCTGTATGTTTGCTGTATGGAGTTCAGGCTTAGCAAGGTCAAAAGTCTCTGCCTACCCAGCCTAGGTAGACTCTGCCTTTAAAACTGAGCCTCATTTATAAAGAAGGATTTGGACTTTACAAGGGAATTTTCAATCCTTGCAACAAAACTCATACAGATTAACTGAAGCCATTAAGTATTTAAAAGATGCTTTCCTCAAATTCTTTGTTTCCATTCATAATTAATAATAAAAAAATGGTGGCAGTGAAAGATCAGAAGATTCTTTTCTGCCACGAGAAAGTTTATCCATCTAAGACCTGAGGCCAGTACACTGAAGTAAATTAGGGGATGAAAAGCTGACTAGTCTGGTAGCTCTGACACTGGGATCATGAATATCCATCATATTCAGAAAACTATCCAATGATTCTTCAGAGGAACAAAACAATAAGGTTTAAGAAAATGAAACAAACACAAGCTGCCTTTTACATACCTGTACATGAGTCGCCCTCTTTCCCTTGCATTCATTCTTCCCCATTCACCATTTTCAAATGCCTCCTTTGCTGCTGCCACTGCCTTGTCAACATCAGCCAATGAAGCAGAAGATACACTGGCTATTATCTGTCCAAAGGTAGCATTGTGTTAGCTCAGACTGAGAGACATGCAGTGTTAGTCCTTCCTCTGAGACTTCTTGACTGGGTATAAGCAGACACTTAGTACCCTCAACCCCAGCACTTCTCATGGGTGACTCAGGCTGCAAAAAGTTCAGACACAACTGAGGAGGCTGAACTTCACTGCAGGTGAAGTTCAGATTCCTAGATCTTTCTTCTTCTTCACAGCAAGGTGCATTGTCCCACTGGATTTCACACTCTCCTTCCATATGTAAAAGCAATGTGATATTACAAAAATTGGAAGTCTTTGTATGTGCTATTATGATCTAATATCTGAACATGCTAAAATGACTCCTGCATGTTCCATTTCTTAGGAATGGAGAGTTTGTTACCATAAACTACCATATACACACAGTATTTTATGATGATTGTGTTCTATAAATACACACATTGTGAATCCTAATACAGAATTGTTATGACTTTTATTCCATTCCATAATGAGTTTCAGGAAAAGTACCAGAGTCTGAATCCTGACAATAGCTAAATTTGTGGCATTGATTTCAGCAGAACTGATTTACTCCAGAATTAAATGGCAATTACATGAACATAAGAATCACTTCTCTTATTTATAATTCATAGTTATGAGTTGCTCAGCCAAGATTCAGTAGTTCAGGACTGAAGTGCAATTGTATGTATTTTCCTACTGAAAAGTCACTTTTCTTAATGGGAATTTAAAGGGACATTTTAAAGTCACACTTGCCCTAAGACATCAGATTTGTAAAAAAAGTAAAATAAAAAGTAAAATAAAAACTGAAGTTGATGACTGACAGGAAATATATATAATATGCTAAAAGAAATACTTCTTTAGCAACTAAACATCAGCAATTTGTATTTGCAAAGCTAAACAAGAATGAAATCAAAGTAAAATATACAGCAGAGTATGGAAATGGACGTAATGAAGTGGAAGTAGCTTATTTTTACTGTGCAGCTTGATTGAAATGGAAAACTATAGAATATACAAACAGAAGTAAATTGGAACTTCATATTATTTCTAGGGGTTGTTTAATGTGTACTTCATGGTTTTGAAATTAGCAAGATTCAGTTAGTGGTTTAGTTTTTTTAACAGGCAAAGAAATTGAAATGAACTGGTATTGATCATATTTAGCAATTACTTACTGATCCATCTGCTGGATTTATAGTGTCATATGTTTTTCCATCATCAGCATTTATAAATTGCCCATTTATGAAACACTGGTATGGCATATTCACAGTCATGTTGTTCACATTTTTTGAAACCTAAGAGTGAAATAAACAACAAATTAATTTAAATTTTTAATAACTAAGATTTTAGTTATTAACTAACTAACTATATAACTAACAAGCTCTTGATATCTGCAGCTAACATCCAGATGCATTTTAGGAGGTATATATGACTGTTAGGAGTGGACAAAAGAGTAAAACGAAATGGAAATCATATTCTCCCTGAATGCCAATGACCATACTCTGAGATAGTTAAGCAGATTTCTGTATTTTTTTATCGTTGGATCTTGATGTTCAAACCGATACAAAACCCTGGTTAAAGCTGGTCTTAGTGGACTTCAGTCAAATGCATAATTCCCAAATTCAAGAAATCCTGACATGCTTAATGACTTAAAAAAACACATAATCCTCCTTCCACAGAAATTTTTTGAACAGATTCTTAGCAGAAAAATCTAGCACTGTTTGCCTCAGGAAAGCAGAAGGTCTAAAACCTTTCTGACTGAAGCATACTGGCAGGACAGTGCAGGGGAGATAGGAATATCTGTTCGTGCGTGAGCTACTCTGCTGCATGTTCTTGATCTCCTGGTTTCTGGAATATTTTAAGTGACATTAAATATATACTTCCATTCCAAAATGCAAATACATATAAGTTGTAAAAAAAAAGTCACAAAGGAGAGTTTGTATGACTAAATATTTGTTTACTTTTCCTACTGCATCAAGCAGTCTAATAAAATACATTGTTTACCCTCCCCTCAAAACCAAGAAAGTCTAAGCAATAAAGACAAAATAAAAGGTCGTACATAATCAATGACTAACTCTTCTTCTTTGTCTTCTCCTCTGAATTTTCTGACAGCCATTTGAATAAAGTCTGCAAACTTAGTGGCCATATACACATCTTCATTCTGCAGTTGAAGACCACTATATTTCTGTTTGATCTCTTCTAGCATTCTAAAGATTTTGAAGAAAGAATAAGTTTAATTACAAATCAAAGAATTCTTCAGATAACTGAATCATTAGAAGGTTGAAAGGAATCAAAACTGGGCACCAGTCGGTACCAATGTGAATATGTGTGTGTGTTTCTCTGTCGACAATGGCACAGAATTTGTGCATTTTAATGAAATCTGTTGGTTTAATTGGGGGTGTTAAGGAAAAGAAGATGTCGGTTCTGGAATACTTTTAGGTAAACTTTTGGAAATAAATTGCAAAGAGCATATAGTGATTGATAAAGCAGTATATGGGACTTCTCTAACCAATACATGGAGGTCATTCAGAGCTCTATGAGGCTGGTAGGTAATAAGGACAATAATCAGTTTGGTAAAAAAAACACCTGAAATGTAGGTCTTATACTATGGCCTGGGATATCTGAGTTGCAAAAAGAAGTTAACTGAGGTGACCCAACACAGCATGAACTCAGTGTACTTGTAAGCATAGACTCAATTCTTTCTGTGAAAGGCTCCACTTTTCCTCTGGGGAGTTCTTTGCTCAGCTTTCCAATCAGCCCTCTGGTCTTGAGATACCTGTCATTCCATGCAGACAGGTTTGAGCACCACCATGCTCCCCCATATAGCTGATTTTCCTGAAGTTAAGGGGAATTTACCTTCAATAGAAAGAGCAGGATTATGTCAATATCTCCTAATTTGGGGAGTAGAACCGTACCACATTTTCAAAGCTAGTAAAGGGAATAGTTAGAGTATTGGAAAATACACGGGGATTTTTTTTTAACACTACTTGATCAACCCTGATTTAAAAGCACCATGACAACTTTGTTTCCATTAACTTTGGCTTAAAAATTTTGTTATTTTGAATATTTTTTACCTGACAACATGCATAGAGGATGCTCCAGATTTGAAGAAGTCTGTGGAATCCTCAATTACAGCAACATTGCTCAAAATTCCCTTCCAGATAGCCTAATAATACAGAAAAATAATGGAGGCAATAATGAATAATACTCTCATGCCAAGAAGCATTTATCAAACCATATTTTCTGTGGTATCTGTGCCTACAACATGCATTATTTCAAAGGATTCTAAAACAGAAAATTATTTTAGGAGGGTCTCAAACTGTCTAGAGACCCGATGTTACCAATAAATTCTTCAACATAATTAGCTGATCAAAAAATATTGTTTTGTTCATGATAATTTGACCTAATCAGGCAAGAAACGTGAATTGTACAATGCTAATGATTTTCAGGCCCATTTTTTCAAGACCTTTATTCTCCAAAGAATAACTTCCCATTGCATTATGGAATACATCATCAGCAGAGGCAAGGACAGGCTGGAGCACTTTGTGACTGGATTGATGCCATTTCTGGCACCTGGGCAGTGCTGAGCAGTAGTTTAAGCTGCATGCATGAGATGGAGATTTCCACTAACATGAATAGTGAAATAACTGGTAATGTAATATTTCAATTTATTATAATTAGGTTTCAGAGTTAGCAGGTAGTATTATGAACTGCAGAGTTTATATTTCTTTTTGCTCTTGTCTCAGTCAGTTAATAGCTCCAGGCACCGTTTATGTTGCTGGCAAGCAGGTTCAAGGTAATCTTGAAGCAGCAGTTTAAAATATTATTGCATCAAGCTGCCTGACCTGTGCCAAAAGTTATTGACCTTGTAGCAGAGTTAGCAGAACAGAAGACATCTGTGATTCACTTGCTCTGGCACAAAACTTTAATGACAAACGAGGCTTTCAGCTAAGCCCGTGACACTCACTACAGAGGGATGGATTACAGGAGAGGGCAGCAAAGTGCCTCTCTGGCTATGAGAGCTTTCTGCTCCAGCTGCTCCATTGCGGCATCCCTCTGGCAGCCAGCACCTTGTGTGTGGTTGTGGCAGAAGAGAGACAGCGCACACAGGTACAGGGAGAAAACTGCTGCTTTTCTCTTTTGGACTGCTGTTCTAAAACTCGCTGGAGCTTGTCCAACAGGACCATCTGAGCACATCCGAGTGAGTAACAGCACAATGAAAAAAGGATTTCAGAACTGTCCAAGTCTGTCGGTGTTGAAAACCTCACTGTTGTGAGGCGAAGGTCAGTTTGTTTTTCCTCACTCCCAGCTTCATCATTCATAGATATTTATCATAACTGACCCTGCAATCACTGTATTTGCATCACTTGTATCCGAAGGAAAACTTTCTTAAGCGACGTGTAAGTACTCTAGTGAATTCCCAGTTTCACCTGAATTAATGTCAACAACTGTCCTGGTTTGACAGGACAGTAACTAAAGATTCAACCCCATACTCTGAGTACATTTTATCAAAAAACAGCTTTCATGGCTAAATAAAATATACGCCTTGCCTATAATGAGAAATATGTAATACTTTTGTTTAAAGCAGTTTATTGAATTACCCTAATATCTTCTGCCATCTTTTTCTCCTCTTCTGTAAGTTCCAGGGCAGTTGTTTCATCAGCAGAGAAGTATTTAGATGCAGGGATCATTTTTCCATCCTCAAACTGCAGATTTCTCACTAGCACCTGAAAAATGAGAGGATGTGATTTTAAATTAT
The DNA here is from genome assembly GCA_013398815.1 of Ibidorhyncha struthersii. Classification (NCBI taxonomy): domain Eukaryota; kingdom Metazoa; phylum Chordata; class Aves; order Charadriiformes; family Charadriidae; genus Ibidorhyncha; species Ibidorhyncha struthersii. The sequence goes on from VZSZ01009650.1 coordinate 273,367, forward strand.
CTGGGAGGCAATACATCCTTGTGTGAAGAGTTTTTAGGCATTAATATGGTTATTGAAATAGTAAAATAAATGGCTTGCAGGAGAGCTGCTATAATGCAGGTAATTTAACACAGGCCACTCCTACCTGTCTTTCAGATTCTCTCCTAGTATTAGTACATTTTAATCCATATTGGAAATGGATATGGATTGAGTGAGAAGCAAAACATGAATGTCTTCTCTATAGGACTGTAAAGGATTGATAAACTCCAAGCAAATTAGGTGTCATTAGCAGCAAGATTTGTATAGCCTGGCAATTCCACGCTACTTGCACTTCTTGCTAAAGTTAATCCATCCATACTCATGTTTGCCAGGGTGAACACTTACCATCTTTCCATCATTACCAAAAATGACTAGACCATTCTTGGTTACAAGTCCAGGTCTTGAAGCACCTTTTATTGCCAGCTCTTGTCCAGCAGGCACTGAAGCATCAAGTAATGAAGACCCATAAAAAGTAACCACCTAAAAATAAATGGAATTAGAAGTGCACAGATTCTAAACGTGCTCTAAAATTCTATTAATTAAATGATACTGTTTTGAAGCTTTAATATAATATAAATAAAATATAAGTACCTACACATGGAAAACACGTCACAACGTTATTTCTGTATCTTTACAACCCAGGACATGTAAAACTTTGCAAGCTGCCTAAATCTGCAAAGCTGCTTAGCTGTAACAATGTGCATGCTGGAACCAGTGCAGAAAGGGAAGCAGTTTTTGTCAGTGCATGCCCGAAGTGAGAGACTGGCGGAAGCCCCATTGCTCCCAGGCTGGCAATGCTGCCTCTCTCTTGGGCTTTTCTGCTCTTTCTGGGCTCTCAAATCAGCAATAGTCCCTGGACATTAGGGCAGAACCAGGCTTTTGGAGCAGCCTACTAGCAGATGGCTAATAGATAAGTAACAAAATCTGCACATTACAGCCAGTAAAGATAATGTGATTTTAAAAATATTTTATGTAAGTACTATGTGGATTGAATGTATAGTACGTTTAATACATTGAAAAGAAGTAGTTGGTTTTGGATGAAATGAGATATGTTTATTTCTTTAAATGGTCTAGGTTCATATCTCTTTTAAAACAACCTTCTTTGTTATTTCAGTAGCTCACCGCGTTTCATTTTGCTGTTACTACCGTGATGTTGCCCCCTGTACAGCATGGGTTGCATTATACTGTAATGCATGCCTACTTCCCAAAATGATTGGCACGATCTGGTTCTGCCTTTCTTACTTACAGCTTTGCACCATGCCCAAATTTTTCAAGATATTGCTTTTATCTTTCTTTGAATTAAACGTAACTATAATTTAAAAAAAATAATCTTAAGTACTGTGTTCTGTACATTTGTTTAGGTGCCTGCTCTAGATACAGGCAAAACATATAGTCATGAAATGAGAGTTACTCCAATGTAACTCTCATTTGTATTCACCCGTATGCAGACACCTTTAGTTTTATAATAAAAAAAGGTCAAAAAGAGGGTGCAGAAAAGAAGAATATTATTCTGGTTTTCAAAGCATACCTGGCCATCTATTGTTGCCCATGCTCCAGGCACTTTATCATGCCCTCGAATCCAATTGTGCAAAGCTGCTGCAGGTTGGTCCCAGGAGATCTAGGAAATCAAGACATGCCACCTAATTCTTCTCTGTTTAGGTATAAATCAAGTTAGTAATGTTCTCCTGTATAAGAATTACATTTTCTCCTTGCTTCTCTTTCAACCATGTGTTTATTTAAGAACACAGAAAGGATCTGGTCTAATAAAGGAAGATCAGTCATCTCCAGATGGCTAATCATCAAAGACCTACCAAACAGGATGCTCAGCGCTTCTGTGTTCTGTGCAGTCTATATATTTTCAAAGATTCTCCTTCTCACACTAATATAATGAAAATACAACTCTTGCTACCAGGTATTCATCCATAAATAATTAATATTATGATTAACAACTTTAATAAGCATAGTATAAATATAAATTAACATATGCCTGAGGTATCACCTTCTGCTGAAGATGATCTATGTATTGCTTGGATCCTAAGTTCTTTAATAAATCTACAAACTTTTACTAAAATACTTTCTAATAATTTACTAATCATTTATAATTTTTTCATAAATGGAATCCCTGCTACCACTTGCAATTCCTGCAAGACTTTGAGGAAAAAGGAAATAATATTTTAAGAATGTCATGTATATTTAATATGTAACACCAGTGAAAATGTATTCCTTTATCTTTGCAGTATTGTGAGTGTGTGTACAAAATGAACGAAAGTATCAGAATAGCTATTAAATAACAAAATTCAGCCATCATCCCAACATCCTTCTTAGTTTAAGCACAAAGAATATTTAGAAGCAAGTTATAAGCCAACGAGAGTAGTTTTACATCAGGGACATTAAGCTAGTTCGCTTCAAGGAAGCTCCTTATATATTACATTACAGGGATGAATAAAAATATCCTTATGAAAAGCTATATGTTTCTAAGGTAAGTCAGGAATTGAAATATGACAAAAAGCATCACCTATAATATTTCAGGTGGAAAGGACTACATTCATTCAAGAGATTGAAGTAGTTGGAATAATTTTTACTTTTTCTTTTTTTAAAAAACTTTTGCACTGGTCTAGAAAAGGAAAAGAAAGTATTACAGGCAGCATTCACTATCATTTTATGGTGGCCTTCCAAACCACAAAGAAGATCCAACTAATGCAGTGGGGGTGCTTATATAATATAATTCTTATATGGTTGCTTAAATAATTTTTTTATCTGTTGTTTGTTTACGTGACCTATATTTTCTTTTTCCCGTGCTAACAGGAAAGGTGCCAACACTTACTTTTGCTAACATCAAATCTATTTCTGGTACAGAATTTAGTATGCACTGTTGGTAAACAGAGAGAGCTATCTCCATTCAATGCTGTATTTAAAAGTATGGTAACATATCAAGAATCCACTGAAGGTGCAGCTGCCATCTAGCTGCGTGTAGATGATCCTAAGTAGGACACCAAGTTTCTAAATATATGTAACTGCTGAACGGGAATACAAACTTAACCTGGGGTTCCATTACACACATCCTTGGAATTATTCCAGGAATAAGACGTGGAGAAAGAGCTGAGTTAAAATTCATGTTAACTTGATATTACTACTATTGCAATCTCAGTTAATAACAACTTTTCTAGTGATATGCACAAACCAGTGTTATTTAACACTACCTCTGCATTTTCCTTTTTCTGGATCCCTTCATATGTTGCCCCTTCTTTAGGCTGAGGTATACGAGGGGCCTTACCATCAGCAATTAGATGTACAGCTTCCACCTAAGTGAAAAAGTAACAGATTTAATGTTAGCTTGGTTCCTCTTTTTTCCTTAGTCATACTTGTGAATGACAGAAAAAGACTTTCTGCCAAAAGGGGAACTAGTTTATTTTTAAAACCTAAGATTTCCAAAATCTAGGGGACCAATGCTGCACTGATTAACATACATATATACTTAAACTTCTTTGACAAAAGAAATAACCTCAGAAATTTGATGGGAGTACCTAGTCACCAAACATATAGCAGCTGCCTAAATTCTGCAGGACCAGAATGTGGCTCTATATTTTTGCATTCAACTCTTTCCTTTTTCTTTGTGTAAAAAGTTATTTTTCTGCATTTAAATAGAGAGAAAAAAATTCTCCAAAGAGCCATGCTGAGTATTTTTTATGCATTTTTTTTTCATTTTAAAACAAACCAAAAAAAGGACAAGCATAGAAAATTCAAAGCCAATCCAACAGGGCTCTGAAGTTAAAACACCGACTCCCTTTTTTTTTTCAACCTCACCCCTAACTTTCTGCTCTCTCTGAGCCTGCGAAAAATTTCACCTTGTAAAAACATTCAAGAAATCTGTGGAAAGAGCTACATTCCAGACAGATCTGGCTTCTTGACTTCTGTGGAAATAGGATATGCTCTGCCTGCTGCCAGCAACAAATATTCTGAGGCCATGTCCTCAGCTATCATGAAGCTGCACAGCTCCACTGAAGTCTAAGATTCGGCTGAACACCACAACCTCTGACTTTCTAAATGTATGCATCTTGTCTGTATTTCCTTTACTTTCAAACTCCAGAAGATGCTTTTCTTCTCTTCTTAAAATGTTGATATTTAGTACAGCTAAACATACCATAGCCTTTATTCCTTCTGGGAAGAGAAACCGGTTATAGAGGTCATCCACAGTATCGTTTTGGCCAACATCACATTCCCGTTGCAGAAGTATTGGTCCAGTGTCCAAACCATCATCAGCCCAAAAAATAGTAAATCCTGCTTTCTTATCTCCTTGAATTAAAGTCCTGGACATAAAAAGAGCCTTATAGTAAATACTGACAGTCTGAAAGTAGTCAGGGATATCAACCCATCTGTTACACATTCATTTGCATTAGGTAGATAGAAAAGAAAATCCTAACTGTCTTTAATACTAATTTCATTGCTCATTTCATAGTCAGAAACCCAGTATTGATACTGTTGATGGGTAGTTTCCACAAACTTGCATAAGAAATGCTGCAACTGAATCCAGGGTGTCTATCAAACAGTTCATTGTGATAATTATTTTTAAAGTATTATTAGTGGTATGACACAAAGAGCCAAAGGTGTGCAACAGTTATGACATAATTTGAAAGATAGAAGCATCTAGACAGCATATTATCTGAATAATTTATAGTTTACTGTAATTAGCTAAGCCTCACAACTTGTCTGTAGGTCAGCAAGGGAAGTACAGTCATCCCACAGCTGAAAGAGCTAAACTCAGAGTGGAAAATGATGGATATGCAACTGTTTTAGGAAAAGTTATTAAGGGAATTCATATCCAGCCAGATTCTCAGCTGCTGCAAATGAAAATAGCACTGCTTACAGTAGACTTATGCCGATTTACGCCAGCTCAGAATCTGCCTCTGAATCTGAAGGGAACTTCAGCCACTTAAATTTCCAGTTCTCCTTTGGAACTGCATGTGCCTCAGCATGATGTATAATCAAACAGAATTGTGTTTAAGGGAGCAGACAGAAATGGAGATATGTGTATATTTCATACATGTTTTTAACCATTTGTCTGGGTGCAAACACCAATGCCATTTTCTGTAAGACATATGTAAGTATTCCCTTGGCAGTCCATGCTGTTACAGGATCATCTGAGATCTGGCTTATACACATGAAAAATCACTATTAAATGGAAGCACTGAAAACTACATTATTAAAAGGAGTAAAGCACACATTTGTGCAGAACGAGGGACAAACTCTAATGACAACTGGAGAAGCTGGCAGGATCACAAAAGTGAAAGCTTACAGAAGTTTGGCTAGCCCATACCAGATCTTTCACACATTTAAGCAGCATCTCTTCCGTTTTATATTACGAACAAACACTGAAAGAGCACCCTGCTGAGAAGTGCATGTCCTCTGCATGGCTGGAGGAGAAGGTACCATGGGCAAATGCCCCTGATGCTGAATAGGTGACAGAATGAGAACTACTGTGTGCCCTCTCCTCTGCCCACCAGCTCCATAGACAACTGCTGAGAACAAAGTGGCAGCAACTGGAAAAGGCTGTAACAGATGGAGTGAAGAACCCTCAGAGGCCCAGGACCCTTGTTTGTACCTGGTGCCCCTTTAGCCATGCCTAATTCCCACAGACTTTCTTGATCATACTGCAGGGGGAAAGGGTCTGATCAGCACCAGGGCTGTAGCCACAACAGATGAAAGACGTAATGATGAGAGCAACGGCTGCAAGGGTGAGACACGAGAATGGTCAGCCAAGGCCAAATCAAGGCCAAATCCTAGCTTAGTTCAAAGGTCTTAGGACAACAGCCTTTGCCTGAGAACGGCAGGAGCAGGTGCTTAAAGAAGGAATATGCAAAATAGGGCAAGACTCTGTGATACACCATTGGGATACATTCCTGTTTCTGGAAACCTTCACCTCAGAAACTTCCTGAAAGAGAGTTAGTACCTACATCTTCCTGTGGAATAGATCTTGATGAACTTTTCCTCCATGAAAACATCCTTCTAGACCTCTCCAGATCTGCAGTTCCACAGTTTGATTACCGACGGCATGGAGTAAAAGTACCTCAGTTTTTTAATCAAATCTCACTACCTGATCTCTTTGCAGACTGCCCCCTAACTTTTGATTAAGAATGAGCTGTTGTTCCTTATTCACCTTCCCGTGTCTTTCATAGCTTAATACACTGCTGGCATATTTCCTTCCCAATGACCTCTTTTCCAGTCTGAAGACTCCTAGATTTCTCTCCTATCATGTGGAAGCTGTTCTTCTGACCAGCTTTGACCATCTTCCTTAGCCTTTTCTGAAGCATTTCTAGCTCCCTCATGTCCTAACTGAGATACAGACAGTATTTAAGGTCCTTCCATGGTCTCTTTTCTGAGTAACAACAACTGACTTAAATTTTATTGCTGCTTGCATTTAGTTAGGGATTTTTTTCCCCTTATGTACATTATCTTATGTTTTTTAACTTTGAACTTGACCACCCATTTTCTTAATCTCACTTTCACATTATCACATTTACCCATTTGAGTAGAAACTGTATTCTTTATTACAGATTGAAATCAGAGTGATTGGTCTATAGTTTCCTTGCTTTTCCTCTGAGCCCGTTTAAAACTGGTATTGCTCTTGCTGTTTTCCAGTCTCCTGCACCAAAGCAATCTGAAGGAACAGAAAGCTGTGGAACCTTTGCTTGAGAGTCCCCTGGTACTGAGAAGAGATTTTTATTCATTCATCAGTTTATCTAAAAACTCTTACAGTTCGGCTCAAGAGAATTGTTCTGACTTACTCTACACAAAGAAGGGCTGTATGGTAGTAACATCTTAAGCTCCTCCATCCTGAATACCAATACAGATTTCCTACTATGGTGTTCTCTTTGATAAGCACCTTTTTTATATCAGACACCTATATCACCCTATATACCTCCCACCTTGAATGCACTTGAGAAAATGGTTATTATTCAATTTTATGCCTTTAAATGCTGGTTCTTTATTTCTTTTCTGGACTGCCTTACTCTCTTTTTACATCTAATTTGCCAGATTTTATGCTCTTTTTTATTTTACTCACTTGGACACAACTATCACTTTTTGAAGGATTTCTTTATGTCTCTAATAGTCTTCTTTACTCCTGTTTAAGTACTTCAGCTTAGCATTTTTTCCATCAAGGACTTTTTTAAAAAAAAAAGCAAAAAACCCTTTACTTTGAATCTATACCATTGTGTCTTTAGATAATCATCATGCTGCCTGTAAGATTCTTTTACAATTGTTTCTTCATATTTAGACAATTTCATATTGAATTTAAACACTGTGATAATGGCATTTCTGTTGTCACAAGAATGATGAATCTGAGTCTACTGTGGTCATTATTGCAGTGTAGTTCTTTCACCGTAACATTTTTAATCTAGCCATGCATTGCTTAGGAAGACAGTAAGATAAGGTTTTATTCTTGTGGATTCTTTTCTTTCTTTCTTCTCCCTTTCCTTTCCTTCTGGGAAATTTTAGGGTCTGCATCAAGCCCTGTTGTGACAGTGATCTAGTGTTTGTCGGGGACAAGCTAGGAGGGCAGTGTCCTGCCTATGAAAACTACAGATTGTCGATTTGCCTATGTGAGTAAATTGTACGAATGTCACAGCACTGATCTTCCCAGAATAACAGCTGCCCTTGCATTGAAAATCATAATGAATCTTAGTTATGAAGTGCAGCTGATGAACCAAATACTCAGCTGCTTCAGAGAAGTTCCTTCAGGGCAGTTGCAAATCAACAGAACTATGCCAGTATTTACATGAGTAATGGGTACAGACCAACATCCTAATGTGACATACATGAAGTTTTGGTGCACAAAACTCACCAGTTGATTGCAGAAGCTCCTCGGTGGCGTGGTAGGATGGATGGATGGTAAATAATTGAGCCATGTTTTGGGCAGTCAATAACATCCATGGGGATGAACTGTGTACAGAATGGAAGGACATTTAGCTCTGCTCCAACCGATTTGTAGGCTGCAACTACCTCCTGGATAGGCTTGCCTTTAGCTCTCCATCTGGGGAATTTAAAAACAGGAGTGCCATCCTTCTCCGCTGCCAGTGCTGAGGGGCAAGAACAATTTTCTTTTTTAATTCACATTTTGTGTTACAAATTCAAACTTGAAATCAGAGAGATATTGTGTGACGACTCAAGCAGATCATCAAGTGTATGATTATGGAGTGCCCTTCATACTGTTTGGTATGTTGTTTAAAAACCTTTGCGCTTGGATATATTTTATTAATTCTGTCTTTGATTCTCATTCCTCAGCTTATATCATTCTCAACTTTAAGTTCACTCTTATGACTTGGTTAATAAATACCAGTGAAAGCAGGAAAGAACAATGAATGCTGTTGACTATTTAACAGTGACACATCATTTCCAGTCCAGTCATTACATTTGCCTGCAACAGGTTTGTTTTAGCAGAACTTAATTTTCCACATCAGAAATTTGTATGTGAATATGACTATGTACAACTAATATTAACTCAAGTCAGCAGCATTTTGCCACATGTTACAAATAATTACGGATGCTAGAAGCCTTCAGTAGTAATTCCTTCAAAATTCTGTTTACTGATGCCTTCTGGATATGCTTCCACTTATCTGCAAGACACACAGCTACACCCAAAATTAGGCTCAGAGGTGAGAAAAAGCAACTACACTAATTGCAGAGAGAATTTTTATGTGTTTAATAAATTTCATTGTGCAACTACTTAATAACTCATCACAGAGAGTAGGATAGTAGAGTCAAACTCTACATCTGTTGAGTTGTATGTGTAATAGGAAGAACAGGGAAAACAAGAAGAAGTACGGAAAATTCACCTACTTTAATTTATATTTCTAAACACATTTTTATAATTTCCTTTATCTTTCTCACTTCTGAAATTGGATCTTGAGTTTGACCTGAAGTATCTTTAGCCTATTAACCTAGGTCTTAAGTAAATACTTACTTAAATATAATTCCATGGACGTTAGTGTGTACTGCAATTGCTTTTAGAAATAGAAATCATAGCTGTCTGAGGATATAGAAACATTAGTAAGTTTCACTTGAGACTTAAAACTATTTGAGTCATCCAGAAATAAAAAGCAAAAAAGTATCTAGTAATTTCTCTTTTTTTCATTAGGAAAGCAATAAACTAATTCTATGGTTTAGTTAAAATAAATATATGATTTAAATCAGTGGAAGATTTGCTTAGTTACATCTGCTAGTGTAATAACTGTACAATAGTTTATAAACTATAACCAAGTACTACGGTATGCTTCTAGAGCTGGATAGTCAAATAGTCTTTTTCTAAACTAATAGTTGCCTCCTCTAATTCTTCCAAAGTGTGATTAAATCTTTTAATGAGGGAGAGTTACAGAATATAATAAACTTGAGAACTATATGCTAGTTTGGGAGTGCCACAGCCCAGGTAAGCAAAATTTATGTTTGATTATTCCCTCATAACACTTCTGTAAAAACATGTCAGGACATCACAAAAGAAAAAAAAAAAAAAAAGACTTAAGGCAATTCATTGAATGTAGTTTTAATTTCTTATTATCCATAAAAGTACATTTCATTCTGGCACTTCCAGCTGCTAATCATATTAACTCATTATTTTTGTGCCACTGAAAAAAAAAGTTACAATTCAGATGATTCCAAAGTAGCTCCTTTGTCACACTGGGTTCTGCTGTATGAGTACAATTCCGAATACCTGTCAGGCAACAACTCTTACTTTAGGAAGTCTAGAAAATCCTTATGTATCTTGGCAATGGGAAAAGGGAGAGCAAAGACTCCTCTACCCCTTCCAATGGGTTTTCCATAGTCCAGGTGGAGGAGAAATAGGCTCCGCAGGCACACTGCCGCAAGCAAGCTTGTCAGAAAGGGCAGAAAGCCAGGGATAAACTGTCTTGGCTTTGTGCCTTGAGTGCCCAGACAGCACAGTGAAACAGGTGACAGACTTCTGTGCTCGGCAGCTATTTGCTTTAAGATACAGATCTAGTTCAGGCTGATTACCTCTAGCATGTACATTCAAATAAGGTACCCAGACTAATTTATTTTTTAAATATCATAATATATGGCCCTGTGTGGTTAGAAACAACTTTTAAATACTAACTAACAAGGTTAAACCTGTTCTGGGACTTGTGTGTGTTAAAGCATAGTTCTTGTGCTGAATCTGGTGTAATAAAGGCAATATATGCAAATCATTCCCATACAGATATCACCTTCTCACGAAAAGGCAAATTTGTTATGCATGCCTGTAATTTTAACACTTGGATTAAGGTTATACTTACCCAAAGGATCAGCTTGTCCATTCTTGTCAGGCACTGTGAATACTCCCACAACTTTATGGCCCTCTCTTCTCAGCTTGTTATAAACTTCTTGTCCAAAAATACTTTGACCTATAAGGGCTAGCTTTAGCTTATGTTGATAAGCCTGGTAAAAAGAATTAAAACAAGCCATGTTCTAGGATGCAAAGAAAATAAGTTGTTGCTTACATTTCTCTCTTGCTCCTTCTTGATCAACGTTAATTTCTATTTAAAATGGGATAGCGTTTTTACCCCAATCACTTTTGAAGGAATAATAATTATTTTTCGAGATTAATGACAGGCAATGTACAAATCAGAGAGGACACACTTAACATAAAAGTATCATCTGATACTGTCACTGATGTTTATAATTGCTTCCCAGTATTTTCATTAGACAGACCCACTGCTTGTTACAAGAGGCATAACAGGCTCCATGATCTTATTCATAGTCAGAACTAATATGATAAGAAATGAAAATATGTTTTTTGAAACAGATACATAAACCACTTTTTCTAGACATAACTTAGGTGCCTGGAAAATGCCCTCTAAATCTCTATAGTTAAATGGTGGCATATTATTTGTGGTTAATATGTATAGGCTAAAGAAGACAAGCTTGCATTTTTCCTGCCAAGTTAAAGGCAATGATCATCCATTTGATCCTCCTGTGAGGAAATACTGCAAGGTTCCTTTGTTTGACTTCCACTACCTTCTGTGTTTGCATCCCAGTAGACTGGACACATGCTTTTAAGCTTCTTCAGATGGAGTAGGTGCCAATAACTGCCCCAACTTTTTATTTTTAGTATAGTTAGAATCACAACACTACTATATCAGGACATCATGTACTGCTACATTATTCAAGTGCTTGCACCTGAGAAAACTATTAATTCCTCCAGAGTCCATTTAGATTTAGGGGCAGTTGTGCTCTTCTCCCATCCTACTTCCAGTCCCTTGTCTCTAACACCTCCTTTACCCCAGAACCAGTATTCCTGTAGCTGAATGAACTGGATTAGGGTGCTGAAGTAGAGAGCCACTGACCTGACAAAATGCAGCTTATTCTTAACCGGATCTATTAATTTATCTAGTTCATTGCACTGCCACAAGTCCTAACGCAGGTCCAGCAGCGGAGCAGGAATGAGCATGCAGGCACTGGCAGAAGGGTGGAACTGTCCCTATAAGCACGGCCTTTGCATTTTTCATCAGTTTCTGGAAACTGAAAACTGGAAACCTTTGAAAAACTAAGACACTAGCAGATCTGGTTATGAAGGAAAAGTCCAGACAGGATAAACAGAAAACTTACCTTCCCCAAAGCTGAATCTAGTAGAAACTATTCCTAGACTCAAACCATTAAAGATCCCTCCTCTTGGGAGGCCTGAATGAAAGGTAGAAAATAAATCCACGTACTCCCCACCTTTATTCTTAACTTCATCTTTCCCAACTGGACTTTGACTTCTGTTTTTTTGAACGACCCATTAGATGCCATAAGCTCAGAATGACCAAGAGAAATCAAAGCACTGTTTGAATATCTTAACCACCGGCATTTCTTCTGTATGTTGGCATTTATGTTTTTCTCTTCCCTCCTCTTTTCCCTCTCTTACAGTGTCTGGTACACGAGGATACCTTGACAAAGTGGGTTATTGGTTGGATACCAAGTGGTCTGGACTGCCCATGAGATCATATGACAAATTCTATGACAAACAGAAATGTCCTGAAAAACAGGTTACTCAAAACCACAATCTGTTTCATTGCAATTCAATTCACAGCTGAGGTATTATGGATGTATTTTGCTGCTTTCAAATTATGTTGTAGTGGTATGGCTAGCCTCAGAAAAGGGAGTTATGAAATGGTAGGTTCCATTAGAGGAATATTGAAATGTGCTTTTTATTTTGTATAGAAAATAATAGGAAATAACTATTTGTCCAGAGACAATATTTTCCCTCAGAATGAAACTGCCTAGTAAATCTCTCCCTGTTATTACAGCATTAGTCAGCACTAGTGCAACTGCAGTAGTAACATGTAGTAAGATGCAAAGATGGACATAACTCAGGCTCTTGCAAAATCAGATTGTTCTATTTGGCTGGTAAAAAACGTCTGTGAGACTGATGATAATATTCCTAACCAACGCTGCACTGTTGGGCAGTAATGCCTAAAATATGTCCACTATTTTGTTCTTAATAAAGACAAGACCTTGTTCTGAATTACAATGAGCACAACTTATCCTTGCAATCTTTGTCTAGCAAGATCCAATGGACGCAGGTAGATCTCATTACCAATCCTTTATGACTGATACCTTTGCTTTTACAGCAGAAATGTTGCTGCATTATAAAAAGTAATCATCAGATTTTCCTAATAACTTAATTATTTTAACTATAGCAGGCAAGTTTGAGAAAGATTAACATGCTGGATTACTGAACGTGTTTGGTATGGTATGAAATCCTCTGATTTCTGTACAATGCAAACTTACAGTGGTAGCCAAACTAGTACATTGAAGAAACATTAAAGATTGTCCAGATGAGAGTTACTTATTCTCATTTCATCCTTTTGTTAACATCTCCCAGTTAACATCTCATCCAGAACACAAGACTGGAAGGGATCTCCTTAGCTAACAAATCTGGTCCTCTGCCATCACAAGCAATCATGTCATATGATTGCTTTTGTAAATGCATCTGACCTCCATTTTAAAGTACTTTTACTTACTGCTGTACTCTGTTGCTTTTCTGATACTTGGCCAATCTTCTTGTAATTTTCAGTCCAAGTTTATCACCACTTTGAGAGCTACTTTTTCTCCACTTATTCACAAAGTGTTAATAACATATGCATCTCCTATTCCTAAACTTAACTTTTAGTTCACATTTCCCTGTCAATAAATCTGATTCTTATATTACATGGAACTGCATTACCAGTTTCAGTTCCAAACCATGAGCTGCTGTAAATCAACATAGTTTCAGTAAAGCTACACATGCTTAATTTGTGCTAGTTGTGGAACTGAGTCAACAAATGGTGAGAAGTAAACAGAGAACACAGACTCCAAAGGAACAAAAAAATAAAACTGGCAAAACTGAGAAGACTGCAGGCTGGCTAAGTCCCATTTCTCCATTGGAGTGCACAAAAAGATTAGCCTGGCAGCAAATCAGCTCTGCTCACACTTATAGAAAGTTACTCAAATGGAGACTGATTTCAATTACAAGATGGATCTGGTAATTGTGCTATGACCAGTATTCTTGATTTACTTCTCCAATGAATGGGACATGTGTATTGCGTGATTTCTATTAACATCTGGCTTAGACGTGGCAACTTGCTTGTAGTGCATTAACACATACACTGCCATCAGTTGAAAGCAGGAGCCAAACCCACAAGTCAGCCATGCACAGGATTTCTACTAAATAAAAAAAAAAAAAAAGAAATCCCATATATGGAAGGGCTTGCATCATCAGACCAAAAATTCAACCCTTAATTTTTTGTCTTATTTGAAAAATGACAGTACAGAAACTGCATGAGATCTTATAGCCACCCTGTATCTTATTTTGGAAATTCTCCTCAAGCATTTTTACGTAATATGAGTTAGACCCGTGAAAGTGGGAAATACTTTTAGAAGAATTTAATGTGGACATAACACACAATTAAAACGGAAAGTTCTACAAGATTACACAGAAATGAAAAACAGTTTGTCTTTTTCTTTCTTATAGAAATGGCACATTTTGGCCAGCATACCATCACTAGTGTTCAGCAAGAAGCTGTAGAAAGGAAGCTCGTTAAAGAACAATAAAACAACCTCATTGGTGAATAATGTGCTAGATGGATACTGGATCATTACCACTAACACATACAAAGATTAAACTTTTCATTGTTTCTGTCAGTGATGTTAAGAGGCTGTCTTAGATTTCTTCTGCAGTTGCCTGGCTGACTACAGACATACAACATTAATTAACAGATGCACGGGAATGTTAATGGTCTTTTGTAAGATTACCCAGTTCCTAGTTATGGCAAACAAGGCAGCTCAGGTGGCTTAGAGAGATTTGGCCTTTCTTTTACTACTTTAGTAATCACAGGATAATGTAGTTATTACGACAGTGCTACCAAAAGATAAGAATTTAGAAGCTGGTGCTCACTCTACTGTAATTCTGTTGTTTCATTGTCTGAACTTCTAATTTCTTCTTTAACCTTCTGTTTTGCTCACATTGTAACACAGATTAATACTAATTCTCTTTCTCTGACTCAAGTGCTCCCAATGTGGATGAAGAAAATAAGATAAAGGTAAGGAGCATAAAACCTGAGAACTACTGGTACAAGCAGTCATACCTGAAAGTCCACTTCAATATGAAAGCACAGACTTAAGTTTAACCTCCCTATTTAAAAACTCGGGCCATATCATCTATTGATATAGTACTGGAATTTATTTTACAATGGCTCATTAAAAGATATACAGTATTTTAATGTTTGCTTCCATTCTGGTTATTTTTTTCCTCCAAAACACCTAACCAAAAATAAAACTAATAAATAGCATGAAGCACTGCATAGACAAGCAGCCTCACAACTGCTGGTAACTATCTTGTCAAGTTCTAGTTCCTAAAAATGGAAGACAAGTCCAAGAGCTATATTTTCTTCTCTCAGAAGAGTCTAATGTTACCTAGCCATAGGAGAATACTTATTTCATAGATAAAAATAATTTTCTGTTACTGCCTCTTTTGTATGTGTCTAAAATTCAATTGGTTATAAATTCCTAATCAAATTTCTTGAAGATTAACATATAGTAACTGCTACTCTGGTTATGAAGCTTACTAGCAAAAAGATCACAGTATTTTATTTATTCTGTATAAGAATTTAGTGACGCTAGTAAATATTTTAATATGATACATGTTTTTTTAAAAAATGAATGTAGAATTATGCCTCCTTTGAAAAGCAGTACTGCAACTTTATTTCTACTGAGGATCCCCCTACATGTGCTAAATTCCAGTGCCTCCAAATAGAAACCTATCGTAGAGCCTCCCCTGCCATCTACACATCTACGGGCAGTGCATTCTCACCAGTCATTCATTCTCATGTTTTGGCACTGCTGATTGCATTTCCAAAAAAAGCTTGTGTTAAATCTCTTTATTCTAACACCTTCCATGAGGATACCTTCAGAGGACTGCTGTCCTCTCACCAAACTGAGCAGTCAAACATGAAACGAGGAACAGTCTTTAGGAAACAAAAAATCTCCCAGCCTCATTCAGCTTGCCAGACCTACACATCAGGACAACTTGGATTGGGCAAGGCTTTCAGGGAGCAAGTATTACTTGAAGGAGTTCTTCAGTCTATATATTTAACAGGACGTAAAGAATGGGTTGGAACAAATGTGCAGAGCTGTAAAAAACTAAACCATGGGGTGCAGAGGAATTTAGGCCATCACCTTCAACCCCGAGCAACCCACCATCCCAGAGCTAGGAATTGGCGACGAGAAGGTCACAGACTAAATACTCCTCCTAGGCCAAAGCGTGGGGCTTCTCTCCGGCGCTGGGAACAGGTACGGTCCTTCCGAACTGAGAAGCCAACCTTCAGCTTCTCACAGGGCAAATCCAGCGTGAGGGAGGCTGCGAACAGCCGCGCTCACATTGTTCTTGACACACGATTACTGGGGATTATCACAGCATCGCTAGTGCCCGTTCCCTGCAGCTGCCAGGCACATCTCTGCAAGATGCAGCACCCAGATGATGGCTGCGATCCCGCCCGCAGACCAGCCGGGCAAGATGCTGCTTCTGCACCCAAACCAAGCCCTCTCCCCAACCCTCCTGACCTTCCCGTGCCTCTACGCGCTCTACTAAAACCCCGGCAGAGACAATACGCATCGCATCCTGAAAAATGCCCCCTCCCGACACTTCCCCCTCC
>VZSZ01009650.1:298992-349449 GCA_013398815.1 Ibidorhyncha struthersii
CTGTCTCTTCTTGCACGAACCGGGCAGGAGGAACAGCCGGTTGTCGTGGGGATGGTGTTTCTTTCCTTCCTGATCACTTCTCGTGGCCCACAGATTATTTATTTATTTATTTTATTTTTTTGCAGTTGCTTCCTCGGTTAGGCAGGGAAGTCGTATCGAGATAAGTTAGTTGAATGCAGCTTCCGTTGGTAAAGGCTTTCTGGCATGGAGTTGGGCGGTCACTTGCGGTTTCACCTTTAAAAAATAATTAAATAAGACCTTGTGATGCTTAAGTCTTTGATAGTGGGTTTGTGTGCCCGTGAAAATCCACGTTTTTCTCAGCCTGTGGAGGTGACCTACTTTCTAAATGGGGAGCATATATGGTGGTCACACTGTAAATTGAACTGTGCCAAATTAATTACACCAGGTGTTGCTGTGAAAATGTCACGCATGGACCAACTGTTTCACATACAGTGTTATCCCAAGGGATGATGCTGTTTATACCATATTCATTTTATCTGGATTTCAGTGGAAACTGAAGCTGTCCTGAGCTGAGCTTTTTACCAGTTCTCCAGCTGCAGAATGGAAAATGTAGCTTTTACTCAAAATGCCAGATCTGCACTAGTTTGACCGTGACATTAAGTGCAGCCGTGAGAACTTTACATGACATAATATGCTCCATCTTGACAGTGAGCAAACAGGCTGATCTTCCATTGAGAACAGCACACAATGTTCTCCTAGAGAAAAGCCAAAGAAAAATCCTGTGACTTGAAAAACATTTGTTTGTTGTTGTTGTCTACTTTTACTTTATACCTATATAATTAACCTTTAGCAATTATAATGTTCTCAACCAAGGACACAAGATACTAAGTAAGTCTGTTTTGTTGTGTCTTTGTCCTAGATATTTATGGACATAGCACTTGCAAATCCTGCTGTGGCGTTAAGTCCACTGAATATTGCTGATTTTATGGAAGAAGATAAGATTAAGTTGGGGGATCTGTACTGCTGAGTTGGTCTCTCACTCTGTTCCAATTGTAATGCTTTCCTTTTATCACCTGAGGGGAAACTAAATCAAACTTTATTGTAAACAGATTATACCTTATGAAGTATGTCTGCTGCTCTGAAGAAAAAGAAAGTATCTGCTTTCTGTGACTTCTTTTTTTTTTCCTCCATGTGAACCAGTTTATTTAGGAAAATATTTCTGCATCTTAAAAAAGCTTCCCCCATCTCCAATTCATTTTTTTATCAGTTCAACTCTGCCCATCTCTGGCTAGCTAATAGCTTTCACTCTTTTGTCTCTCTAAAATAGTGAGATACTATTCACACCTGTTTCTTATTTTATATATGATCAGTACAAGGTGGCAAATTGGTGGGTATCAATAGTTAAGTATTTGGAAATATTTGCTGTCAGTTATGTTGAGCTATAGCATTGTTCAAATCCATCATTTGGCTGCTGGAAAGGTGACAGTTTGTGGGTCTCTAGCAGAGAGCTGCTGAGATATTTTGTTTGAGAATTGCTACCTGTTTCATACGGAATTGATTTGAACAGCAGTGCTAGTTTTCTACTGTTGTATGACTTGGGGCTTTATACTAACAACAGAAAAAGCTTCCAGTATCTCTGTCAGTTTCCTTGCTCTTGGTTTGTCTTTTGTGTGAAGGGTGGAGATGGGATTGCGGGAATACCGCAGCATACCTCTATAGTAAGTCTCCATACTCCAGATTTTCTAGCAGTAAAGTACTGAAGCTGAAATGGTAGGTAGTTAAACTCTGTTCTGCGGAGCTCTGCATCCATCAGTGTTTTACTGGTTTTCTGCAGCAGAGCTTCCAGAAGGTGCACTGGAAGGAAACTGAAAGATGAGATGAATTTGATGGAATCGAATAATATGATGATACAACTCAAAAGGCTGCCCATCAGTGTCACGGGTGCATACTACTGATGGAGAATTTTTTGTTCACTTGCTTCTTATCCATTTAAATGAAATTCAGTCTCCTTATTTTGATGGTGCCTGTGCACTGTCTAGGCTTCAGGTACAGGTACAGCCCAATGACACTAATGCAGAACTTGGTGTGAGAGAGTTTACCGTGCTTTTTGTATAGGCTTTGTAGTCCATGTGCCCTTATGATTGGCATTGCTGCTGGCTTCAAAGTAGTAGCTTGGAATTAGTTCAGGACTTCACTGCAGTCATCTCTCCTCAGCCTCAACCTTCCTGTGCATAGTCCTCATCTTTTCCTTATTAATTTGTGCTTCTTCGTTTGTATCCTTATGCCTGGTGCAGTGCTTCATTTAAGTATTTTCTTTCTCCATAAGTGATAACTGATTCAGCAGTGGTCTCACACTGAAGTAGCCATCAACTACCATTTGGCTCAGTTAAAAATGCAGAATAAAAGAATATAGTTTTTAAACTTGCTGAAATGTGGAAAGGGTACAAAGAGCTATGTGAGAGTTGAATTCTTGTTTAGGAAAAGGTCAGTTTTCAGCTGTCGTACGTTCTCTAACTTTTTTGGATAATCCTATTTTCAACAAATAGCAGAAGATCACAAGCTATTAGATTTGTTATGTAATTATGAGGAAGACAGTTTAGTCTTCACATGAAAAAGGGTTGTACTTCCTTACTGAGCACAGAATCCTTGAGCTGTAATCATTCACTCCATAGTTCAGATTACGCAACCAAGTCAGTAATTGTATATAACTGGGGGGGGACGGGGGACACAAGGGGAAGTGGAGAGTGTCTTAATGTGGGAAGAAAATAGAACAGGTTACGATTTTTACAGTCGTTTCTTTGCTCAGCATCTTGATGTGATTGTTAGGTTTGTTAAGATCTTAGTTTGATAATACATGTAAACTTAAAAAATAATTTTCTGCAAACCTCTTAGATGTTTGATATTCTTTGGGTAGTATTTGGATTTCTGTTAAACTGGCACTGAGTTGTGTGATTGTTTTTAAATAAATAAGAACTTTGTGTTAAAGGTGCAGTTGTATTAACGAAAAATGCTGCAGCAAAATGAGGAATACAGTACTACAAGCTAAATAGCAACAGATTAAATATTTTTTAATATTCTTTTGATATTGCAGTTTACTGAACACTATAAAACTGTACAAATGTTATCAATTCTCAGAAATTCATGCTGAAGTGCAGTTGAAGAATTATGGAAAATTTCTTGAGGAGTACACCTCTCAGCTGAAGAGAATTGAAGATGCTTTGGATGACTCTGTTGGAGATGTTTGGGACTTCAGTCTTGATCCCATTGCATTAAAGGTCTTCATATATTGCAACTGTTATTTTCCTAGTTCCTCCTTCCCTTTAAAACATGAGAAGTAAAAGCTTGATGCACTTGTGCTCTTAAAATTTTGACTTTTGTGTTTGAGAAACGTGTCCAATACCATTTAAATTATTTAATTATCAAGTAATTAATAAATTGGTGCATATCGTAAAAGAAAATGTTTTCATATTGTTCTTTTCCAGTCTTCTGGATAGTAGTGGAAGTTAAGTGAATTTACAGTTCTTCATGTGTTGGGAAGCCTAATTTCAGCAAACTTCTTCCCTGTGGGTGTTGGTGTTTTTATCTGGGGGTTGGGGTTCCAGAAGAACTCACTAATACTTCTGTAACTGCAGAGTGAAATGTGTGTGTTTTGACTTAGTGGCCTTGGTGCAGTATTTTCTGTCCTCCAGAGGCAGCTATTTCCTTGGTCATGAGTTCTCTGTCCTCTGCGGAGCATTATTTTTTTTCTCTTCCTGAATTTGCAGACATCATTTAAAAATGCTTTTGTTACCTCATGGAACTTGTCTGTGGTGAAGATGCACTCTTGAATAATCATCTGTCTGAATAATTTGAATAAATTGTGTAGGGTCAGCACAGTGCTGTATGTATACGAACTAGTCAATATCATGGCTGACTCCAGTACAAAATGTCAGTGCCTGCATACAGGTATACACTATGCATCCTATTTCTGGCATTTGGGATTCTTAATTCGTTCTAGGTTTCTCGAGCTGTGTTTTCTACATACACGTAATGACCATGCTTTTGCTTTCCAAGTTTTGTAAGTAATTTTTTGTAAATGCTATATAGTATAGCTAGTTATTTGTCTTTCTGCCTAGAGTTGAAAGGAAAGGTATTTCCATGAAAGTGTGAAGAGCGAAGGTTTCCTGCAGTGTAGGTTGCCAGTAATGTGGAATTATTGTTCTCTTATTGCTGACCTTATTTGAGATTAAACTGGGGAAAAACATTTATCCAGCTAGATAAGTAATTTATTTTTGATCAATATTTTCTAAAGCTGTATGTTTTGTTGTTTTTTGTTTCATGGTTTTGTGGGTTTTTTGGCTTTTTTTTTTTTTTTTAATTTTAGCTTTTGCCGTATGAACAGTCCTCCCTACTGGAGCTCATAAAGACAGAAAACAAGGTAAGCGCTTTATGCTTAAAAAAAAACACAAAACAAAAGCGTTATTATAGCTAAAACCAAGATCTCTAAATGTGAATCTGTTTGTAATCTGTGTGGCTTTTTTCTCTTTTGAGTTTAGGTTCTAAACAAAGTAATAACTGTGTATGCTGCCCTTTGCTGTGAAATCAAGAAGTTAAAATATGAGGTAAATTTATTTGTCTTTTATTACTGTGTATGAAAATGTTTGCAGATTGGCAAGCTGATATATAAATTTATTCTTTAGCAGTAAAGAAACAAGATATAATGTCTAAATAATTTTTATAGCATGATTACATATATCTTATTTATTAAAAACAAATTTCTGCTTTTGTCATTAGGCAGAAAGTAAATTTTATAATGGCCTCTTGTTTTATGGAGAAGGAGGTAAGTAGCTCCCTTTACTGTAAAAGTTTGTAGTGTTACATTATTGTTTCAGGTTATGTTAAGTGCTACAGTAAGTGTAATTTTATAATACGGTTACATGCTTTCTCTGTATCTTTGAACACCAAACAATGGGCTTTGAGGTTATAGGGAGATATGTTAGTGTCTTGTAACTGTCCTGAGTTAGCTTAAGATACAATAAGATTTATCTGTTACATTAATAGGAAGTTTTGTTGCAGCCTTGTTTACATGAGAAGTAAGTTGTACGGACTGTTGACGTTGTATTTAACCTATCACATATAGAAACTTGAGCTTATGTACTGTAGCAGCTGTTTTTCAAAGTGTGGCGTTGAAAACCTCTTTTTCGTGTGTAAACACATCCTATACCAACTTAATCCCTATTGGGACTAGATTTTACATTGGTTGTGGTAAAACAGTAAATCTGTAATTTGATTGTAATAAAACAATGAAACCATTAATAAATAACTTGGACCACCAGGTCCTACCTAGTTTACTTACGCAGTCGTAGTTGTTCGAAGAGAAGTTGCAGTGTGTTAATGTCATCTGTCCTTCAAGTGCAGGTGATAGTACTCATACTACTGTTTAGACCATGACATGGTACAGGCGCTTAAGTGCTTGTAAGTCAATTCAATTGACAAATCAAGGGACCCTGCTTTAGGTGAAAGCTGCTTTTTGTCTTGGAGTTGGACTGGTAACTCCTCTGAAAGGTTGGTGTTAGGCTTCCACCTTAAAGGGTGCTAGTCTGGGAATAAGCACAGATCTTGGTCCTGAGGACTGAATATATTAATGAGTTGATTTAGAGACATATCACCTAACTTTTTTTTTCTATTTCAGAAATATGAGAGAAAGGGAAAAGCAGTAAAAAGGGTTTTTTTTAAGCTTTTCAAGAGCCTTGACTGTGACAGAAGTATTGGGGGAATGTGAAATCTTTGAGATAGGGACTATTTATCATTCTTTTCAGTGCTGTGTCAGATGACTGTTGTGGTTCAGTTAAGGAATGCAAAAAAGTGTGGTGGGTTCCCTCCCCCTTAGCAGATTCTCACTTCTTATCAGACATCATTTTAAGTATCTTAAAAGAAAGTGATATGCTGCCAAAATGATACTAGGGGATCCCGCAAAACTTTTCCATGTCTCTAGCATGAAAAAAGGCAGACTGCAGATAAACCTATCACGGCAGCAGTTTGTTCCTGGTGGGTGTTCTGCAGAGAATGCTTGAGAATGGCAGGAGCTGAGAGGTCAGCCTTCTGTGTGTTAGATGAAGATGCAGAAATTGTTTTCCACTTCCATATCCCTCCTTGTAGCATCTACTTTGATAACAGCAAACTTGCTTACTTAGAACAGCTGGCAAAGTTACTGTCTCAAGGATGGTTGAAATTTAAACGATACTGGTGCCGGCCTTTTTCTTCTGTGTAAACAAACATTTTTTTTTTCATCTTGTCCTTGGAGTGGCTAGGCCTAGTCTAGGAAATTTAAATAGTTGGATTGTTTTTTTGGGGACATACACTAAACAGTAAATGTTACATAAAATGTGTAAAGGGGAAGCGTGCAATATTTAGAATCTTGTCCCAGAGCTCTATCTTACAGAAGTATTGAGACTACTTTAGTCTGTGGTGACTGCTCTAAAATAATATATTCCATGAAGCAATAAGACCTGCATTTCTTATGCAGGTAAACTTGCCGTTTTTGCTCAGAGTGGACTAGTAGAAAAATCTCACATCTAGAGTATTAATCTGTCATCACATTAAAAAGACTGTATTTTGTCAGGTAGTATTACAACTGCTTCAGCTGACTGAAACAGTTACATCACCAATGCCAAATTATTGTGTTTCATATTATCCTGTTAGTGTACTTTGTTGTACAGGTAATGCTTTGAAGCTATCGTGATGAGCTGGTTCTTTTGTGCAGGATGATATGTAGGAAAAAGAAAATCAATTTCTTGGCGGAATTGTATGCTACACAACTTTTTCTTCTGATTACTCATGTAGTATATTCTTTTGGTAAATAATTACCAAGGATGTACCTTGCAATATAAATACGTAGTGCTTTCATGCAAACTTTTTAAAATGCAAACTTTTATATTAAGTTACATAATATATAGGACTTTAAAGAATTACCTTGCATATTCTTTATTTTCTGTCAGGCATTGGAGACTTCCTGCTTTGTGTCTAAGTTACAAACAATTTAATTTTTAATGAGAAAAAAACTTCAAAAATAAGTCCATCTTAGGAAAGCAAGAATAAAAGTTTTTAAGGCTCCATCAATATGCTTATAATGGTGTGCTTCAATTGTATGACAAACAAATGGCTTGGAGGGTAAGCTTCAATGTTAATTTAACAGGTCGAACACAGGCTTTTGAAAGTAATGACAAATGTTTGTCTTTCAAGCCACAGATTCCAGCATGGTGGAGGGAGATTGCCAAATACAGATGGGAAGATTTGTTTCTTTCTTGCAGGTAGAGTATGTTTTGATTTTTTTTTAATTTTTTTTTTACAGCAATTATAATCTTAATTTTACTTGCAAAGTGGATTTAAGTCTGCAGTATCCTGCTTGCATTTTGTTGAAAGCTATTGGAGTCATTTGATAACGTTGCTATGTTTTGCCTGCAGACCTGTCACAATCAGCTGACGTATCGCACATTGTTTGTTTTTTTTTTTATACTTGTCTAAAATTGTGGAAGTCTAATGAGAGAAGCAGTTACAGTTTGTGAAATCATTGCTCAAATAAATGAGAATTTACTTAAGAAAATTTCAATAAGAGAAGATAAATTGAGGTTGTTTCACTTAATGGTAAAGTTAAATATATCTATTTTTATGGTTTTCATTAGCAAGTTTTAGTTTTCATTGAACATTGGAAATTAATTAATTGTTTGTACATTTTTTTTTTAGCTGATAGAGAGCAGAATTAAAATATGTACCTGGGAAAAAAAATTGCTTGTGCCTCACTCAAACTTTCAGGGAAGAACACTTGTTTTTTATACAGTTTGGTTGTTACTGGGGTTCTTTGCATGAAAACAGGATCTGTGTCTCTTCTGAGGATTTACTGCGCTCTTGGGTTTCAGTCTACTGTGGAATGTTTTTGTCTTCAGCATAGCTTAAGTGACTGTCCTGTTCCCAAAAATGTATCTATTTTTATGCAATATTGCTTGTAACGAAATATCTGTGTTGAAGTAGAGAGTATACAGGAAGCTTCCAGAACGTTAAGTTTTAGTTTAACAGAGGTTAAGAATCTTGTCATGCTGTATACTAGCATGGCAGTAGTCATTTACTGAGTCATAACAGGTTGAATGCTATAGGAAGTTGTTTCTCAACCTTGTTTACGATGCCCAAGCAGTTAGTTGTTAGGATATCTTGCAGGTTTTTTTTCCCCTGTTTAAGTTTTTTGTCCTATTGACTTTGTCAGTTTCTTCTGTCATCCTCTGTTTCTTTTGAGCAGTTGTTTGAGTGACTGAGTTCTGAGACTTGAGTTTTGAAATGGGGCTACTGTACACTTGTGTGTTTTCCATTTTTTTTTTTTTTTTTTTTTTTTTTTTTTTTTTTTTACACCCTGCTAGGATGGAAGTTGAGAGCAGGGTGACTGGCTGTCTGGGTATCTATGTGCATTGCAAACCCACTCTGTAGAGCAAGTTTATGTTTATTTAGAGTGTATACGCTGATGTGTATATTTATAGGGTAAACACTGTACAAAAATATAGCAGTATTGCTTGTGAGCCCACTTTGTATGCTACGATGGCTTGCTGATTGTTGAGCAACTTGGGAAAGAAGGGAGATGAGATATGGGATGTTGCCCCAAAGGGAAGGTTACTGTGCAAACAGGTGTGTTTTGCTTTGGGTAAAGCTGTGAGGAAAACTTTTTCCTTACTGGGTTTGTTCTTTTTCAACTGTTGTGTTCCCCTAAATCCACTCAGTAGTAGTCTATATCTGTAGACTGGGAAATGTTATGAGCATATTCCAAGGGCATTGTGGAAATATGAATGAAGAAGCAGAGGTAAAATGTTGCTTTCGTAAAGCTAGTGTCCACATATTGGTTTATTGGCTCTTCTGAGTTCAGGATTTCTTGATTAACTAGATGTTATAGCCTCAAATTTGCGATGTCACAACATTATTTTTTCTTTAAATTATCAAATAGTGCTGTGAAACGCTAGTTAGGTACTCTTGATCCTGCAGAAAACAGTGTATATGAAGAACTCTGATGAAGTGATAAAATTGTCTGTATTATGTAGCTTCTAATTTGCATGCACTGTTAAATTGGACTATTTCCTGGAAATTTTAAAAAGGCAGCTGGTGCCCCTTCCCTAGGAAACATGTTCTCAATTGTCTATTAATACATTCCTCTGGGATCTGTTGGCTTGTTTCAGCTGCATTTGATAGAGCAATACAAGTATAAGGAGTAATAACACTTCTATGTTTTCTGAAAACTGGTGACTAATAGAAGGCAGAAGCCCAAATAAGATCTATTTTTGATGGAGAGGAAGACAGAATTCAGCTGTTAGCCAGTCTTCTGGCAGGAACGGCAGGCTGGCTGCTTAGCCAGTATGGGCTGTCTCCAATTAAGCCATCTGTATGCTGACTGGCTGGACTCATAACATCATGACTTTTCCTTGATGGGACTATAGGGTGCATTAATGAGCAAATATTATTGCAGTTAAGGGAAGCTCAGATTCATTTACCCTGTTGCTCAAGGAATGCCTTCTTAAAGTCCATTATATAAACTAAGATAGTCCTTTACATGGTCAGAGTTGACCTGTTCTTACTCATTTTGTACTATGTAAATGAGCTTGAGTTTGGCTGTAGTCAAATGTACCTCTTGAAGACATTGTCTTGTTTTTTTGCAATCAGCTTTCTGTGGCTAATCACTCTTACAGTAGGTACAGGCTTCTATTTTAATTTCTAATTTGAATTCAGTTATCACTAGCTCCCAGATTGTGACTCTTGAATCTAGTGGGAAAATGATAGCCTTTCCTGTCAGGGATATTCTCTCTGAAGGTACTTGGGCACTGTTGTTAAGGCACTTCTTGTTGCCTTTGATAAATTGAACTCTTGAAAACTTTTACAGCAAGATATTTAAAGTATATTGAACCTATTATGTGACTCTTTTTTGTACCTTCCTTAAGGAATCAATATCCTTTTAAAAATGTGGCCCTGCGTATCAATTCTGGTATTTTATTATCTAGATTGTCAAAGCTATATGTAAGTGTGAAATCATTTCTGTTTTCCTTATTATGCTTTTCTTTATGTCCAAAGTGCATATTGGTCCCTTAATAGTTCAATTTGTACTGAGAGCTTGTGTTCAGTAACTTCTTAGCTTAGTTACAGATCCTTTTTCAGAGCTGTTGGTTACTAGCATGATGTTTTCCATCCTGCTTTAGGTCTGTCCACTGACTTGGATTAGGAATGTAGTTGGAGCTTGGGATGCAAATTCGGTGGTTTATGTTCAGTGTTTTGGAAGTAATGAGAGTTTGTGTACATATATGCATTCTGTTTTCTTGTATTTCAGGAGCTGTCTTGCTTTGTTACCCGATGTTACGAAGTGGTGGTGAATGTAGTGCATCAGTTAGCTGTTCTCTACACAAACAACAAGTAATTATTCCCTAAAATGCTATATCGTTTTTATGTAGTTAAACAAACATATAAAATATGAATGTTCTGCCTAAGGCATGGTCATTTTTGGAACATTGCTGTCTGGAGATAAGGAGAGTGCTTTGCTGTACAAATTTGGGCTTCATAAGACATTATGAAAGTGGATTTGTTTTATTTTCACAAAAGGTGTCATTTTTATATAGTGAGATGCAAGAATTTTAATTTTTTGCCATTTTTTTGATAGAATTGATGCTTCAGAGACACTTAGTCTTTATGACTAAGAGATTGTCCCATTACTCTTTCATCCTTGCTCTGTTTGAGAGATTCCTTCTGTTGACTGATCCAGTGGATACCACTAGCTTCAGAAGCTTTAAAAGTCAGATTGCTTTCACAGTTTAATGTTTTAAATATATAAATCTTTGTA
The DNA here is from genome assembly GCA_013398815.1 of Ibidorhyncha struthersii. Lineage (NCBI taxonomy): Eukaryota > Metazoa > Chordata > Aves > Charadriiformes > Charadriidae > Ibidorhyncha > Ibidorhyncha struthersii. The sequence goes on from VZSZ01009650.1 coordinate 309,791, forward strand.
TATATTCCTCATGGAATGGCCATGGTTTCAACACCTGAAGTTGACCTTAGTAAGGGCTATTGGGTTTAGCTCCTCTGAAAACTCTGAGGACGGTTTAGCTCTGAGTAGAATTGTTGGGTTTATCTCTGAATATAACTGCAGGGCTCCTGGTTCTGCCCCCTCCTTCCCCCCCTGCCCCCGGCTCCAGATAGGATGGGCATCATCATTCTCAGTTTTATTTGTTGTCTTACACTACAGCACAATGTAGACTATCTGTAATGGTGCTGAATGAACAAAGTTGTATGAGTAGCTTGGACATGGCTTGATTAAGTGTGTGAAGTGATTTTGTACTTCTGGGCCACAAGGCTGTATGTATCAAGGGTACCTGTTGTTAGCATAACTGAATTGGGAATTGCTGATAGACATGTGCACTGAATGCAATTAGTGGTTTGAACCAGAAAAATGCAGTGCATTTAAAAACGCAATACTAAATTTGATCAAAGCACACAGATTTCACATAGTGTATACTTTCGATCAGATTTTGAGAATCCTTTTGTTTTCTGAAGTTACTATGTTAATGAAGACAAATGTACCCCAAGAAACAAAGAACACACTGTGATACAGAATTGATAAATATGCTCTGTTCTAATGATTAAAAAGGCATCAAAATATTTATTTTGTTTACAGAAGTGCACCTAAAATTATAGAGACATCTGGAGTTCATTTTCAGGTGAGAATGACTTGGAGCCCCTTTTGCTCCTGTTAATATATTTACTTCTTGATCATTAATCCTGAGGAAAGTGTCAAGAAAATGAATTTCAAGTGCAACTTTCAATCCATAATCTCCTTCAAAGGTTTTATTTTGCTAATCAGCTTTTTCTGGCCTTTATGTGGAAAGGGCTGGCATCTCCATGTCAGTCATAATCTAGCTTTCTTAGCTGAAAAGTATTTCCACACTCCCTTATTGTGTGTGCTATGTGCTACTGCATGTAGACAGTCTTGAAAATCATACCTTCGATGTCAAATTACAGCAATGAACTTAAAGCTGTGCCTGTACACAAACTAATATTCTTTTTGTCACTGCAAGAAATACTAAATGTTTAGGCTACCAAACCAAGAAATCTCTAATTTAACTCTCCAGCTGATGTCTTGTTGGCTGATAATGTATTGAAAGGAACTGAAATTTTACTTGCACTGTTACACATGTGACTACAATAAACTTTTCAATAACTACAGTCCTTTTCTTTTTGTTTTAAACAGGCAATGTACGAGCATCTGGGAGAGTTGCTTACAGTCTTAGTCACTCTTGATGAAATAATTGACAATCATGCCACTCTAAAAGATCACTGGACCATGTATAAGAGGTGTGTCTCTGAAGGTGTGAAACATACTCGCACAACATAAAAGATAAAAGCATGTGTGTGTGTCCTTGTTCAAAGAAAGTCAGTGTGGGAACGTGGATTTTGGTAGCCCTGAGAGTTTTCCAGAAACCTCAATGAAGAGCAGGGCTAAGCTCCTACTTTGTCCTCCTAACAGCACCGATAAGTTTTTGAAGTGCTGAATCTTATATTTACAATATGCAGTAAGCATCTTGACGAACAGAGGTATGGTTGGTGGGGTTTAAAATATGTTCAGTAAGAAATCTAATTTTGCACGGAACTGATGTAATATTGATCATGAGGATGGGTATACAGATTTAACTAAGGACACTATCTTAAGTAAAAGCTGGAATGTCAACAATTGGAAAGGTAGTTAAATTAGCGGAAAAACTACGCCATTTCATTGAAAACCTGAGTAAATGGGAGTTATTCAAATGCAAATGGCTTATACAGACCTAGTGGGTTTTGTTTTTTTTTTTTATTTATGCTGGAGTTGCTGCTGGGCACAGATGTGGGCAGTTAAAATCTATTATCAAAATAGTACAGGATACGATAAAACTGTTAGCCTGTTTTAATTGTGTTGTACGTATGTGTTCCATACCTACTCCTAACAGGCTGCTAAAATCTGTCCATCACAACCCTTCTAAGTTTGGGATTCAAGAAGATAAACTCAAGCCATTTGAAAAGCTGCTGTTAAAACTGGAATGCCAGTTACTTGATGGAATGATATTTCAGGTAATGAAATTAATGTTCCCCAGTATGATAGGGGAAACTATTACATTAAAGCAGCACTCTTTTTAGAATGTTTTGTTTGGTTTTTTATTTTGTTTTGTTCTGGTTACAGTGATGTGTGAATTTGGCTCTTGCATCTGTGCATGGGGCGGGGAAAAAAGGCTCTATTGTAAGATACTTCCTTGCTCTTTTCATGTGCTAGAACTGTGCCAGGCTTTGAATGGTAGCAGTTAATGCTTACTGTTTTGCAGAATTAAAGAAATGAAGACAACTTGGCATTAAGACTGTGTATATCAGGGAGTCTGTTTTTCACCAGAAATTTACGTAGTGATCAGGCTTACGTAGCATAGGTCCACTTTATTTTAGCTGCAGGTTAAAGTCTCCTCAGTCATCTTGAAAATATGTTGTGTGACCTTGTTACAAATTTTGTCTGATTCCTAGCATATGAGACAGGTAGCTGTCATGGGGTACCACTTCAGCGGTGTATACTGCTGAAACATTTAAGTGTACAGATGGATGAGAAGGATTATTACTTTTTCAGTGCAGTTAATTTAGTTGTGTTCATACCAGAAGCCATCTTTTTTTAGAAAAGTATGTATTTGAGACACTGAAATTGGATGTTGTGGCATAGTGGGCAGAGGATAGCATTGCTGAATCTGGTCAATCAAATAGGACTGTTGCCCAGTTCTTACTGTTATATCTTAAATGGCATAGGAAGAAGGTTTTGTTCTTTAAAGACCTCCAGAGGGGAAATTGTAAGTAAATAATTAAACACAATTTGGCTTATTCTTTCAAAGGACATTGCTACCAGCTATCAATTTTTCATCTGTATTTCTCTAATGTTGCATTAGTACAAAGACTTCACTATATGTTTGAGACATCAATAGGATTTGTCTCATATTCATTCAGGATCTTTCCCCTCCTGTCCTGCCAACACCCCTTCCTAACAAAAATACATGAAAAATATTAAATGCAGTTCCACTAAAGATTTTTCTAATGTCTCTAGAAAATCTGAAGTGTGACTTTTTTTTTTTTACTACTGTGTGGTTTGTGGTAATTTTTTTTTTTAAACAGCCACCAGTGGTATGGGGGTTTATTCAATGTGCTTTTGGAGTATGCTTCTCTTGCAAAATCAGTATTCTTTTAAGGTTCAAAATTCATGGCGTTATCATTATGCTTTTTTTTCTTCCTTTTTGCTCAGGCATGCATAGAGCAACAGTTTGATTCTGTAAATGGTGGAGTGTCAGTGTCGAAGAACAGCACGTTTGCTGAAGAATTTGCTTATACTCTTCGCACAACTTTTGCAAATGTTGAAGCCAAACTTGGTAATGCAAGCTCATGATTCTCCTGCCAGATTCACTGCTTCTAAAATGGTTTGTACTGTTTGTCTGGGAGTAGGCTTCAGAAAAGGATTTTTTGGTGTATTTCTGTAGGTGAACCTTCAGAAATTGACCAGAGAGATAAATACGTGGGCATCTGTGGCCTCTTTGTACTGCATTTTCAGATTTTTCGGACCATAGACAAGAAATTCTACAAGTCATTGTTGGACGTCTGTAAAAAGGTGAATGCTTTATTCTTTTGTCTATAATTAAGAGGGGAAAAAATCTTCGGTAATGAAGTAGATAATTTTCTTAGTTGTATATCATAGCAAAGACATGGGAAAAGAAAACACAATTTACCGAAACAAGTCAGAAAGCAGAATTAAGATTTTTCTATATTTTATAATTTCCTTTCCCCTTCCATTTTTTTTTAAAGATGCTCGAAAACCCTGTCCACTCACTTAGCAGCAAGGCAAAATAACTTGAAATTACCATTAAAATGTTTCTTCAAACTTAATGTCACAGTGAGGACAAAAAATTGTTTGAGTTATGAGTATTGTGGGACTGAATAAATGCTTTGGGTTTTTACCTTGGCTATAAACATGTATCTTGAAAGACCTCTAAGTCCAAAGATGATTTTGGCTTTTATTTTGCCTGTGGTATCTGTCCTTAGTGGACTTCTAGAGGAGAAACCTTTTTTAATGTGACCGTAATGCTTTGTAGAAACTAGTTATGCAGAAATAAACTGAATTTTGTGTTATGGTTCAAAAGAGGCATAAGAAACATGCATGGTGGCATAGTATTTGTTGTAGTTACTTATGTATTGCTACNAACATTATCTGGTTTGCTGACAACTTTCTGATTCAGAGGATACCAGCTGCTGCCAAACTTCTGGACAAGAAAAGTATTCATACAGTTAAAATGCAACGGGAAAACTTTCTACAGCAGAAGGCACAGTCGCTTACCAAGTATGCTTCCTAAATATTACTTCATGGTCATGTTTGGCAAACAGTTTAAAAACATGGGTTTCTTCATTCAGAGTACTGGCATGTTGTGTGGTGTTACTCAGTGGTGTTAACTTTTCTAATTCACTGCAACAATATGTGTGTGTTAGCATTGCTGAAAAAAGGGTTGATCAAAATGAAGCTTTTTTCATGTCATGCTTTCAGAAAAATGTGTATTATGTGACCAAAATAACAAAGTTCCTGCCAATTCTAGATATTTGTTTCAGTTATTTCTACTTCCGTACTTTAAACTTCAATTTTTTTTTAAAAAAACCTAGTATCTAGTAACCTGAACTTCTCTGTTTTCTATTAGGGCTCTCTGCTTTCTATGTGTTTATGGAAGGTTTTTTCTTTGCTTGATGATACTTTCTTTACAAGCATTTCTTTCTTCATGACTTTAAATTGCTTGTTTAATGGTCTTTGAAATTATCTATATATGAAAAGGCTTCTCTTCTTTTGTGCTCTGCATGTAGTTTGCAGTTCACTTCCTTCTCAAGTGCTTTCTAAAATACGTTTAAAGATGAGTTGGAATTTTTTTTAGTTGTCAGTCTTACGAACAACTGTACTGTGCTGCATAGGGAGATAACAGGGCTAAGAATTCTGTTTATGTTGCAGACCAAAACAAGAAAGTGGAAAATGGGGTCTGTGGAATAGAAGTGAAAACTGACATTTTGCAGGTTGTCCTTCAACCCTGCATGCAAGCTGGCACAATTGGGTTAGAGTTCTGTCAACTGGAGGGGAGGGATGCGGGAAGAAGCAGCTCTAGGTCTACATGATCCTCTGGCAGGTTATTTTCACTATTGCCCCGTTTCTGTTTCAATCCACCTCTTCCTGGTTTATGTCCTATATCCACAGGAAGAATCAAGAGCTCTGACTGAATTCTTTCCTGGGCTTTAATTCCTGAATGGAGCATAATTGCACTGCTGCTTTGCTTTTGGTCTTAGGCAGTGGTACAAGTGGTACATGTCTTGCAGCTCTTAAGATTAAGAAAAGGTTGGGGGGGAAAAAAAAGGTTTGGGTATTCACAGACTTTTTCAGGATATTGCAATACGATGTAGATTTTACACATGCAGATTTGAATTCTGCAAATAACTTTTTCTTGCCTTTTTGCAAGTTCTTGCATTGCCTTTGATAATTGGACTGTTGCCTTAAATATGAGTACTCTTTAAAGTGTTAATTTAATGTCATAGTCAATGACCTGAATACGTTCCTGCTATAGCTGCTACAATAAGTAGTATTGCAGTGTCACAGTTGTGTAGCCTAGAATAAATAGCAGTTTTAAAAGTGAACTCTATTTAAGCACTTAAATGCAACTAGTGTAATCCAAGCAGATTAACTTCTGGAGAATAATGTTATTTAAGAGGAGTCCAGTTTGGCATTGCTGTAAGGACAAGTTGGGTTTTATATATATATGTATATATAAAAGATATATAAACACTCAAATATTCAAACTTGGAGGAAAAAAAAATAACATAAGCCTAGGACATTTTTGTCTGATGTTTAAAAGCTTTTTCTAGCAGTTTTATTTACTGTTTTAAACTAAAGAAGTGTAGTATATGTACTGCTAAGAGGGCCGTTTGTTCTCTTGAAAGATAAATGATTTTGAATCTTTGGTGTGTGTTTGTACAGATATAATTGTCAGACGAATCCTCACCAATACAGAATTAAAATGTAAATTAGTATGAGGTTCTGATACTTTTGGGAACGGAGAGTTATTACTTTGGGGACTGAAGATTTAACATATTTCCCTTGGAAGAATTTAAGCTTTGGAAAGAGAAAAGAAAATCCTCATACTCTTCTTATTTGAAGCGAGCAACACTCTTTGTTTCCTTCTTCAGAGATATGCAGTCATATTATGTTTTTGTGAGCTCATGGATGACAAAAATGGAATCTATCTTGTCAAAGGAGCAACGCACGAATAAGTTTGCAGAAGATCTTTCTAACCGCTGCAATGTCTTCATCCAGGTGTGCAGTCTTTTAATATGGTGATACAGCAAATGAGGCAGCAAAGTGATGTTTTGGTGCAAGTTGTTGAACATAAAAAGAAATTGCAGAAGTTCTGTGATCATTGATGTGTTATTTTACAATGTTGGAATTCTTCTAAAACTTTAGATGCATAGTAGATGCTCTCTTAAGTACATCTGTAAAAAGTGTTTTTCCTAAGGTGTGTGGGGAAAGCGAATCTAACTAAAGAGTCAGTGACTAAAATTTTGAATTTTTCTCTTGACTTAGGAAATCAAGAAAGGTTCATTTTCTCTGTAGCAAAGGTTTTTGGTTTTTTTTTTTCCTTTTGAGTCATTCATGAGGTACATAAGTTGGACTGAACCAGTGTCTAATTTAGTTTTATTTAGCACAGTACATACTTCCAGTAAAGGTTTTGTGTTGTTTCATTGTGCTTTGCCTAGTGATGGTACTTTGCAAGAATCTTACTACGTTCCGAGGCAGCTGGTTTTCTTTTGGCCTACTAACAGCATGTAGTCTTAATGTAAGATGCATCTTATTTCTGAATTTATTTTTTGCTAGTTTTGTTACGTATCTATCTGCCTGACAGAAACCTGATGAGAATAGGTGTGTGATAGAAGCATGATTTTTAACCTTCTATATCTAAAGACATACACGTACTAGGATTTGTGGGTTTTGTATTTGAATTATTTGCAGTGGACTTACGTAAATTTTGCTCTTCAGCAAATTGAGTTTCCTAGACCACGTGCTGTCTTTTCCCAGTCTATTTTTTTAGTGTTACTACTTCTCCTTTGAAGTAAGTTGAACAGCATTTTTGTCATGCTGTATGTAACCAACATTGTATTTAAAAGCTTAGCATATACTGATTTAGAAGTGATTGCTTTTTTAATATGTGATGGACAGTTCTACTTAGACAGTGTAGAACTATGTAAATACTATCAGTGTATTTATTCCATGGAATCTGGAAGTTTTAGGGTTTTTTGTGATAGGCTGGTTTTTGGGGGGATAGGGATTGTTTGGTGGGTTGGTTTACAATAGATATGAAACTATTAAACCTTTGAGGCTGTGCAATTAATTAATTCACTGACTTATGTTTAATTTGAATGTCTCTAGAAGAGGTTAATGATCAGGTGATCTAATGGCTTGTAGGCAGTTTCATAATGTCTGCCCAATAAAAGGGTCTCATTAAGCTTTGGGATCTCAGGCTTGCTTATTAGGTGGAGTGCTAGGTTCCGTAGTGTGAAGAGGCAAAAGTTAGTTCTGTAATGTATGAAAGAAAACAGAGAGGGACTTACTTGATTGATATGTTGTGAAAAAATTCTTTTTCCTTTCCCTTTACTCATTTTATTTTTAGGGTTTTCTTTATGCATACAGTCTTAGCACCATCATTAAAACTACAATGAATCTCTACATGTCAATGCAAAAACCTATGACCAAAACCTCGGTGAAAGCTCTATGCAGACTTGTAGAACTTCTGAAGGTAGGTCACTGGATAAAAGCTGTTTATTTCATGTAGGCCTTTACAGACAACACTGATGAAACATCATGTATGAATACAATAACACAGCCTTCCCCCTGCCACCCCGCCCCCCTGCAAAAAGAAAAAACACCCCCAAAAAAACAAACCAACACAACTGAGTGGGGATGTGTTTTTGTATGGTTTCTTGTTCAAGACTAGATTTGGTTAGAGAACAGGAGATTTGGGAGGCTAAAGCTGATTTACTTAACTTCTAATCGCCTTCCTTAGTTGGTATCACAGAATGATTGAGATTGGAAGGGACCTCTGGAGGTCACCTGGTTGAACCTCCCCCTGCTCAAGCATGGACACGTAGAGCTGGTTGCCCAGGACCATGTCCAGTTGACTTTTGAGTATCTCCAAGGATGGAAACTCCACATCTTCCCTGGACAATCAGCCTGTGCCAGTGCTTGGTCACCCTCACAGTAAGAAAGTGTTTCCTGATGTTCAGAGAGAACCTCCTGTGTTTCAGTTTGTGCCCATTGCCTCTTGTCCTGTCACTCGGCACCTCTGAAAAGAGCCTGGCTCCATCATGTTTGTGTCCTCCCTTCAGGTATTTATATACACTGATAAGATTCTGCCCTTCCCAAGCCTTCTCTTCTCCAGGCTGAAGACTCCCAGCTCTTTCAGCTGTTCCTCATATGTGAGGTGCTCCAGTCCCTTAATTATCTTTGTGGCCCTTGTCCCTGCCTCTCTACTGAGGAGCCCAGAACTGGATGCAGTACTCCAGGTGTGTCCTTACCATTGCTGAGTAGAGGGGAAGGATCACCTCTCTCAATCTCTGGCAATACTATCTAATGCAGCCAAAGATACCATTAACCTTCTTTGTGGCAAGGGTGCACTGCTGGCTCACATTCACCTTAGTGTCCACCAGGACCCCTAGGTCCTTCTCTGCCAAGCTGCTTACCAGCTGGATGGATCCCAATATATATATAGATTGGTGTATGGGGTTGTTTCTCCCCGAGTGCAGGACTTTGCACTTCTCCTGGTACTTTTTTCAAAAGGAAAATACTGTTCTGAGATAACTTCAGAAAGCAATATTGAACAGAGTTGGACTATTTAAAAACAAACAAACAAACAAAAGAACCCAAACCCACCCAACAAAACTTACATCACAGTCCTAACGTTTTTACACTCCTGAATTACTTGATTTTCTCAGTTTGTAAGGGTTAATTGCAACTGCTACTAACAGTATATTACAAAGTGGAAAGAATATGTATTTGCAGTGTGGATGACTCTGCCAGCATAAAGACAAACTCTAAAGGCGATAATGTCATTAACTACCTGAACTATTGTGTTTTGGCATTGACTTTAGGCAATTGAACACATGTTTTTCCGAAGAAGTATGGTTGTGGCAGATTCTGTGACGCATATTGCTCAGCATCTGCAGTATCAGGCTCTTCACTCTATTTCTGTAGCCAAGGTATGTAATCCAAGTTCTAATAATTAATCTTCCTAGCTAAGTGTTTTTAAAAAAAATCTTAATTTTAAATTGAAGTATTTTTCTTAATTTTGCAAAATCTGTAGCATTGCTCTGTGGTAGTCAACAGATATATAATATAAACTTCCTAGGAAGTCAGAGCTTTGCCCTAAAAACTGTACAGCATAGATTGCTATCCATTTTTGACAAAGAATGGGTCCTCTCTTCCTCTAAACTGCTGCATCTCTTGTCATGTTCCTCTTGTGTTCTTTCTATTTTTTATTTCTAGTGATTTTCACAAACTGACCTTTTTCTTACCTCTTTTCCAATGCACATTCTTAAAGCAACCTGTTACGGGTCTAAGCAAACAGGCTGTTATTTATTTAAATCTTTGCTTTGCAAAATAGCAGTGGTTAATACGTGCTGGCTTACAGGAATCTAAAACGGGAATAAATTCACTATTTCTTTGTGGGGCAAGATGGATTCTGATGGTGAGGTGCCATTATATCTAAGTATTTTATATCTTTCTATAAACAAGATCAGTTTACTACACATTTTGCTTATCAAATCTCGAATTTCTGAATTCAGGGCAAATTGGAAAATGAGATTTTAGCATACCTGTTCTAATGTCTTAGTGATTGTTTTATTCTTCCATCACATTCAGTAGCAGAATTACAAAGGAGGTATACTATTGATATCAGTTCAGCTATTAAATTTTCCTTTTATTTTTTTCTTTTGTTTTGACTGTGCTCACCTAAATAGATTACAATTTTAACCACAGACTTCTGTATTTTGGAAATTTGTTTTGGTATGTTTGAAATTTGGCTGTAATCCTAATTTATGTATCTAACATCTCCTTTTCTAGTGTAAGAAGAAAAAAGTTGTACTTCTAAAAAGCTGAGATAGATATCTATCTCAATATCAGGAGTAGCATGAACTGAAGAAGTTCAAAGCTTCAAAGCTACTAAGAAAAACTGTGTGCCTTCAAAACAAACAGCTCACATATATTTGGATAACTTTCATAACCTTTTCCAATGATACATTATTACATTACAAATTATTTCTAAATGCATAGAAATATACTGAGACTTATGTATTGAGTGGATATCAAAGAGAACATCTGTGAACAATTCTTGATATTTTGATGACTACTGAGAAAAGACATGAGGCAAATGCTGGTAAATAGAAGAGTTCACTAGTACTAATCTTTTTATCTGCTCCACTTTGTTTCAAAGTGGTGTGAGACCTAAGGCATATACTTAACATAGCTTTAGCATGTAAGGTTAGGAGCTTCATGTTGAACATACTTTCTTAGAATCAGAAGAGGTTTTCTTTAACTCTTTCATGAAACTCTTCTGAGTTACACTGCTACTCGCAAATAGGTCTGTGACTTAAACTTCTTAGCCAGAAGGCTTAGTTCCCTTCATTTGTTCATGCAAATGCTTTTGCAGTTAACCTTTCTTATAAATTAGAATTTGTGGAGGATTGCAAGTTATTGTTATTACCAAGTTTGAGTCTTCTGGCTGTTCAGCTGTAAACTGGATTTTGTTATGAACAACAAGGAGTCACTGATTCAAAAATAATTTAAAAAAATTAAATTACATGTACCTTAGGATTAAAATTGGCATGCAGTCATGTGCAGCTTGCACAGCATTTGTACACTGTATGACCTGACCCGTGTTCAGGCCCACCTGCACATATTCTAAGTGTATATAGAGGTAATACTGCTGAATTGAATAAGTGAATTCAGTTAGCTCTGTTCACAGAATGTAATTTGTTTGCAGAAATACTCAATTTATGACAAGTCCATAAGCTTTGGAAAGAAGAGGTAAGAGATTGCTTTTGGGCTTAGGTAACTTTAATATGTATTTCTGTGTCTCTGTCATCTAGAAAAGAGTAATTTCTGATAAAAAGTACAGTGAGCAACGTCTGGATGTCCTCTCTGCTTTGGTATTGGCTGAGAATACCCTCAACGGTCCAAGTACAAAACAGAGGCGACTAATTGTTTCCCTTGCACTAAGTGTGGGAACACAAATGGTAAGTGCCATGATTGTTCCAGGCCTTTACTTGTTTGGTGTAGTATCTTATAAAGAAATATAATCTTGTTATCTTTTTCTCCTTCATTTGCACAGAAAACTTTCAAAGATGAAGAACTCATTCCCCTTCAGTTAGTTCTGAAGAAACTAGACTTGATCAGTGAGCTTACAGAGCGGTAAGCAGTGGCATGTAATATATAGAAGGCAGCATAGTATCACTAGGGGAGCGAGATCTTCACTGTGCGAATTGCAAAATTGGTTAGCTGCATGCTGGTGTTGATTTTTGCACATATTGTAGACCAGGGATGGATAGAAAGAATTTCAGAACTAAGCCTGAAGCTTGCTGGTCTTTGGGCAAGTCATATTTTACCTAACTGTTGCCAATTAGGTAATCCAATTCTCTGTTTAGAAATTCTGTCACTTTCTTGGATGACTTGACTTTATGTTACGCTAAAGTCTTCCTCTTAACCCAAATGTTAGGAGTTTATACCAGTCTGTTTGGGAGATCGGGCTGTTAGTTTATGTGTGGCACCGTGTTTTACTGCTGCTGAATTTTCAGTGGACACTCAAATCAGATAATGTCCATCTGAAAGCCAGGTGACTATCTGGGTTCCATGCATACTTTATGGAGAGACAAACACTTTCAGTGGATGACTCATGGGATAAATTCCTGGGATAAGTGTACACAGGTTATATCAGGAGAGGCCTGTTTCTCTTTTTCTCTTTTTTTTTTTTTTTTTTGACTTGCAGGAGAAACTTATAATATGTATTTGACCTCTAGGCAACTAATTACATGCCATAATAAAATAGTTACTGTGGATTTTGCTGTAATGTAAGGCTTAATTCTTTCAGAGACTGAGTAAACCTTTTTTCTAAAGCAGGTACCTTTTTTTTTTTAATATAAATAGCCTAGTGGAAAACAAGAAATACAAAGTTCTTTAATAATAAAGAACTTTTTTTTGAAGGACAATGCATCTGGATTATTAAAATAACCATGTAAAACTTAGGTTTGAAAAGCAGTTGTCTTTAGTTTAAACACACTAAAATAAATATCATTGTGTTAGAAGAATGGCTTCTTCAGTTCTGTGTCTAACAAGTAATCTTGTATTCTAGAGTTCGAGCACAATGTGACTGTTGTTTCTTATACTGGCATCGAGCAGTCTTTCCAATCTATTTAGATGATGTGTATGAAAATGCAGTTGACTCTGCTAGACTGCATGTAAGTAATAACGTTAGCACCTTAGTTTAGCAAGCCGCTGTAGTGGGAGGGATTCAGACGAGAGGATAAAGCTTAGACTGAAACTCAAGGAAAAAGCTAAAAAAAAAAATAAAGTAAAACCCAGGCAAGGGTTACTACTGAGGCAGAAATTTCTTCTCCATCTGGAGGACATAAAAGCAATCTTTGTTCTAAATCTAATTAAAGTATATCTGTTAGATTGCTCTAAAAGTCTCAGGTTCCTGTTGTTAACTCTGGGTCTCTGTGTCAGTCTGTCTCTTTGTGTCTTTGTTCCTCTCTTCATTCATTCTAATTTGAAATTAATGCATTTTTGCTAGACTTGAACATCAAAAACCTTTGTTCCACGTTGTGGCTACAAATTTCTAAAGCACATATTACTATGTTCAGTGATGCCTTGTGGAATAGTTGTCTTGTAGCTTTTTTGACCCCCCCACCTCTCCTCCCCTCTTTGAAGTATCAAGTATTTGCTGCAGATGTGAATCATGCTTTGTCATTCTAATCCTGATAAAAATCAATCATCTCTTCCAGCATTGTGCATGCCCTGGTCAATTACAATACTAAAATGAATAAAGTGCAAATAATTTGAGATGAAATAGCTAATAATTATGACCTTCCAGTAAATGGATCGGTAACAACTAAATATTTCAGATGAACACATTAAGGACTGGAAACTTCAGTAGGGTTTACGAAGTCTATTTTTAATAAAAATGGGAAGACTAGCAATTTTTATTTGTTTTTTTAGCTTTGAACACTATTTGAGATGCTGCTGACATGTCTGTCAGTCTGTTGGTTAAGCATAATAGTTTCTTTTTTCAGTATATGTTTAGTGCGCTACGGGACTGTGTACCTGCTATGATGCATGCAAGACACTTGGAATCTTATGAGGTGCTTCTGGAATGCTATGACAAAGAAATCATGGAAGTGCTCAGTGAGGTAATTCGTTGTGAATGTCACTGATGATTTAGGTTATTTAAGATCTGTTGTTAATGGTATCTGTGTTGTCTGGGAACATGAAAATACTGCATTCTAAATTACATAAGTTGGCAGAACCTCAGTTACAAGTTTGACTATGCAGACAAAGGAGTGCTTTTTGTCAGATTAGCTTCTGCTTGTATGAATGCTTAAAATAAGTACTACTATTCTTAGTAGGTATGCATGGCTTTTAGTAGTGAAGGCTCTGTAAATGTAGGTGGCCTCTTTAGTGAATTATTATCTAGAATTACATAGGATGTTTGACAGAAAATGTGAATTCAGATTTCCCAAGTACTAGGTTTTAACCTTTGAACCACTCTGTTTGATCAGTTCAAAACGAAACATCACATATTCTGCAGAAAATCAGGCTGAATTACTTATTGCAAGACTCTTCCTCACTGAGTTAGGTGTTGCTATTATCTAGATAGATAACCCTAAGCCTGGTTCCTCTTAAAGATGAGAAGTGAGAATACTTAAATTGGTTTAAATGCCTACATGGGAGTTTTAATCATGTACAGAATGGCATTAGGTGGCTAAACCTTTACCTTTTCTGAGCTGTGTAGCTTTTTCTTGCTATTGTGTACTAGAACAAGAACACAGGAATGAAATATCTGTCTGGTTCCCAAGTATTGATTCTCTTAGACTTGTGTGGCCGTGCCAAAGCAAACCTGTCTTCTCGAGCTAGTTTCACTAGTGTTTTATGTATCTCTGGAGAGAGGATGGTAGTTCTGCGAACAGAGCATTGTAAGTGGACACCGAACATGACTTTTGTTTTTTAACTTCCCTGAATAGCACTTGCTGGACAAATTATGTAAAGAGATAGAAAAGGACCTGCGCTTATCAGTTCATACACACCTAAAGCTGGATGACAGAAACCCCTTCAGAGTTGGTATGAAGGATCTAGCTCACTTCTTCTTTCTGAACCCAATACGTTTTTTCAATCGATTCATTGACATAAGAGGTGAGGAGTTACACATTTTCTTGATTCCATTGCTTTCATCTCTGTTACATTTCGGCTTGGTATATCTTCACTTCTTTCCACACTTCCCTAACTAAATAGGTAGTATTATTCTAGTTCATCCTTCTATGTGTTGCAGCTTATGTAACTCACTATTTGGACAAGACCTTCTACAACTTAACGACCGTAGCTCTTCATGACTGGGCCACCTACAGTGAGATGAGAAACCTAGCAACTCAACGCTATGGTTTAAGTATGACTGAAGCACATCTTCCCAGCCAGACTCTGGAACAGGTACAGTGCCCACAGGATATGAATATCATTTGTTCACTGTCATGCTAGCTAGCTATTCAAAGGACTGAGTTGTTGAAATGAAAGTATCTAAATGTAGAGAACTGGTTGGCCTTTGATTTCTCATTGACTTCTGAGACAGGATCTTTACCTTTGGAAATAACACCGAGATCAGTTAATTTCATGTTGGACTTGTGGGGTATCATTCATTTTTTAACATAAGATTTAATAAAATGAAATTGGGGATACAAAATCAGAGAACATTTTCTTGAAAATTCAGTATCAGCAATTTGGCAAGCAGTGTATCTGGAATGTGAGTCTGGAATGATCTCTGAATGATGGGTCTTTTCCCTGGTTTATTGCTTGCTTCTCAGGCGGTTCTGCTTAGTGATCATCAAGAGAAACTTTCACAGGCTGCACATCGAGAACTTTGGGACATCTGTGCTTAGCTTAATAGGAGAGTGACTCAGAGCTTCCTGGAAACTGCTAAACATGGTTACATACAGATTAAAGTTGTAGTTCTGTTAAGTTAATGGTGAAGGCATTCACTGTTATAGGGTTGGTGAAAAAGAAATACAACTTGCATATTTCTGAAGACTTTCCTTCAATAATTTTGGTATCTTGGATATTTTGGCAGTTAGCTTCATTCCCTCATTTGGGTTAGCACATTGGTGAAATCACTTAGAAATACAGCCTCTGTTTTCTAATGTTCATGATGGCTCTGTCTTCCTAAGTTGAAAGAGGGCATAGAACTAAGAACTGTAGCTGCTTCTTGGTACAAAAGTGCTGTGCATTAGTTTCTATTTCTGGCTTTGGCTTCATGTTGGCAATATTTGACCATCACATTGTTATAAAAGAATTAAATCATTTCACAACATTGGTTTCATAACATTCATTCTGGTATGAGCTTTACTTCAAAACAAAGACACCCCACACTGCATTTTCCCCCAGCTCCAGTAAAATCCTGATTCTTGGCACAACTGGAAATAGAGTGTACAGATTAAATAGCATCCTTTCTATGCACAATGATGCTAAAAGGACTCCTTCAAGCAAAACAATTGTAAAACTTACATTGTAAATACAAAACTTCAGTCTTCTAGACCGGTTGGACAAAACGATATCAAAAAGTAGCTAGTTGCTTATGTCTCAGTAGGAATCTACGTGTCTATAGAACTCTCTCAAGCAAGATTCCATTTTCTGGAATCTGAGAACAGCCAAATTTTTTTTTTTTTTTTTTTTTTTTTTTGGCAGGGGGATGGCTTGTGGAATAGACTGGATGATTCCTTACTTCCAGGGGAAGTTGGGAAAAAAAACAGGCAGAAGTGTAAATGTTAAAATGTGAGCTTGAGCTTTTTTCTTCTCTAAGCATTATCTTACAGACACTAAAGAAAAATTGTTAAGAGATTCTTCATTTTGTAAAACGAAAATACTGCTTTCTAAAATGCTTTCAAGTAACTACAGAGATAGTATTCACATACCTTAGTGGTTAGGCATGTTAGTAGTCCTTGAGAATTTTTATCTTAATAGTTCTCAATATATAATATTGTTTCAGGGCCTGGATGTTTTGGAAATCATGAGAAATATTCATGTTTTTGTATCCCGCTACCTCTACAATCTGAATAATCAGGTAAGGTATATCCTGTGTTTTTTGCTGGATTTGACTCTGATTTGAAGGGATTGAGAAGTGCAGAGTAGTAGAAGTGTAAGAAAAACCCAAGCTGAACATACATAATAACAAGCTGTAAAATAGCTATTGCTGCTCTGGAAAAACATCTTTGGGGTGCTGTAGATGTGCTTAGTGAACATTCTCTGAGACCTATTTTGTGTGGTGCGCCAGTATGATCATTCCATGTCAAATATTCCACTGAGGCTGGGAGAAGGCAGCAAGGATAGTTGGCTGCTATATAAGGACATACTAAGTATGTGATTTTTCCACTTGAAAAAGGATATCTGAAAATGGGTTATTAGAGGGATGGAGCAGTGAATGGCATGGAGAACATGTGCAGGGAAACAACCCTTTGTAGTTTCTCACAGTGCTAGAATGAGGAGCCCACTAATCACTAAAAAATGAACAGCTTCCTTAAAGAAAAGGAAGTACTTTTTTCTCATAGCACATAATTCAGTGGTGGAACTTGTTGCCATGGTGTATATATAGCCAAAAGTACAAACAGGTGCTGAAAGAGTTTAGATCAGTTAATGTAGAATATAGTCTCAACAAATATGAGAGTTTGGGTGCAGCATCCACCTTGGAATTGTTTAATCTCTGCTTTGCAGAAAGTGGAAGAACCTACTAGATAAAGTTCACTGTATGCATGTTTTCTTGATTCTTTCCCTAACCACCAGTTATTAGCTGCTCTCAGAAACAGGATATGGACTACCTAGACTGATAATTTATCATAGTCAGTTTTGGGTAAATAACTTCTCCCCCCCCCTGCCTCTTGCCTCCCAGATCTTCATTGAAAGAACAAGTAATAACAAACACTTGAACACTATCAATATCCGTCACATTGCTAATTCAATTCGAACTCATGGAACAGGAATCATGAACACAACGGTGAGTATTTTTTGCACTGTTGTTGGTTATTTTTTTAATAGTGCACAAAAGCCTCTAAACTCTTGTGTCTCCTAATGGTTTATTTGGTTTTGCAGTTTTAATAATGCAATAATAACATTCTCTGTGTATTAATTAAACAAATCAGTTCTTGGACACAACACAGATCCATATTAGAAGATCTCTTGGGAGTTATGCCACTTCCAGTTGTTACATAAAAATTAACAAAGAGATCTAACAGCACATCAAATAAGATACAGATGTTCTGGTGGGACTCTGAATTTCAGTAAAGAAATAATACTTATCAAACTAGCATAGTAGAATATTTTAATTTCTAAGATGCCTGCATAAATTAGCATGCTCTAAGATTCTGCTTATTGACACTTGACTGCAGCTAAAGTATCTGTCTACTAAAGCAAATCTTGAAAAAATGCAATGTTAACTTTTTAAGTTCATCTTGTAATTGTTAAGCTTAAGAAACATCAGCTTTTCAGTTTATGAAATAAAAGCTACAAATCTCTGATAATTTATTGGAAGACTGTTTTCTTACAGCAACGCTTTTAATGATGTCTGTAGTGTAGGTGGTCATTTTAACCAGTCGAAGGCATTTACCTCTTTACAAGGTAAATAAGGGCACTTCCAGTTGCTTGCTTACTGCAGCAGGAATTTATCATTGTGTTTCTTGCGTTAGTCACTGTATCCAAATCTATTTTCAGATTGGTGCTTTCCAGTCTGCTGCTCAAGTTTCTACCTCTACTGCTTTCTTTTTCCCTATCTGACCTTATCAAAAAAAAAAAAAAAAAACCCCACAAAAAAAAACCCACCCCAAACTTGCTGAAATATTGAACCCACTCTCAAGTCAGTGCTTTAAAAGTGGAAATGATTAGAAAAGGCTTTCATGATTTCTGGCACTATTGGAAATAACTTCCCTTGCACTGTTATTCTGAGAGTGGGGATTTCAGTTACTCAAAAAACCCCCGCTGTTACGTTATTTCCTGGTGATGTAGATTTATTCACTTCTGATTGTGGGTAAAGTTGTTTATGCAGGTAAGAGAAGTAATTGAGATGTGTAGGGTGGGAATGTGCTTCTGCCCTATGGGAGAGTGTTTTAGCAAACTTTAAGGAAGTGAAAATGTGTGTCAGGAGGGTTATGCAGATCCCACAACTTGACTGATGAAGTTGAGCTTGTCTGCCTTTTTCAACTTGAAATGATTGTATTGCTTTAAAAGGACAGTTACAGGATATTCTGGATATAAACTAATGGCTGTGTAGGGCAGGTCATCAAACCGAAATAGCTAACTTGGCCCTTGGTCCCTCTGCCCTTCCTGGAAGAGGGTAGGCCTTCCAGGAGGAGTTTTATTTATTCTTTTAAACCAGTGAAAATAAAATGGTAAATTGAGAATAACAAATTGAAGTAAACGGAGTAGAAGGTTCCATATAAAGTTACTCAGGAATCTGTTGAAAACGGGTTGTTAGATGTAGTTGTTTCTTTGCTAACTTTCTTGATTTGACTACTTCTTTTTCTTCTAGGTAAACTTCACTTACCAATTTTTGAGGAAAAAGTTTTATATTTTTAGCCAGTTCATGTACGATGAACATATCAAATCCAGACTTATCAAAGACATCAGATTCTTCAGGGAAGTCAAGGATCAAAATGATCACAAGGTATAGTAATTTCTGAAGGATTAAGAGGAACTTGGCTAAAAGAATTGCTACTTTCATGTGACTGAAGGTGCACCAAACCATAACATACTATTTAAACGCGTGTCTCCACACAAAGTGACAGCTTTTGTCCTTGCAACATGCGGTATTACAAATGTCTGTATTCAGGATCGCTTTGTTTCATTTTGGCTGCTCTGTAAATATGGGGTTGGTTAAAATCATTCTCTCAGTGACTTGAAAACAATGATTTGATGGAGTCAGCGTCTATTGGAGGTTCTAAACTTCTGTTCCAAATCATGCTCAACAGTCATTAGTTTTGAGTAATAAGATCTAGAATTTGAATCTAGAATGATGTGAACATGTAGCACTTACTTGAGTATCTCAAGATTTGGGGACTAGGATCTGATTTTTCCATGCTGGAAAACTGATCTCTCAAAAACGTGAGACAATGTGTTTAGTAAAATAGGCTGCCAGATTCTTTGTATGTCAAGTGCTTATTTCATTTAGGAATACTTTCTTATTCACAGTAACGCTTCTATTTCAGTTCTCAGCTTACAGAAGTGACTTAGTCAAATGACTTTTGTGATCTAACATAGACAGGCAGGTGTATAATTTATTTAAAAAAAAAAAGCTGTAGATGTGAGGTAGGAATACACTGCAAATAGAATTGTATTGACATGATGAAATTTATTTATTTTTTTTTTTTTAAGGAGAGGTAATTATTCTTACAAAATATTCTAAAATATTTTTCTAGTATCCCTTTGAAAGAGCAGATAAGTTCAACCGTGGCATCAGAAAGCTTGGAATAACCCCAGATGGCCAGAGCTATCTTGACCAGTTCAGACAACTCATAAGTCAAATCGGTAAGAAATGCTAAGGTAATGTTATAAATGATATTAAATGGAAGACGTCTTCATAGTCTAATTACTGAACGTTTAGCTCAGGCTAAAACTAGGTTTAACTCCAGTCAAACAGAAAGTACCCCATGTGAAATAAATACGCTCATCTAGTTACATAGGAGTGGCCCTTGCACGTCTTAATCTACTAAAATACAGCTACAGCTTGCATAGGTGCTTGTTCTCTCTTAAGTTCTCCCTTTCTTTATATTATGGAACTGACTTGGATATCCAGATTGAGTGTATTTCCCAGTAGAAAAATAGTACATTTAATTTCCTGTATTTCAGAAAATGGCTGTACGTGCAGCTGAAGTAACTTTGAATGATGCTTGACATTAAATAGTATTTTCAGCCATTGAAGCTGTAGATGTGGAGGACTGATTTGAACTGGCAAGTGTTTAATGTGCACAGTGGAAAGAGTCTGTACTAATTGGCCCTTATGCTATCATGAAAGTGAACACAACCTTGCTAGATGATGCATTTGTGTTTTGTTTCTCTGAGTAGACTTTTGATACCAGGGTCAATGTAACTTTTTAAACTTGGCTTTTAGAACTGTTTCTTTGCCAAAACTATATGGCAACTTTAATGTACATTTCAGAGCTTATAGGAGTTATGAAGAGTCGTGTGTGTAAATTTAAATAATTATAAATTACTTCCTTGATTTTTGTGTGTTTTGTTTTTTTTTTTTTTTTTAAGGCAACGCTATGGGTTATGTACGAATGATAAGATCTGGTGGACTTCACTGCTGTAGTAGTGCAATTAGGTACTTTCATAAATACTTAATTTTTCTATTTGTTCCTTATCATTCCTTTGCTCCCTATTCATGCTGATATTCCCTAGGTTCTTGCCCATCCCCCATAAATCTTGATTATAAATGTCTATTTTTGTCTTCATTGAAGTGGAATTAGCAAAACTAGTGCTGAAATTCAGAATTCATTTCTATAAAACACAAAAATTAGAACAAATTCTATGGAAAAACACTGCAAAAGAGTTAATAGAATGTACATCTAAGTCATTAATCCTTAATTAAGTCAGTAATTCCTGAAGTTAATCACGTTGAGAAGGTGCATTAAGAAAAAATAGTACAAGCCTTGAGGAACTGGGAAAAAACATTTCTTTGATACTACTTTCTGTATGGGTGGTTGTCTCTGTTTATATTAGGTCATTAAAACATAGTGACTTTTACATACAAATAAATAGTTGGTTTTCTTGCAAATAATAGTAAATTTATAGTTATCGAGTGCAGCAAGTGCTGGAGGCAGGAGATGGTATGATATAACTTTAAATAGTTCAAGCCCAGAAGACTAAATGAACTAAATTATAAATTATGGTAGATACTTCAGTGAACAGTTGAACATAATACTAACAAACAGTAAGTTTTCAGGTTTGTTCCTGATCTGGAAGATATTGTTAACTTTGAAGAGCTGGTGAAAGAAGAAGGACTCTCAGAAGAAACACAAAAAGCAGCAAGGTACCCTAACATCGTGCTTTTGAGGTCTGGGGCAATTGTAATTTTAAAGTTGTAAATGCAGCTGTTAGTTGCATTTTTGTGTGTATGAGTGTTAAAAGTTCAACAGATTTTAGGCCAAAATATTTGCTCTTCTTAAAAGGAAAGAAAATAGAAGCAGTTGTTTTAAAAATGCTGAATCATAGGATGTGAAGTGGCATTTTGGGGAGTTCAGATTGGACATTAGGAAAAGGCTCTTCACTGAGAGGGTGGTTGGCCACTGGAACAGGCTCCGCAGGGAAATGGTCCCAGCACCAAGCCTGTCAGAGTTCAAGGAGCATCTGGACGACGCTCTTAGTCATAAGGTTTAGTTTTAGGTAGTCCTGTAAGGAGTATGGGCCCCTTCCAACTTGAGATATTCTGTGATTTGTACTAATAGACTGTTAGACCCTGATTTGTTGATAAAATCCTTGTGGTTTAAAGGCTAGCAAGCTTCCTCGCTATGTGTCTTGACATCTGGCTTTTAGAATGTTCAGGGCCTTAGGAAAGTATTCATAAACACTTTTTGAGGAAATTAAATCAAGAAACATGATTCAAGGTGGCTGTAGAGGTGGGGTTTAATCTTGGACACTCTGCTCTGAATACTGGATTGTAGGTGCAGCCAAAGGTTGAAGTGAGGGTTGTTACCCTTTAGGGTGAGTAAGCAAGGAAACTTCTAGCAGAAACCAGGTAACATATTGTTATCCTTTGCAGGCAGTTGGACTCTGTCCTCAGTGACCTCACACGTAACTTTGCAGAAGGAACGGAGTACTTCAAAATGCTTGTGGACGTATTTGCTCCTGAATTCCGCAGTCCAAAGAATATGCATTTGCGGAACTTCTATATAATTGTTCCCCCACTGGTTAGTATTTGCACTGTGTATACCAGTACGTATTTTAAAAAATGTAGCAGATCAGGTTTGGGTTTAAATATTTTGTGTTAGGCTGTTGATTATCATGTTCTACTTTCTTCCTTGATTATGAGTGGGATAGCTTTGAGTGTGGCTTTGTTGATAATTGTCCAAAGCCACGTTTTTCTTTGTCTACATCAATTTGTGTACTAGCACTCAAAAGGTAACTTTAAAAACTTCTTTTCCTCCTGTTTGAATCAAATGTGGAGAAGCCAAGATGAAAAAAGAGGATTTGGAACAGCAAGGATGAAGGGAATTCAAAACCATGTTCTTCAGCTCTCTCACGTGTGCGCTCTTTCTGCATCACATGAGGTGTCTTTAGGCTCCTTTAATAACATAATCGAATGCTGGGACTGTTTAGTTTGAGGAAGAGAAGGCTGAGGGGAGACCTCATCACACTCTACAACTATTTGAAAGGACACTGTAGAGAGGTTGGTGCTGGTCTCTTCTCACAGGTAATTAATGACAGAACAAGAGGGAATGGCTTCAAGCTCCAACAGGGTAGGTTTAGACTGAACATTAGGAAAGAATTTTTCACAGAAAGGGTGGTTGGGCACTGGAATAGACTGCCCAGGGAGGTGGTTGAGTCACCATCCCTGGATGTGTTTAAGAGACGTTTAGATGTGGTGTTGGCGGATATGGTGTAGGGGAGAACTTTGTAGAGTAGGGTAGATGGTTGGACTTGATGATCCCAAGGGTCTCTTCCAACCTAGACAATTCTATGATTCTGTGATTCTATGAATGCAGTACAACTGGGGTATTCCCTGCTGCAATTGGACCTGCTTCTGCTAATGAGCTCTGTTTAGAACAAGTCCAACTGAATTGAGGTGATGCACGCTTGAGTGCAGCATTCTAGGCATTTGGAAACAGTTTGGTTTGAAGGCCTAAGTGATCTAAACAGATGCACGTGTAACATCCCATTTTAGAAACTAATTTTGGAATGTTGATGAACCATAAACTTTACACTGAGAAGACAGGTATGTGATGGTGATAGGAGTGAGGGAATGTAAAGGCTCAAGACAAATACTTTTGTTCTTTTTCCTTCCCGTTTGTCAAGTTTTTTCTGGTAAATACAGTTTCAGGAATGTATGATCCATTTTAGTTTTAAAAAGGCATTTCAATGCAGTTAAATTTGAAACTGTCATAGGTTTTTGAAACACATTTCCATGTCTCGAGAAGTTATTGCATACAGATACATATACATTGCTTGGTATTACTACCTGGACCTATTGTTCGACATCATTGTAAATGTAAGACTATTGAAATATTTTTACTATATTCTAAATAGAGTGAAATAACACACTGTAGCTTTAAAACACTAATATCTTTAAGCTTCCAGGAACCTGGGCTATTTTATGCTTCCTTTACTTGTATACACGTTTACCTTTAGTAGTCATCAAGAGAATGCAAAGTAATACAGTCTGACAAGAACAGCGAAGATAAAGATGTCCCTTGTTTTTTTTACTTATGCATATGCAAATGTATTCCAAAGCTTAACTTGCTTTCTTCCCAAAAAATCTAGAAAAAGGACAAGTTTTCATACAAAAATGCCCAATGATGGGAGACCCAATAGTTTTGGGCGTGGAATTGTATTTGTAGGTAGCAGCATGCATGTGCATACCTTTTAAAATTTATAAGTCTCTCTTGATGATTCCAAGACAGCTTTTCACCCTTTCAGACCCTCAATTTTGTAGAGCATTCCATCAGCTGCAAGGAGAAATTGAATAAGAAGAACAAAAGTGGAGCAGCTTTCACTGATGATGGGTTTGCCATGGGTAAGTTTCAGCACACTGACTAGCCTTTGGGTAAGCCAACATAACAGATATTTGCAAGAATAGTTTTGTTTATATTTTGTGTGTTCCTATAATTAAAAAATCCAGAACTTAAATTTGGGTTGTTTTTACTTCAACACAATGGATTTGAGGGCTATTGTTTTGTTAAGAATCTCCTAAGCATCAAATCGCTGAGTGTGGGAGTAGACAGTTTTGTTGTATGTTGGTGCTCCCCAATTTCTTTCAGAACTTCCAGATCTCAGCAGATAAGAAGGTATGCAAGTCTTTGGATAAGTTATGAGGGTTTCAAAAATTGAAGCTTGTTCTTTATTATGATTTTCTTCCTGTTAGATTTAATTGTAAATTAATTGCAATCTAAATTTTAATTGTGTGGGAATTATCAACTTAGGCTGATCCATTAAAGACATGCACAAAAATGTTTTACAAATTACATGTTAACTTTGGCACATGGTTTGTTAATGACTATAGGTGTGGCTTACATTCTGAAGCTTTTGGATCAGTACCAGGAGTTTGATTCTCTGCACTGGTTCCAGTCTGTTAGAGAGAAGTACGTGAAAGAAATAAGAGCAGTAGCTAAGCAACAGAATGTGCAGTCCACTAATCAAGATGAAAAACTACTCCAAACTATGAACCTTACCCACAAGCGACTGGAAGTTTGTTTACAGGTATAGCATGGGTCTAGTTATCTGTTCTGTATTGAGTTCTGCGCTTAACCATCACAATTCAGGTATCTGTTTGCTGATGGAGCTTATCAAGAGCAAAAACCATAGAGTGTTGTCTACAGCAACAATGCAAAAAGAGTATAAAGAGTTGAGGTGTATGACTCGAAGGATATGTGGTGTTTGTAATATTTGAGTGAGTCAGGAACTTGACCTGGTTGATGGGAAGTCTTTGCGCCATGGAATTTCTAATCTAATGTAACTAAAACCCAAATACCTAAATCGGAGAGAATAACTTTTTGGTTAAATTTCTTATAACAAAGATTTTACATAACACTCCGAACCCTCATTGTTGCTTGGGGTGTTAATTCTGAGTTGCTAAGTTAAGTGATGCACCAGCTGTCCAATAGAGGAAAGATGTATTTGAATTTTGAAGCAGAGCAGTTCAGGTTTCATCTGTGGTGTAAATGCACGCTCCTTCCGTGCCCCCCACCTTTTGATTTGAGGAGGCTATGGGGCAGACCTGAAGTTTGCTATTTATAAATAGTCCATTATTACATTCTGTAAAAGCACCTCTGTTGTTGAAATAAATAAATCCCTGTATGTCCTCATGACCCCTACGAGTGCACGCTATGTTTGGTCCTCTGCTGTTACAAAGCCCACATCACTGAATCTTGTTCAGAAACTGATCAAGCTTGTGGTCATTTAAATTATTGGCCTGCATAACTTTCTATAGGCAGGTTGCTCCAAATTCTCGCTGCTGCTACAAACCTAATTTTCAGCCTCAGTGGATTAGTGACAGATTTATTGCACTGATGCTCCTTTGCTTAAATTACCCTTTAAAGTTTTTGGCTGATGTTTGCTTTGTAAAATGCATGTGAACAAGGTAAGAACAGAGGAGGATTTTTCACAAGCATTTAAGTGATTTAGATACTGAAATCAACTAGATTATTCTTAGATGCTTCTGAAAAATCCCACTTATGTCAGACTACAAATTCATTCTTGTGATACACTGACACTTCTCTTCTGTATCTTTTCCCTTAGGAATTTGAACTCCTTTATTTCTCACTGAGTAGTGCAAGAATTTTTTTCAGAGCAGATAAAACTGCAGCAGAAGAAAACCAGGAAAAGAAAGAAAAAGAAGGTGAGTGAATTCTATATGTAGAACATTTTGGCTCATGAGAGAGTGTGCCTTAGAGGAAGTGTTTTGTGTTTTTTCTTCTTTTTTCCATAGCCACTGTCCTGCTAGTGGGTTGATTCAGTATTCCAGAAAGAGTTTTATGGGGTCAAGAATGATTGAGGAGTCATGAACAGCTCACAGAGGCTGCCTTTGGAATGGGTGAATTTCAAGCTGGACTTTTGGGAGAAGGGGGTGGGATGACCACAAAAAACCCAACCAACCCCCCAAAATCTGGGACAGGGAGAATTGCATAGCTGCAGTAATACTAAATTCAGTAACACTGGCATCCTACTTACCCTCTCAATTACCAGTTTTGACAATGACAGCCTTTTCTGCACAGCCTTAGCAGGTGTGAAATAAACTGGTTTTCACCTGTTGTTTACCAGCTGTTTTTCAACTTAATGTATGCAGATGATACAGATACTATATGTGACTTTCAGATGTTTATGATATGTTTTGGTCTACCATTGAATTATATTCAAAGGGTAAGATCTTAAGATCTTGTGGTATGGTTGCTTGACTAGGTAACATGAGTAGTTTGTGTTTTATATTCGTGCTTGTATGTTCTCCCTCATGAATTCTGGAAGGTTCTCTTCAGTATGGGAAAACTTTTCGAAGAAATGAGAATGCTCCCAAGGATTAAAATACAGAAGTGCAGTTCAGTTACAAGTTGCTTGGAAACTCAGGTAGCAGTATATTAAAAATGGAATTGGTAAATGACTTTCCATTGTAGTTCTGACAAAGACACAAGTGACCTGTGACATTACAGCCTCTGAGCCAAAGATGAGTTTTCTTCTGTACTAGGAAAACAGTTTGCAAAGAAAGAAGTCTTTTAGCATGAATTTATACTTGATCGTATTCAGTGAAGTTGCTTAAATAATTGTCCAACTACAAGCATTGTGATGAGTAGGAATAGGCGTATTACCCTGGCTTCTTTAGGAGAGCATTCTGTAGTACATCACTTAACAGTGAATATTTAAGCTAAAATATAATTGTGATACATATTCAGTTCCCTGAAGAATACGTGTTGTGGTGAGAAAAGCTTGAAGTGCATAGTGGTGTTATCTTTGCCTTCTACCATAATATTTGGACTTGGACTCTGCAAAATGTGTAAAGATCACATATACACATTCACACAAGTTCTACTGGTTTGAAGAAACCTTTCACCCCAAATACAGATCTCTTCATAGGGCTGCGACCCTGTGTGCTGCAAGGTCAGTTTGCGTATGCTGACCGTGGTATACTGTGTCACGTGTGTTATGACATCAGCATAATATATATGCCAAGACTTTCTACTGCCTTTAATAAAATGTTAAACATGATCCATGTCTTTGTTTTCTATTTTTGTAGAAGAATCTGTTAAAGCAAGCAGCGGAGATCTTTCCAACCCTACGCCTGCGGATCCTGTTGTGAAATGATGTGGCTGGTATGGGTGACGATTACTTACTCAAATAATTCATGTTCTTGTCGTTATCAGTAACACTCAGTAGCAGTAAAAGCTCTAGATTTGATTTACTTGCTCTATTAAACCCAAGAGAAAATGTACAGCAGTATACTGGCATTCAGTGAGGCTAGGTCTGCGTTTGTCTGTTTCCTGTAGAAACTCCTATTTTTCAGGAGTTTACGTTATTTACAGCACTTTCTTTAGATTGAAAAAAATTATATAAAATGTTGAACTTGGAGGTAGTTATTTTAAAGTACAGATAAAAAAAAAATTACTAATTTTTAGATGCTTTCTTGCATCTCTAACATAGCATAAAAAAAAAAGACTCATAGGGCGTTGGTCTAAGATTTGAACTGGTGCATCTCTTCAACCAGAAAAAAAAATTGAATCAAGGTATTGTGTGTTATCTATTGACCAAAAACTAATTCAGACATGTTTTTATGCAGTCCTGTTGTATTTAATGCAGTCACAGATTACACTGTAGGTGTAACAGTGTATGTTGTGAATATATGTTAAAGCTGTTACACAAAATGAAAATCCTTATTAATGTTTTGCTCCACAAACCCTTATTACTATAGATAGTATTTGCACTGTGGGAACTTAGGATCCTGTCAGCCATTTGTTTTCCCCTGCTGTTTTTTCCTCCGTATCAGAAAATGGGAAAACCAGAAAAGTTAACATAATAAATTACTTCTCATTTCATACCGAAGGTCTGATTTTCATCTACAGAAGTAAGGAAAGCCAGAGCCAAGACAGAACCACAATCAGAGCTTCCTTTTATGACCAGACACTGTGTGATGGGTGTCTGTAACTATTAAGTGATCTTACACTTCATGAATATGTTGTGCCTAATTGCAAGTTTCAGCCTCAATTCCGTATTTCCTAGCCTTTGTAGGTCTGTTGTACCGTCTGTGTTGTTCCTACAGTCTTACATGCCTGATTATTAACAATAATTGCACTGCAGGCTTCAGAAGCTGCTGAACACTGTGAGAACTCTGTATAAATATAACATCTGTCAATGCCTGCAAGTAGAGGTTCTAGACTGTGCAAGAGTTACTCGGATTCCTACCTTAAGTAAGTAGCTAGACTTAGCTGAAAAGTAAACACCACTTTCGTTAAAAGATGTGGTTGTGTTTTAATCTCCCAGAACATAAAACACTTCTAGGTCGTACTAACTAGAATAAACTACTCCGGTCAGTCCAACTGAGAATTACTTTTGGGGTGGTTTTTTGGCACTCTTAGCTGTATTTTTAGACCATACTTGCCAGCTTCTTTCATCTCTTCCAATTACAAAAATGGTAATTTTTTAATGGTTCAGATTGTTCCACCCACCCTTGGGTCACTGATTAAGACAATTCCTGACCTACTTCTGATTCGCCCTTTCCTGCCAGTCACTTCAACAGCCAGAAAGCTAGGACAAATGTTTTGTTGCAACTGGAAAGACCAGACTGATACAAAAGTCCTTTTGTTGGTTCTGAAAACATGACACAGAAGCTTCAGGGACTGTTTCAATCAGCTGGGCTCATTAAAAGTTTTTATTTTTAATTCATTGTATCTGCAGAGACTGCCCTAAAGAATGCTGCATTACTTTAGATTTTTGCTTTTTTATTTTGATACAGGTATTTTTTTTCATAATTTGTGTACACTTTTTGACCAAATTGTGCCCACTCTGAACACTCAGTAGCGCTGCTAAGATCAGTATTCTCGCTGCTGCTGCTGATTTCCGTACTGTTGCAATTGCAGTGTACGTATTTCCATATTCCTATATCATCTGAAGTCGCCTAAGTTCTTGGCTTGGAGTGGCCAAGCACTATATTTTCTCCTTTCACAGCATATGCAGAATCACGTATAGATGGTGTTTGTTTCCCCCGGGCTGGCGTTGCTAGGTAGCTATGTACAGTCAAGGCATTACCCACACTCTAATAAAATCTGCACTTGTATTTCCCCTTCTCCTGTTTTTCTGGAAAGACACTGTCTTGCATAGGTAATAATGCAGCTGAACATAAATTGAACTGTGCATTTTCTTAATGTATGGTGTTTAACAAATTCATGTGGTTCTGGTGATGGAAATTCTATTGGAAAGACATAAGCCTATTTTTATAGAACCCTGTTTAATCTGGGAGACCTGAATGTATACTATATGTGGCAAAAATATATACTTACACAATTATGTACAGTGATAATAGAGCTATTCTTGCTAAGACAAGATAGTAGTTTATATTTCCTTCTTTTTGTCATGTAGCAGCAGATATACACAGAAAGCTTTTCTCATCTGAAATACAAGGTGGGTCCTGGATTTGGATGTCACACACCCCTCTGTCAGTCACATTCAATCCCTTTTTCCCTCTCAAGGATCTGAAAGGGGTGCAAAATTCTTGCTGTGGTGCTACTATTTTCATTGCTTTTGCCCTCCTGTTCTGATTAGAGAAACAAAATGGACCCTAACTGGTTGTCTGGAGATGATAGAGCCAAAACAAAAATTCCCCCAAACTAAACCAAAAGTGCTCACTCAAAATTCCCAGAGGTGATACAGGAAAGCGAGGATGACAAGTTTGCTGCAGGGACACAAACCAGATCACTAGGGTTTTTTTCCCTTCAGGCTGAAGGCCAGGTCTCTCTCCCTGGTACGGCAGCTGCCACCACTGCCCTCATGTGTTCAGTCTTGTGACAAGGCTGTTGCGTGTCCAGGTGGCAGTAGCTGCTCTTCCAGAGGTCTTGCAACCTGCTTCTGATACGTGCTGTGCCCTTCTATGCTGGAAG
This sequence comes from Ibidorhyncha struthersii, assembly GCA_013398815.1. NCBI lineage: Eukaryota > Metazoa > Chordata > Aves > Charadriiformes > Charadriidae > Ibidorhyncha > Ibidorhyncha struthersii. Next base: position 339,937 of record VZSZ01009650.1, read on the forward strand.
CCAGGGGGCTGCCCTGCCCTTCCTCCTTGCGGTATCGCAGTTAGGGGGAGCAGTGATACCCCTTTGAGCCCCGAAGTCAAAAGGTGTTTGCATTGGCCAGTGAGAAGTGGTGGCCTCAGCAGTCACCCAGCTGGTGTTGGCTTCACTGGGGAGTGAAGGGCTGGTGCCGAAGGGTAGATTCTGGAGGTCCTAATGTCGTCTATATTCAGAAATAAATTTGAGTTTTCATCTGATGTCCATCAACAACAGCTGTTCTCAGCTTCTCAGGTACAAAGGACCAAATGTAACACTTCATGTTTCCTAACTCGTACAAAAGGGTATTTTGTTACCTCAGTCTCTTTGGTTTGTGAGTAGAGAACATTATGTACATAAAACTGTGTTAATAAATGCAATTTTGAGAACCTCCTTCTTAGTGTCTTCAGTAACATCAGTTCAGCAGGTCTTAGTTTTTTTTAAGACAGCTTCAACTTTTATTCATGAAGTTTTTATGTCAGTTACAAACAGTTTTCTTCCATGGTCTTTTAAACATTCAACAACCAGCTAAATTGAATTTATTCCATGTCAACCGCTTGCAAACTGGGATCTCCCAGATGCTGTAGCACAGATCCTGCTTACAGAAAATGTAGTTCACTTAGTGATTGAGAAGAGTTAAATTAAGTTTGAGGAATTTCTGCCATTTGTTCCAGTTACCTTATCTTGATTAATACAAACTATGTCACAGATTACACCCCCCCCATAACCCCTTTATTTGGGTTATTTTTGTTTGTTCTTGCAAAGTACATTTGCTCATGTTTTCAGGTTAAACTGGAGGAGAGAAAATCTAAACTTACTAGCCAAATGTATCTATTGTCTAATTTCAGGAAGGTACTATAAGACTAGTCAATATGTTGTAGACTTACAACCTAGCATTTTATTGCTCAGTTTTTTAAAACCAAAGATGATAGACTCAGCTGTTGCATGTCACCATAATGTTAAAAATACAAAGAATTCTTATTATAAAAGTACTTATTTGTCCTGCAATTATCATCTCTGGCAACTTAACTTTTAAGAAGTCTAACCATAGAAAAACTGCATGACTGACATGCCCCATTTGTTGACTACTTCTGATGTTTGCATGTCAGTGGTATTTAGATTAATAAGTCAAGGAGGTACATTATGTCCATTATTTAATTACAGAAGGTAATTACCATGAAGGTAAAAGTAGGCACTTAGATTTGCTTTGTAAGCTTATTCTAGATGCAATATAAAAATAGATTATATTAATAGGAAAAATTTAGTGTTTAACAAACTGTTTTGTAAATAGGCTAGCACAAAAGAGAAAATCATTATGCTTAAACTAGACTAAAAATAACTTCATCTGAAAATAAAGTAAATAGTGCATTTTTAACCTTCATTCAGATGCACATAATCATGCAGACTATGAAAATTGACTATGGTAGGAAACTTCAGGCCTGATATTTCTTAAAGGAGCTGACTGACAGTTTACAGCTTGCACTAATTTCAGTGGAAGTGCAGGCTGCTCACCATGTAAATCTGAAGAAATGACATTAACCCTTTGTGGCTGACAGCTGTACTGTCCAACTACCAGCAGCAAGCGGCCGATGCTGAAACGTTCCCCAAGATTGTCAGCTTCCCAGACGCACCTACGCACTACACATTCGCAAATGCCAAAAGCCTCAAAGGCCAAGTCCTGCTGCTGTTCCACTGTAAATCCAGAGGAAGCCCCACTGCAAAGAGGCCTGGCTCGCTCTAGCAGGAAGACAGAAGCCAGCCTCCTGTGTGTGCAGATGACCGAAAACCAGAGATTCTTGCAAAATGACTCCCTGCTTTTCCTGCTCCCACACAGGCTGCAGGAAACGACAAGAGGGTTGGGTTTTTATGCTTCTGATTCCTCCCCTTCTTCACGTGTGGTTCCATCCTCTTCTGACTGATCATTAAGAAGCATGAACTTTCCATCATTAGTTAATGGCATGGACTTCATTAGCTGAGCTAATGCTTCTGGGTCCTGAAGAAAAATAAGAGTGTTCAGCAGGCTGCAGCAATCACCAAGGAGCACACAGTTTTCCCAGTACTTCCTCTTAAGGTTTTGCAGTTTGGTTGTGGGGTTTTTTTTTTTTTTTAATGATAACCTTTATTCTAAAGGTTTGAAACATAAACAACACTTTTGGTTCAGTAAAACCACCCCTTGGGTATATAAAAGGAAAAAAAATAAAATCATTCACTTTGAACCTTTATTTTGCTGTTCTTATGTGGCATAGATATAATTACTGAAAAACAAGGAGAAAAGTAACTAAATAAATCACTTATCATGCCTGTGACTAAACATTCCCCCAACTTGTTCTGAACTGTTAGCAGCAAAAATGCACAGCAAATATTAATGTATTAGGTGTCACATCTTTGTATCAATAAAATTTATCTACAAGGGGCTAGATAACTTTGCCATTCATTTCAAGTGGAAAAACACTGTGTTTGTCCTCCCTAAGGCAGGAGAAATACGAGTTATTAGAAGTGAAACAGCAATGTGTGTGATTTACACCTTTTCCCAAAGAGTTTGAGAACTTTGCTCACCTCTTCCTTTCAAACATGAACAACTGAATTTGTATAGTTCTGAATTTGACTTAAGGTGGCAAATTTTATCTCAAATCAAGCTACTGCAAAGTCAATCCGAGTTTATTTTTGCATGACCAACCCAGGGGCTGTGTAAGTAACGTCAGCAAAACTTTGTCATTAGGAAGAAGAGCACTGTTCTTTTTTCCTTACACACACCAGAGATACCTGGATGGTGCCACCAAAACAGAATATGACAGGGAGGCTGGAACTAGATGATCTTCAGGGTCACTTCCAACCTAAACCATTCTATGATTCTATCACAACACAGACATGGGGAATGAAACAAACTTACCTTCTGTGCCTCAATGATTTCTTTTCCCAAGCTAATGGCATAGCAAATCTGAAAGAAAATAAATATGTAAAGTTCAGGTTTGGTTTGGTTTGGTTTTTTTCTTAATTGGGTTTAAAACACAGACCTGTCCATGCAAACTCATTTGTAAATACAGGTGTAAAAGCAGAGGTGGAATGCCAATTCACTATGCTAACTACATAAAAATAAAACTATCTTAGGTTCTCCTTCAAAGCTCACTTAGGCTGGCAAATCTTTGTAACTCAACTCAGTTTTATTCACCAAACTTTTTTTCCAAACCTGGGGCATTTTTCCAGTGCATGTAAGTGTATTACTGTTTTTTAAGACAAAAACTCTCCAGCACGTTCCTTATTTCTAATAGTCTGTTATTATCATATGCAGCAAGCAGCCAGCAGTGTTAACAGACAGGATGGCTGTCTCATCTCTGAAAGCTTTATAGATGTACAAGTCCCAACATAGCTGACACTCGTTTTTGTTCGTGCTGGTGCTAGAGAAACACTCTCCTCTCTCTCTTACTGTTGGCATTAGCAATCACATCCTTTCCTCCTTGTTGTATATGCTGCTGCATTACCTATAAATTTGGCCCTTCGCAGACGTAAGCCACCAAAGGCTTGCATTTTAAGGCATGTTTTCTTGGCAAGAAATTGAGCTGCACTTGCTTCTATAGCACCGTTTCCCAGATGTGTAAGCCAAGAAGCCTAAGACCCGTTTTCTAAATGAAGTATTTTATGAAGTATTATGCAAACCTTTTCCCCTTCCGTGTTGCTCTCAAAAACGTATGCGCTCATGGATTCTTCTCCCAGAATCTCACTGAGATGGACCACAAAGCCAATCAGTCGCTTGTTATCCTGATGAGCAGCAAACTGTGTCACGGTGGCAAGTTCAAACTGGAAAAGTATAATACAGAATTCATTTTTTTTTTAATCAGCATTTGGTTAACTTGGTCAAGAACTCAAGTTCGTGTGACTGAGCATTCAATGCTGTGGTAGAAAACCAAATTCAAACAAAAGTTACTTACGCTTGTTCGTGTAACTTGGGTTTGAGGATCTATTAACCTGCAATTGTGTGTAGGGAAAACAGAAGAAAGTAAATTATTTTGGAGTGATACTTAGTAATTTCAAGGTGCTTTATAATAGTAGGGCAATCACTATAGCAATTTTACAGATGAGGAAACAGATGCACAGAATCGAATGCTTTATCTGTGATGTCAAGTCGGTCAACGGCAAGGTTCAACTCTAGCCCCTGCCTCTCAGCTACCTGACATGTATAGGTCATATCATCTCAATCACTAATTTGGTATGTGTCCTGAGCGTATATGCTAATACACTAATATGCGCATGGACACAGATGCACTCCAGCTCGTTTCGACATATTCTACAGCGACAACACTGACAACAGGACAGCGATGGCTCTCTCGCTGTCACTACACGTAAGGAAAGAGAATCTTCCAGTGCAGTACTTTTTTGCATCCTTTTCTGTATCTTTGTGGGGCCTTATAGCCCCACTGCATCCTCTAAATTTTGGTAGTATGTTCTTACAATTTAGTCAGGCGGATGATTTATAGACACTACAGAGTAAGAAAAGAGACATTTTCACTAGGTGAAGTGAATCTCAGGATCTTGCTCCCTCGAAGGATGTATTTCTTGGAAAAACAAAATCAAAATTACTTTACTAATCACGTTATATAAAGAGAACAGAACAAGTTGAAGATTTTATAGTACCTCAAGTTCTTACTGGTGACCATGAGATGGGATTCAGTCATACGGAATATGTTGTGAATGGCACGAGCAGCTAACACTTGTCTCATAGCTTCATAAATCACCTCACTTGTGTCATCTGACTGAACAGCCATAGATCCTAAAAACCGAACTACGAACATCTGCTGCAAGAGTGAATCTGGAAAATAAAAAGCATGGACTTCCTTCACTGTGCTACTCCAACTTTCCAGTAGCTGAAGTTATCAATGAAATTATTTTTTTCACTTTGGAAATTCAACAGTAAACCTGTGGGTGGTGACTGCGGGGGTAGCGACTTCCTGCTATGAGCCAGGCAGTGCTCTGACCCAGTTTTAAAGAGTGCTCAAACTAGCAGCGAGTAGGGAGAGAAAAAAATAAATCAGTTGCTTGGAAGCTTTAAGGGCATAACTGGTCCTTTATGCCTTATTTGATTAGATAGTAAAATTCACTTGCCATTTTGTTATCAGGTGCACATAAACTGTGATGCATTTAAGACTGCACACAAGCCTAAAACTAAATCGTTTTGCCTTTAAACATTTGAAATAAACCTAATTTGGAATACAGCTTGGACTGTCAAGGAAGAAGGTGTTTGTTTTCACAGGCAGCAACGTTTAAAAGACTGGCTTCTGAAAGGTAACTACCTTCCAACTGTACTATGGATCTGTTACCACTGCTCCATGGTGTCAGGTGCTTTCATTAAGACACACTGGATAGCTGATGACTAAATTAGGCCTAAAATCATGGCTAATCTTATCTGGAAAAACGAAGCACTGACCTTCCTCCTCATCTTTGCTGCTGTCTTCAGATTCCCCAAATGGGTTTGCACGCCTATGAAGTAAGAATAAAACCTCTAATTACAGATTCTCATTAACACACACAAATGCCGCAATACCTGATTTTCTCCCCTGAAATCACTCTGTTAAAGGGATCGATCACTGCCTCTGGCCATACCTGCCACCTCTGTTCTGGTCCAGGAATTCTGTGGCAGGCAGTACAATATCAAACTGAATCGGTGTTCCAGGAGCAATGAGTTGTCTGGAGTCTTGAATGCCAGCTGATTCATTGGGAATTACTTTATCATTTTCCATATTCTTTACATTCTGGCTAAAGTGAAAATGGAAAAAAAAAAAGTTTCAATCAATCAATGACACCCTGTCTTTGCTCTGGAAGGGAGAAAAGATTATTCCAAAATCCAAAGCGGGATTGAATTACTATATGTAAACATAAATAAGAGTAAATTCCTATCTGCCTGTTACTGAGGACTCTAATAATTTCTGTTTTGTGGGTTTTTTTGGTGCCTAAAATTATTTAGGAAAAAAGTAAATGCTGGTATATTAAACCTGAATGCAGATCAACTGTGAGAGTAGGCTGACTTTCAGCAATAGGTTGCTGTTTGCCCCCCTGCCCTCGAGTGGCCGTATTTACAGCTGCATTATCAGTTCAAACAAGAGAGACATGGACTTGTGCCTACAGGTGTCAATGGCAATCCCGACATCTTTCTAAGTTTTTATTGGCCACAATACGTTGTAACAATGTGAGTTAAGAAGTGTTACACACTGGGTCAGATTTCTTCCTGCACCTTTTCTCAAAGAGAATGAAATTCTAAGTTTCCCACAGCTACAGAAGTCAAAACTGTATGCATCACTACATATAGTATTCTGGGTTTACTAGCAGCATCCTTCTATTTCTAGAAAGGTTCCTGGTTGCACACAGATGTAAAAGTGACTTGGGAAATTAGTTGTCAATGAAATAGCTATTTTCTTTGCCCAGTGAAATAGATGGTAATACTCTTCTATTTATAAATCTGTAATCAAAGTGAAACAGCTGTACTGTGAACAAAATTAGAAAGAAACTGACTGGCATTCCCCATGGCTATAGGCAATTTTCAGAATCTGTAAGCAATCATAATAATAAAGGGAACCATAAATCGTAGTAAATGCACTGGCCCGAGAGGCAGAAGGTTTGGAAAAAGTTTGAATTTCTACGAGTAAATCTCTGAGTAAGAATTTAGAATTTTCTGACAAATCTGCAGAGAATTCTCTTCACGTTAAAGTCAGCGTGACACAAACTCGCCCTAGTTTATTCCTCACTGTGCTTCTGAAAGCAGGATTTCAGTCCAGCACTGGGTTTGAAAGCCAACTCTGATGACAAAGTCTGAAGAATTCCCACAGAGCAAGATGCTGGAATCATGTGGACACAAAGAAACGATACATAAAATATATATTTTTAATATAAGCATATCCTATAGCATTATTAACAACTTTTGAAGGAGGGGAGCTTTATTGATTGACCTGAATGAGTACAAAAGACCAGCAGAAATTATTCTGACAGCTGTGTAAGGCATATTCCTGTGACAGACTGAGAGAAACTGCTTCAGGTAACATGCAAGAATATACTTACTTCAAGGTATACCAGGGCCTCTGCTGTATGACCCACATTACAAACCATTCCCTTACAGCAAAGCACTTACAAGTAAAGCATTGTGTTTGTTTCTGAAAAAACAGCAAAATCCCAATGGCAACTGCAAGAAGCTTCAAAGCTGTGATGTGGAGCAATGAGCGTTACCCTCAACACTTAGCATCTCTTACAGCTTTCAGCAGGAAACATCAGAAGTAGAGGAATTTGCCGGAACACAAAGGCTGGTAATGCCAGGGCCCACACAGGGCTTTCTTCCGTGTCACTGTTGCCTTGTAAAAAGAGCACAACTGAGCACACAGTCTGTAGTCCGTGCAAGTGACAATCTTACCTGGGGTGGTGAACTTCGTGTTTCTTCCCAAAGCTGGTAATGGGGGTCACTGCTTGTAGGGCTGTCTGATTTAACTTGATTGCAGCTGCCTATGAAAACAAGATCGCACAGCTCCTTTACATTGCCATGTGAAGAACAACCGGAAAGGTGGAAGGGAGGGAACTGAACAGTGGAAACAAGCTCCCACCTCCGGATTGTCAGTGAGATAGATCTGTCTGGAGATGTTGTTGATGGCACATATCCACTGGAAGGGAAAAATGAAATTGAACTCTTCAAGTTCACTTGTATAGAAGAATAACAGCATTAAGAAAATATTTTTACCTCCTCATATTCTTTCTTGCTTTCTGCTTGAAGGGTTATACCCCTAAAATAGAAACATAGTGTATCAGTGCTAACAGTGGACACCAGGACTGTTTGACTCCAGGTCTTATAATAACATCACCAAGGTTTGTATCTATTAACAATCAAAGGAACAAAAATCATGAATAAGCTGCAGCTAAAGGATACCACATGTGCTGTTCAGGCAGTTGTGGGGGAAGATGGGAAGGAACACGCTTTTAATTTGAAAACACCCTTCTAGAAACCCAGAAAGGCTTACTATTATACCAAACATGTTTTACATGAAACAGCATCTGAAAGGGTAGGTGTGACTGAAATAAAACCTGTCATACGCTTTGCCTGTAGGAGTAGTGATCTGAAAGCAGTATCTTCTATCTTCACAGTCTACAGCCATAACAGAACAGTTGTCCAGGTCCTGAATCAATCCTCCAGCTACTGCTCCCCTTGGCTGACACATCAAGTTGCCACCTTGAGTGAAGAAATAGAGTCTTTCCCAAGTTGTAGTCACCAGACCTGTTTTACTAAAGAGAAGATGCAGTGATAAAGACTCATTACTATCTAGAAATTATTCCATATATAAAGACACTTATGAATGTATGAAACTGCAAACATATCCCGATACTAATCTGAACTTTATTTTCAACCCTGGATTTTTTTTTCTGATGAGTGTCTGTTAAGAGATAAAAGCAGCACCTATTCTTAGCAGAGACTAATCCTTAAAGAAAGCTGACTTCCAGACATTCCTAGTTAAAAATATTCTCTGCAGTATCTCCTAGTTAAGGAATAAAAGAATCATTGGTATTGAGTAACTGCCATGAAATACTATTAAAATGGATTAAAAAAAAAAAAGTATTTTCAAGCTGAAGAGCAGCACGAGCAATTTCAGCACAAAGAATCATAATTTAAAAAAGTATCTTCTGCAAGTAGTATCTCAGAGTCCATCTCCTTAGCTATGGAGTCCTACTATATCATAATCCAGCTCTTAGAATGCTGTAAGAAATTACTAAGTGTCCACTAAAAAAAATAAATTACTAGTCAAATAGAAATAAACTGATATTTAACCAATCACATAAACAGAGTTACTATATGCCACCAATACACATAGCTCCTGCAGAAGCTGATGGAAGATTTTATTTGCAAAATCTGCAGAGGTAACTGTATGTATGGTATACATTCAAAGTTATGCACTTGCATTGCCCATAAGGCTTTTGTTTATGTAACGGAGGTAATTTATGAAAACATGTATTAACTACAAGACACAGCTGTTTATTTTTGTAAACACTGTGTCTTCATTGGCCCCATCATTTTCTAATTTTTTAGCCACATGAATGCAGGAAATCATCCTTGTAGCTGAATTCAACCAGAAGTAAACTTCTGTTTTCAGGAAAACAGTCTCAAATGCCTCTAATTCAGTTTAAGCTTCTAAAACACATTTCTAAAGATGACAGATAGTTAGGAGCTGAAGAGTACAGCTACCACAGTGATTCAGGAGCCTTTACAACCTGAAAAAAAAAAAAAAAAAAAAAAAGTAGCAACTAGTCAGCAACTATGCAAACCAGAGGGTAGCAACAGTCATCTTACTTTCTAAGATTAAGGTAGCCAGCCTTCTGGATGAGATTTCTATTGATAGCAGGTGAAGTTACATCAGAATCTGGGGTGTAAACAGACTCATTAACTGCAATTAAGTCCTGCTGGGATATCCTCATTTTTTCAGCCTCAGTATCCAGTTCTCCCTGTATGCTGGAAAAAAAAAAAAAAAAAAAAAAAAATCT
>VZSZ01009650.1:349465-361564 GCA_013398815.1 Ibidorhyncha struthersii
AAACCACACCAAGAAACCCAAAGCCATCATTAGTCAATTTATACAATTTATATAGCTAACACCTTAAGCCAAAATGAAAAAAAGTACCAGTTGAGATTATATTGGAAAGTAGTGCAAAGATAAACTTTACTTTTAGAATAGACTTTATAAGAAATACAGCATAAGACTACACGTCCAAGGCTTTCTCTAAAGACTAGATAAATCAGTGCAGCCAGGAAAGAATGGAAGGAAGAGGCATAAAACAGGGAACTACTCCTAGAAAACGTCATCCGTGCCTAAAGAGAAAAGATGCATATGCTCTGAAGTTATTAACAATGGTTTAAGGAAAATATGGCTATCTTTGGCACACTGGCGGCAAAAGCACAGCCAGAATTTTCCCTTGCTCTTTATTTTGAAAGCCCAGCTTGAAGATGTTACTCTTGGTATGTCTCATACAGTAGCCAGGCTTTCTTTTTCGCAATTTGTACTCAATAGTTATCTTCTTTCCCCAAACAGTATAGAGAGATAATGATCAGAATTATGAGACTGTTTTGCAAGACTGAAATAAGCACACAAGAAATGTTTAAGTGTTTAGAGTGAAGAGTTAAGTTTATTTCTTGAGAGAGGCAGCTTCTAAAACCACTGCCTGTAAGAATTCATGCTGCTGAACATATATAGATGCCCTAGTATAGCAGCACAGTTCAAAGTAGGCTTTACTGTATCCAGGCTACCAGGAAAACTCATGGGATGGGAACATAAGAATACTAAGTCATTGCATACCTTAAAAAGTCATTAATACCTGCACCTATGCAATAAGCAACTTTCTCCCTGCTTCCTGCCCAAGAGGTTAAACCTTTTGGAGAACATAAGCACATAACACAGGCTGTACACAGCAGGACCAGAGATCCATGTAGTCCACTATCCTGTCTCTGACAGTGGCAAAAAGCCTGTGGAAAAGTACAAGGCAAGTACATATGATTATTCTTCTGTTCTCCTCCCCAGTCTTCTGTAGAAGTTGGTGGTATCCTGTAACTGTTGAAGTAATCTAGAGACACAGTGCTGCATGTAAGTCAGAACTAAGCAGTATCTGACAGGCCAGATGAAGCGTCACTGTTGCATCATGGTGTTAGCCTGTTTCATGTTAGCTTATCTCCAGCTTTTGCCCATCTTTAGAAAGCTGAGACTTCCTAAGCTGCCACATAACCTCCAAAATGAGAACAGCTGTGTGCATCTTGCCACCTAGCAAAATCATATAAGAGGCTGAGTTATAAAGGCTGAGTAATATCATCAGATCTGAATTAAATTAGACCACATTTTGCAAGCTAGTGCCTTTCAACAATATCATTAGATGTCAGAATAAGAATTTTTTAAATTCCATTTTGAAATAAAATGGAACAATGCTGTCAGTTTTCACATAAGTACTATTTCAATGAATCTTCTCATCGGTCATTTTTGTTGCACCACAAATTGCTTCTGACAAAACTTCCCTGGCACTTTCATGGTTCCCAAGACTGGATTCCACTTCCTAAGGCATGTTTCTCTTATGGCCAAGGTAGAAAGGGGAGAAAAGCTGACAATTCTGAATTTATATGCATTTGTGGCAATTAGACTGAAAGTATTTTAATGATCTCTCTTACGTATTTTTACAGTGTTAGCAATATTCACTGTATAAATGAAAATACTTTTAAATATGAAGACTTGGTTTCATAATCAGCTTAACCTGCATCACTGCTGAAATTCTGTAAATGCACAATGGGTCTCATTGGCTTGTTGTTCTGAGAAAAATCTGACAAATAAAAAGCTTTTAGCTTGATTAACAAGCAGATCTGACTCACTGAGGCCTTGTGATCCCAACACTAAAGAAGGAAAGGAGTGGGCAGCGCAGTTTTCAGTGGCTGCGTAATCTTAAGTCATGAAACCATGTCCTGTGTCAGTAATTGCTAAGCTGCACAGTGTCATTCAGAATTTTGCAAGCTTCTCTTGGTTTTTCCAAAGATGTCACACTCCTGTACTAGTTACATTTGAGTTGTACGTTCAAGCTTTGCTGTGTGACAGACTTCAAAAAAAAACCACAAAACCCACACTCAGCAAATCAACTGATCAGCCTCTTTTTGCTTCCATTTACTACTGTGTACTATCCAGAATTCAAATCCATGAGACTCTGGAAAACAAGGGCTTATTCTGTGGTAAGGATCCAATGGCAGGATCCTCACTGTATCTATAAGACACAAGCAAGGTGCTTTAGCCCTACTAAATAAAGGGCACTATTTCAAGGGGGTTTAAAATCTGTCATCCAGTCTGTACAAAAGCTATGTGGATTGCGGAGGGATTTATTTCAGAAGTGAGTGTGAAAAGATACATAAATACATACAGATGTACAGGAAGTAAAGAATCATTTAGTGAAAGAATCTCCCATACAGGGAGATTACTTATAACACTGTTCTCAAATTGAGAAGTATGCGTTATTTAAAATGCCACCAGAGTCAGAATAAGTAACGATTTGGATACAGTCCAATATGAAAGGCATGAAGCGATAAAGTGAAGGACTCCGTTTAGTATTCCAGCTCATTTAAACTAAATGATTCATGTTATCTCTAATATGATTACATTTTAAACATAAAGTTTACATTTACTGTGACTTAATTATAAAGAAAGTGTCAATCTTCACTACAAGTGGGGGAGTGGGGAGAGGAAAGAAAAAAATAATCACAAAATTAGGAGTACAAAAGCGAGGCAGTTTACTGAAATAAGGACTTAGCCAAAGCAGGTTGAACTCAGTGGACCGATACACCCTATACTGGATGCAATGAGGATGTTCTCTAGGGTGAGTTTTGTTTGCCTTGTGTAGCTACAACATCAAATACTATATGCCCTAAATCCTAATTTACGAGGTTAATGCATTATTGTTACAGTATTATTACAGAAGACCCAGCAAGTATAAATACCTCTAATTCAGAATGTACTTTATTGTATTTATTCTGTTAACCCATTTCAAGCCCAAACTCCATGCTTTTGTGTCCCTGAAGAGACACAGGGATGTAATAAAGCATGTAAACACTTTACAGCACATAATTTCTGACTATACTGTAAAAATAACTCTCTCCAGTACACTGACAGCAATTTCCTTTACATGTACAAACATACCTCCTTTCCACCTGCTACTTTAACAAAATACGCCCAACAATGCAATGCAAGCACGGAAGGACCCTCATGAGAAAGAAACAGAGGCACTTTGTTAAGTGCTGAAGGTTAGAGCGCTACTGCTCAGAATTCAATGGAATAACAACAGAAAACAAAAGTCTTGTGTTACCTTTGAACCATGTCTGAAACAGATGACAAAAAGCTGTCCATTCTTTTGGAAAACATCTCTGCTCCTTTCTTAAAAAAGTTGATCTGAAAAATACAAAGGGCACTTACCTTGGCTTTGGCAGACAAATAACAGATTGTGGGGACTGTGTTAACAGCGGTCCCATTATGACTGATACTTCGGCCTGACGATGAAATGCATGGTTAAAACAGCTGTGTTGCCTTTCTTTGTATTTCTCATTTAGCAACTTTCCACCCTTTTACACACATAAGCTATTGGCTGCTGACAAGTATGTTTCCAATGAATTTGCTAAATGGCTGAAATAAGGGACCAGGTAGCCTTCTCCCATACCAGCACTGTGCAGAACTGGGTCCAGTGGTTTTATGAGCCACTGCGTGCAATGCCACCATATCAAAAGGAACGGGACACAAATCACCCATTAGATTTAGTGGTCCAACCTGGACTACCAACTCCAACCTGAAAGTTTTTAAACTGCTATAGCAAAGTCAGTCAGGAAAATGATGAAGCGTAACTGTGCTAGCTGAAGCCTCCAGGGCAATCAGTTATATCAACTACAGATTTACCACAGATTTTGTTCTACTGAAGGAGCTAAAAAAAGCTACTAAGGCCAAAGTGCGCATTTTGTGACAGAAGATGAATTCTCTTAGCTGGTATGGCTCAGCAGACGCAACAGCAGCAAAGCACTCAGTGTAGACTTGACCTTGGATTATCTGCTGGGGGGCACACAGCCATTGTTAGGACCTACTGGCAACTGTGTGAAACACAAATATGGCTAGTGCATGTGTGCAATAAGATAGCTTTTTTAAAAAATAAATAAAATCAGTGCAGTACTCCAGAAAGAGATGTAAAAGCAAATTCTTGCCTGTTAAGCAATTTTTTAGCTATTTCATCCAATTTTACTTTTGATTCCACTCCTTTTCCCTAACCCTGGGACATGGGATTGCTCTTACCTGTAACTCAGATTTCTGCAACCATGTCATTGACCACAGACTCCCTTTACAGACAAAGGAGAGAAAGCACACTGTCTTAAAGAATGATTCACCTATTCTATTCCAGAAGCCTACTTCGGGAGGCAGCAGCTCTAATTCCACTGATGACAGACTGACATGCCTAGCTTAGACACTGATGTCAGTTTTCAGTTAAATAAACCCTGTATTAGCCACTGCTTCTTTCAGAAATTCCTTATGGCCTGCTCATTCATTGGAAATGTGAAATATGAGACACGTTTTGAGTAGTCAATAAAGCAAATATATACTTGGACTGAAGGGTGGCAGCTCATAGTATTTAAGCATCAGTATCAACTAGCCTCTGGCTACTCAGTCATTCCCATGATAACCTAAGACTTTCCTGTATAAAGCACTGAGATATGGCAGTTTTGCCAGATAAAATACAGGAAAGAACATTCTGTTTGGCTTCCAGTAAAGGAAACCAATGCAGTTCTTTCACTCAGTATAACTACAGCAGAGAAGCAGTGTGAACTCTCATGGCGGGGAAAGTGATTCAATTCTCATTTATTACCTATTTTATATGGGGCACATGATCTGCAAAAGACACAGGACAATGGAGATGATGATCCACACTACAGACTCAAACAGAGCACTGCATCTGTTTCTTCTGTTTTCATAGCCCAATTCTCATTTCCCCAAAGCTTGCTTTCATCAACGTCGAAGCACAACAGCCCCTTAAAATGAGTGGTAGTAAGAATTAAGTGCTGTGAAAATACTAGTTTGTTGATACTCCTGACATTCTGGAGAGTCAGATTATCAGTATTACTACCGCATTTTACAGGCTTCAGAAAAGCTCTATCAAATTGCTGGCAGACTAAAGATTAGAAAGAGGATTTGCCAGCCTTATGCTCAATCCACTCTACTGTTCTGAGCTTCCAGTTCTCCAGTGCATGCTCTGTTCCCTATCGTGCACGCTTCTCATCAGTATGCTGAACATTATGTGCCAGGAAGGGAACTGCTGCATAGGAGAGTTTGTGCAGACAGAGTAAACAGTGGAAGTAAATGCTGCTGCACTGATAGCTTATCCATGAAAAATTAACCCCTGGCTGATTTTGCATGTAAGTGTATTGGATTTTTTTTTCATTGGTGTCTTTCCTGACGATCTAAATATTGTACTATCTGCCACAAACAAAATCAGTTGTTAGAATCCAGGCAAGNCAGGCACATATCTAAGTGATATAGACACTTTACTGTCCATACCTGTCCTCGTGTGTATCCTAGCATAGGTTCCATCATTGCCACTCTCTTCCTGTACTGCAGAGCATTTAGGGCACAGTAATATTGCAGAGATGAGAGGTGCTGCTTTCTTCTTGCATTTGCCACTTCTTTTGCCACTTCTGCCTTAAGCTGAATAAAAATTGACAAAGAGGTTGACAAAGTATTACTGTGCATATGGATATATTTACTGCTTATTTTCAAGTTATCTTTAAACAGCTCTCATTACAGAACTTCTCCACATTAAAATGCAGGATGAGAAACTAAGAAGGCAAATCCAAAACCCAAAGCCCGTACTTCAAGTCCTTCTCTGGCAAGATACTTAAGCATTTGGGGAGCCCCTGTGACTATAAACTACGTAACTACCAAAACTAAAATTCTAGCTCTGATCTCAGTGCAAGAAATTTATTTGCAGCTGAGATCACAACAGAAGCCTGGAAGCACAGAATTCAGATGTGAATAATTCACAATATGCTGTATCACATTCTGTTCTGTAGTGCATTTCCTTTAAAGGACCATCCTGTAGAACTGATGCACTCTTAGGATAGGTCCAATCACACACTTGTTGGCATACAGGGATATATTCTGGAATAGCGGTACAGTGGGCAAAGAAGAAGACGACATATAAACCAATCCCACCAGAGTTATGTGTACTGTAAGTGGAATGACAATCCATACAGAGAAATATTCAGCAAGAAGGTAGATGCAAAGAAACCCAGAGTGCTTTATAAACAGCAGACACAAGGCTTCATGACAGTTCACAATGAATTGTACCCAGTGATACAGCATCTTCACATCAACTGTACAAAAGTAGGCCTATACAAATCTATTTATAGCCATTTGGATTGCCTCTGTCTGAAGAGCTCCCCTGGATCTGAAGGGCTCTAGTTCAGCACAATACTTGATCACTTGCCTAACTTAGAGAAAACAGGTATAACTTTGCTGAACTGATGTTTGAAAGCTTTGTGTCTGCTTGGAAACAAAATCACAAGTACTCTTGAGCTACTGTGAATTTAACTGAGGAACTCTTCAAAGTTCAGAAGTGCAGACAAAATGATGCAGACAAAACAGCTGATGAAAACTTTTCCTTTTCCCTTTCACATTCGTTACCTTTTCATTTTCTTTCCTTTTCGGTAACCTGCTATACTTTGCCATGGACAGGTCATGTTCTGTAGACAAGGAATATTATTTTTTTTAGAAACGTGATGTGTGTGTGCATAGATTAAAAACGTCTTCTGTGATATAACAGGTGCACACCATTAGAAACAAACAAAACAGGCAAACATACCATTGCTAGCAAGGCCAAAAAGATCCTTCAATGTGCTTACTTCTGGAAAAGAGAAATCAAATATTCAAAGTAAAACCAGCTGTAAACACTTTGTTCAACTGAGACCATTTATGGCCCATTTAATGCCTAAGTCACTCCAATCCTTTCAAAGCAGAGATGCTTAAGTTGTGCCTGTCTTGAAAATGATAAAGCAGATCAGCTGCTAGAGAAATGAATAGGCAGATACCAAATTAAGTCGAGTGAGTTTACTTAATTGAGCAAGTTATCACTATGAAAAAGATTCCTTATCTGCCAGTGTAATTTACCCAAAGAAGCACCATTTCAGTATGGTTGTTATGACAAAAGGCCCACCACTATCATAAAAGATCAGCAGTTCTGAACAACTTCCTGACAATACTTACGTGATACTGAGAAATCTAAGTCCCAGAGACATATGAACTAAGCACCCTTCCTGTACATGAATCTTCATCAATGTGGAAGATTTTTTTGCTAAGTACCCCATGAAAAGAAATATGTATCTAACATATCTGACTGCTGGCTACAATGCTCATGTAACAAACACTGACCATGAGTTTCTGATGCAGGTAGAAGGAAGAGAAAGTAA
Organism: Ibidorhyncha struthersii; assembly: GCA_013398815.1. Classification (NCBI taxonomy): domain Eukaryota; kingdom Metazoa; phylum Chordata; class Aves; order Charadriiformes; family Charadriidae; genus Ibidorhyncha; species Ibidorhyncha struthersii. The sequence goes on from VZSZ01009650.1 coordinate 356,887, forward strand.
ACAGGCGACTCAACTTTTGCAAGTGTTGTGCACAAGCTACTCTCAGAGTCCATACCAATGTTTCCTGCAACTGGCAAAACCCTTCTCAAAAAGCTACAGAGAAAGCACATTCCCAAGAACACACATTATGCAACTGTGAAAAGAATAAGGGGAGACTGTACAATGTCATCATGGTCTCTGATTATTTGTAACAACCTACACATTAATCAACTTCATGCCACCTTTTTCTTCCCAGGACACTACCTCAAGACTCTAATGCAGAAAGACAGAAATTCTTCCCAGGTGTGACTAACTTGTACCCGGAGGCTTCCTCAGCATTCAATACATACACATAACAAGATCAAAAGTAAAAAACAAGACGACAGTTAATTTTCCTTGCTTAATCCTACGATGAAGTTTCAATATGGCCAGGCCTCTACTAAAAACGCTGTTCTACAGACTGTGTCAGAGAAAAATGGAAGTTGTGATGGATGGATAGAACAAAAAAAAAAACCATTCTGACGTCCAGGGAAGCTGAAGAAACTTTCTTTTTTTGTTACGAAGCAGTTGAGGCTTTGGTTGCTGGCTTCCCTTTCCTTTTTTTTTTTTTTTTTTAATGTCTTCTTTTATGAACAGGGGGGAGAAACCATAAAGATGGGAGCAGAATCACTGTATCAGTGACGGGACATTAAAGAGGTGGGTTTATAGAATCAAGATCTTACTATGCAAATACTGCCTTACATTTGACATTATATTATAAACAAGACAACCATTAATGTCTTCACAATTTCAAATGAGATGCTAAGAGATATAAGGAACCTTAACTAGTCACTATTTTCCTGTTGTTTCTTTGTCTCCCATCAAAATGATGTCTTTAAAAAGTATATAAACATGACTGAGCTTAGTGAGTTGACGAGTAGGCTTTTTTTTTTTCAAAAAAAAAAAAAAAGAAAACACTGCAGTAAAAACTCATGTTTCTTTTGCATGAGTAGGTAAGAGTGTCCTTGACCTTGAATATGAACTTCTTTCTTTTGAAATTACACCAAATATTTGCATTATTGCTCTGGTGTTTAAGTAATGAATTTCCAAGTTTGTGCAATCAGGTTACTTGGAACTACCCTTGGATGCCAAGGATTTAAAGCAGACTGAATCATTAAAAGGGAAGGAATAAACTATACTCTGAAGTTAAAAAAAAAGCATTCTTGCTTGTGCTTTTCAAACAAACCTAGACTTCTGAAATGAGATAAACACTGTTTGCAAGCCAGATTCACCACTACATTTTCCTTCTTTAGGCCATTATATAACATCAATGACTTCAGTAAAATTACACTAATGTAAAAGCATGGTGACACAACAAAGAAAAAAGCTGTGCATTTTCAAACTTGCACCATATGGTGTATGAAGTGTTATGCGGTGAACTTGCACTATTTAAGTCTGAGTAAAAGCATGCACCTGTCAATGAAATTCTGTAGCAGAAAAAAGAACACAAAAAAACTTTTCCGTGAATCATCAAAGAACAAACTATTACATGACATGTCTCAGTTTATTATGAAATAAGCAAGAAGGAACACATAAGGAAAATTAAAAATTAAAATAAAATTTACCTGTGAGATCCTTTTCCCGAAATTGTATTATTGGTAGAACCATTGTATCTGCAAGCTGTTTTGCCAGCTCAGAATGAAGAATGTTGAGCTGAAACAGAGCACAGAGGAACGCCTTAAGACACAATGTAAATAAATAAATAAAAAAATAACAGCACTCTACAGCTGTCAAAGCAGCATACCTGCCATTTGTGCCCAGCAGACAAAAAAAGGCATATAATGTACTTCAGTGCACTTCAGTGCTTAAAATACTTTTCTCAAGACATGTGTGACAGATGGGGATCTTCCCCTAAATGCTTAATCCACATTTGGTGTTTTCCAAGGATCCAAGAACTTTACAGATCCCACATATTTTATTAGGGCAGTTCACTTGAACATTAAGGCTAATGCTTAACACAACAGGATTTAATCTGTAATTGACCTTTATTAACCAGTTTTTGTTAGTCTTTACACCACAGGGTTACAGTCCCACTGCCAGGACTAGAATCTCTTTCCATTCATGAGGGTTACCCAGGACACAATCACAACAGGGAGAAAACACAGTGAAAGGTGCCATTCAAATATTTTATGTTCAGAGCAGTTTCCCATTCCTGTTTTTGTGTTTCTCTAAAATTCAGCACATCAAGACATATTTTAAAGCACTCGTGTGACGCTGTTCAGGATGAAGGTAAGGCTCTCATGTCAGCAGTGGCATGCTAAGAGTGTAAGATGGGTTCAGGTAGGACAACTATCAATCACACTGCTTGAGCGCCTCATGCTACAAACTAGAAGCGCGCCACACGCTGACATGATATTCTGCCCACTTGCTCACTGTATCCTGGAGGCCTCCAGCCAGAGTTATGCAGGTCAGGATGAAGTCTGTATTTCCCCCTAGACAATACAAAATTAAACCAGGACAATTCAATGCCTGTGGAATAGACAACTGAGAAACAGGTACAGGGGGTAGCTAACACACAGAAAAAGAGGCGGAGGAATGGAGCAAGTCCTTATGAGGGAAAACATAATCAACAAAACTGAACAAAAGAGTCTCTCAGCTTTCTGCTCCAAAATGGGATGGTTCTCTTGTACCTGGGAAGGAAAAGTTCTTGTTTTGATTTATTCGTAGTTCACATAAACCAGTACAAGACTTGTGACAATAAATGCTCCTTTGAAGTATCCCCTGAGAGCAGCTGTGCAGCAGGGGAAGTGTAAGGGAAAAGTTTTGGGATTCCTCTCACTACATTCATAGAATCGCAGATCATAGAATGGTTTAGGTTGGAAGGGACCCTGAAGATCATCAAGTTCCAACCCCCCTGCCATGGGCAGGGACACCTTCCACTAGACCAGGATGCTAAAAGCCTTGTCCAACCTTGGTCTTGAACACTTCCAGGGATGGGGCCTCCACAACTTCCCTGGACAATTTGTTCCAGTGCCTCAACCACCCTCAGAGTGAAAAATTTCTTTCCTAACATCTACTCTAAATCTACCCTCTTCCAGTTTGAAGACATTACCCTTCATCCTATCACTACATGCCCTTGTAAAAAGTCTCTCTCCAGCCTTCTTGTAGGCACCCTTCAGATACTAGAAGGCTGCTATAAGGTCTCCCTGGAGCCTTCTCTTCTCCAGGCTGAACCACCCCAACTCTCTCAGCCTGTCCTCATAGGAGAGGTGCTCCAGCCCTCTAATCATCTTCGTGGCCCTCGCCTGGACCTGTTCCAACAGGTCCATGTCCTTCTCATGTTGAGGGCTCCAGACCTGGATGCAATATTCCAGGTGAGGTCTCACAAGAGCGGAGTAGAAGGGCAGAATCACCTCCCTCGATCTGCTGGCCACGCTTCTTTTGATGAAGCCCAGGATACAGTTGGCCTTCTGGGCTGTGATCCCACATTGCCAGTTCATATTGAGTTTCTATTGTTAGTGTTATCCACGGGCTCTAAAAATTTTAACTTATTTTTTGCTCTACAACCCTCTTCTCTCCTCTCCTCTCCCAGAAAGTAGACCTCAATACAGCCTTTTGCCTTCTTAATGAAAGTTGAAAGTGGACTGACAAGAACGACACTTTTCTGATGGCACAAACCTGCTCACAACAGAAAGAGTGATGTGACAAAAGATACCTAAGCAATAAGGACCTAGATACTAAGATTATATTGAAATGTTATGTGGGCAAGTCTAACAAAAGCATTTAGAAAGACTCTCAGTATGCAGTAACAACCTTACACAGAGTAAAAGTGTTCACCACCAACAGCTGTAGAACCTAACCTGCCCTCAGCAGGCATTTCTGCAGTCTCCGCCTGACACCTCTGGATTCTGCAGGACCTCATAGCAACTAAACTGCAACTTTACTAATTCACAGCTGCCCTGCATCCATCCCTGGCAGGTTTTGGCTCAAATTGCAGTGTTTAAAGCTTTAAAATGTAAATGTCATTTTTAGATGGAATTAAATTAAAAATGGCCCAAGCCTAGATGAAATGTCCTGTTTCAGTCTCTTTTCTGATTCCCCTATTCAGGAAGTTCAGCTTTGCTGAGGGCAGCACGTGGGACAAAGCCACAGAAATAGCTCCTAACAATTACAAAAGGGTGATATACTCCTTTCCCCCCCCAGTTAAATGATTCCGTAAAACCCAGGCACAATCTAGCCTTCAGTGGACAGGCTCAGAATCAAAAGAACAAAGACCAAAAGAAAAAACACTACTATTCTATATTGTAGAAATAGAATATTAGCAATTCAAATTACCTCATCCACAACTTTTGAAAAGTAATGAAGGGTGGATATCACTTCTTCATCTCCTTTACCTAAGGCAAAATGCTGAAAAGAGAAACACATGTTTGGTCCGTAAATCAATAAAGGCGAGTATAAAATACAACACGTGTTTTACTATAAAGATAATGAATACTCCTACAAAATGCAATAAATGATAAAACTAAATGGAAAAAACAGTAACTTATTGATACATACTATTTTACCCTGCTGCTCATTTTAAATGAATGGATTTTGGACACCATATAATTAATGCTTATTATACTCATTTTTAAGTCATAGTCATACAATAGGAACAAACTGGTTTGCATCTTCATAAGTTTATTAACTCACATTTTGCACTTTTTTTTTTTTTTTTTTT
>VZSZ01009650.1:361578-393406 GCA_013398815.1 Ibidorhyncha struthersii
CACGTGGGGGAATTTTACAACAGCCTTCACATGAAACCAAGTGAAGCCAATACCCTAAGCACTTCTGGAAACCACACTATTTACACAGACTTCTTCGCAAGTACTAAGGCTGAAAAATAAAAAATAAAAAAAAAAAAATCAAAGGCTATGTTGAACATACCTGCTTTTCATAGGCAAGGAGCTGCTTCGAAAGCTGTTGTGTGGCAAGACACATTTCATTCTACAAACAAAAGCAACACGTTAACAGAAATAATGAAATGGTCTTTAGCTCTGCTGTTTCTGCTACTTTGTTAGGAGCTTCTTGACTGAATCTGCAACTACTTACACAAACACTCCGTTGTATTTAAAGAACCGGTCCCAAAATACCTGCATAGAGAAGCAGCAAGAACAGCACGCTTCAGACCTAATCAACACGCAGTTTAACTACCTTGAATAGAGGTAGGATTTGCGGTTGAGCTTTGGGTTTGGGTTCCCCCTGCCAAAATAACAAAACTAGACCAACCTCAAACACGCAAGCTGTCATACCAGCATAAGAATGTTTCACATTAGTTAATCATCTTTCTCCAAAATCTACAGCAATAAAGAGAACCAGTAGATGTGCCTTTATATAATGCATTCATGCTCAGGGTATGTAGTGATGTAATTAGTGCTTTAAGTTGATAGAGGAGTACAAAACAGCACATAATTCTGCATTCTTATGGCTAAACTGGCCAATGAAAGCATACACATCCTTAAGACCTGCTTACTCAAAGCCAGACTCATAGGGAGGTTCTGTAATTTTGCTTCACAGCTAGGAAAAAAACCATACAGACAAGCATGCCAATCTTTACCCAATGTATTCTTAACAATAGTGTATCAACTCCTTTGTTCCTGATTTGTTAACAATGACTTAAAACTGGAATAAAAGAAAAAGTGGAAGGGGGTAACTGGGACCTGTCTTAACCCTGTCAGATCCTTCTCTTCCTCAGTAATGCAGAAAACTAATCACTTTTTATTTAATTTCATTTTAAACCTTACCATAATCTATTCCTCTCTCCAAATACCTAAGGCCATAGAGAGTTTGTGAAACTCAGAGCAATCTCTGAACTGCTTTAATAGCACCCTATATGCTGGGGCTGGTACAGAAAACCATAAAAACTCAGACAGAGTTTGTTTGCTCTCTCCTGTTCTCCCTTGTTGTCCCAAGCACACAGAGCATGGCACAGTTAGCCATCTGGGCCAGAGATTCTGAGACACCCTTCACTTTGGCCTGATGCCACCTCTGACATACTGCATTACAGCCTGGTGCTTCTGCACCACCTTGGCATGCCAGGAAGGAGAGTTAATATGGACAGCAAGGCCCAAACACTTAACCAGAGTCTTAAGTACGCCCAAGTGCTCAGAAACTGTAACAAAGAGACACAGCCACAGCCTAGGTAACAGCAGCTGTATGTGAACACATGGCAGAAAAAGATGGGTGAGTTAATTCTGACCAACTTAGAATGCTGGAGATGGTAGAGCAGAGGCCTTCCAAGGTATAAACAAGGGCTCAGAATTAAGTCCAAACTCAGATCACATGCACCCTATGACTATTCTCACCTCACAGTGATGGATTATTCTTGTTTCTTGTCTCAGACCAATTAGTAATGAGAATTACGCTTTCATACAATAATAATGACAAGGATTCACGTAAGATTTGCAGGTTGTTTATGAAGACTGTGTAGTTTTTAATCTGAAAAAGCTTTACACAAATGCTTGGCATTTAAGTATTTCCCAAGCCAGTGCATAGAAAAGGATGCTGTGCTTTATAATAAATCAACAAACCTTGTCAAGGGCTCATGCAAGGATGGGAATGAGCCTTAAATATCTGCCCCAGGCTGCAAGAACACCTGAGAGACTTTGCCACCTTCAAAATGGGAGCTAGCAAGCAACGACAGGAAGGCTGAGACTCCTTCTATGTGGACTGATGACATTAAAAGTGTTGGTTTGTTTGCATGCATGTGGGTGGAGCCCAAAGATGAATTTATAATTACAAAAAGATGCAGAGGTTCTCAGACCTAGGATTTTTTTCATAAAAACAACCTCAAAGACGGCGCTGAGTAAGAACTGCAAGAAGACTAAGTCCTCACACAGCAACTGTGATGCCATCTGTCAGTGGTACAGTTGGGTCAGGGTGAGAAATCTTTTGAACTCAACTGAGTGTTAGAAACATGCCCCTTTTTTCCCTTTTTGTTTCCATTCACTTATTCCTGCAAAGTCTGCAACTGTGTGGTATGTTCTGAATTTGAAAAATACATGCCTCTGGCTTAAACTTGCTAACACTAAAAGCAGCTTCAGAATAACAGGCTGACACCAAAGGCATCCTATTCCTTTGTGTTAGCCATCCTCAAAGCTTCAACCTGTTTGTTTTTTAAAGACTACCAGATCCTCAATCTCCCCACCCAATATCCATTGAGTAACAAAGAGCATCATTACTTATCTGTGTGGGACAGTTTGAGGATGGACAATGCAAAGAGGTGTGTGGAAGAAGCATCCTCCAGTGATCACCACTGCCCAGGGGCAGTCTCCAATACGTGACAGGATAACGGGGGAATACAGGATAACGGGGGAATACGTAAACCCTGAAGGTCTCAAAGATGTGTAAGTTAACAACATCGTATCAAGTATATGAACAGGTGACAACAGTCACATATAGACCCCAAGCAGACATTCATGGCATGCTACTCCAGGTACAGAACAAACTGATGGAGGGGCCTCACATAAAATTTACTTCAAGATTTTGGGACAACAGTTCCACGCATCACCGATATCCCATTGATGCCAGCAGGTCACATTTTTCATTTATAGGCTTGGTTCTTTGTGTCAGAACACCACAAATAAACTTGTTACTCAATCCCTAACCATGTGGAAGAGTTAATCCTGGGTCCTTCATCCTCCTTCCCAACCTCTGCCAGACTTTGTTCCCATTAGAGGTACAAAATCATTAATTATATCACTAGGAAAAAAAAAATTACAACAACCAAACACTCCCCGCCCCCAAACAGTTGCAAACAAACCAAATTAAGCTGGCAAACTGACATACAGTCACATTGCATAAGGAACAGGAAGCAGGCAAAGTGCTCTGCTGACCTAGTGGTAATACTACATTGCTAAGCACACTAATCTGGGAAAGTTTGGTTTAATCCTCCTCCCATTTCTTCCTAATCAGCCTTCTCCCCCCCGCCAACCCTTGGTACTAATCAGTCTCAAGACTTAAAAGTTATTTGCATTGCTTCAATTGACATATCCACTAAATCCAGGCAAATTATTCTAACAGGTTTTAATCTATTTCCAAGACATTTTCCCATGGAATAAGCAACATGCTCTTCTTTCATCCCGAAGTGACTAAACTTCAGTATACCACAAAAAAAGAAAAGCTACTATACAATCTTAACTGCCTGCTCACACCTCTTCTACATTACTTTGACATTTCAGAATTCATCAAGCATTTCTGGAGTGGGAGAGCTATCGATAAGAAGATGAATCAGGCAGAAACCTAATAAAGTCTGGAACAGAAATCAAAGTATTCTAAATGATGGCAAAATTAACCAGTACTGGGCCTCACAAATACATTCATTTTCATTACATGATTTTATTTAGCAGGGAAAACATAATTGCATTATGTTTTACATTAATGCAAGAGCATTAATGTAAAACAGTATACTAGAAGGAAAGAAGGAGGACTGTAGGCAAATAGGTATCAAGCAATCAGTTACGGTTACAGACGTGCTTTTTTTTTTTTTTAACCTTGGCTGGCATGCTAGGGCATGCTAGCCCTAGGAAAAGATTTATAAAGTTCACTAACACCAGTTCATATAGGTAACGTAATGGAAGTGGTATCCTGAATCTAGCATTAATCTACCAGAAATGAAAACACAGATTAAAAAATGTTGTTTAATTCTCAAGTTATTTCAGTACCTCACCCTGCCTACAAATAAGTCAGCAAGAAAATGTCCAACTGTTATTTCTAATTTAGTGCCAAAGCAAACACGTGATTTTTCTGGGTTGATTCCGCGTTCTTCATTATCACCTTTACTCACCAAGCTGTACATATCATCAGAAGAGAGTATGATTTTTCTGTAACCCATTTGTAGTAAAATCTCCCTGCCGTCAACCATTTACCAGTAGTGACACAGTCTACCGTTTTTTAGGGTTTCTTTTTGTATTTTTCCAAAATAAACTCTGAGGGCTAATACATTGAAGTCACAAGATATTTCTGTAGACAGTCATCTAACAGACTGCAGATTTGAGGGCATGTAAAGGATTAAGTTGAGCTATAAATTAACTTCTGAAGACAGAGAGCTATTCCAGCATGTCCAATTCCAATCCCAATATAATGAAGCTTTCTGCAAAGCTACTTTCCTACTCCAGCTGAACCTGGCATTTTTAAAACTCTGCAAGCAACCAGCACACAGAACTACCGAAGGCTTCTTCAAGTAAACAAGATACTGGTAAAGGTATTGATTCATGCACCCTGTATGTGCAGAGTGGTACATGAAAAAAAATTAGCTTACGTCTAGGAAAGCTTAATGCCTCGTAAATGAGAAAAAACAACCCCAAACAGGTAAGTGGTTGAAGGAGGAAGTCCATGAGGCAGTTGCAGCCAGAACTAGGGAACACGTTTACCTTCAAAAACCAGGCACAGCACAGGAAGAACTGGGTCTTGATACAACAGTTTTATGCAGTTCTGTCTACATGTGCATGTCATCTTCCTACAAAATAAGAGTTCTCCAGAAATCTAGTAAATGTTACAGTCCTACAAGCCTAGGTTTGCACAGTAAACAGCTTGGAAACCTGAACCCAAGGGTGAGAGAAGCTAAGCCTCACCAGGGTGCTCAGGCTGCCCAGAACTTTACAAGATCATGCTAACATATGGCTTGCCCTGCTGCTGATTCACAGCATGGCATTCAGTCCTCACATATGCAAATAGTTCAGCAAATGATCATCTAATAGCTTCAAGAAATAGAAGACATTAGTCAAAACTCAGCTGTAAAACAGCAAAAGCAGCTACAGTAGGATGGCTAGCTCAGTAGGAAAAGAATCTCTTCAGTTTCTTGTAAAACAATTACTATCAGCAGGGCATCCATACATTTATGCCTCCTTGTAGTACTTAAATCTCCAGATCCTATTAGTGCAATGTTAACTTGCTTCTGGGCACAGTGACAACTCCAACTTCACAGGCAGTATTAAAAACAACTCCCATGGCTTTGTAAATACATTAGTTCATTTGATAATGCTCTGCTTACCTCTGTTAGGAACATATGGTGAATATGCCTCAGGAAGTGCATGGGTATATGATGCAAACTTACAATGACTATGGAACAACAATATATATGGTATTGCACAGTGTTGACAACTGTAATTTATTGCAAGTGTTTGTCCTATCTAATACTCTATTGAAGCTTCTGTATGTGGAACTGAAAGTGTACAAAACACCAACTTAAACTTTATTATCTCAAAAGGTTTTGGAAAAAAAACCCTCTTACTGTAAAGGTAACACAATTGTTCCCTCAGACATAAAAAGAAAGCAATTAAAAGAAAAACTGTATCAGTGCTTACTTGTTAGTTTAGCAAGAACTAGTTTAAGAATTCTGAACACTTGGGGTTAGCTACGCAACATAATAAATATGAAAATCTATGCATGCCCTAGAGAGCTTGACACCTGTCTACTGAGTTAGGGCCTAGTGAAGTCAATACAGAGGAAGATGAAACAAGCAGCACTGTTGATAAATGCAGACATGAGGTGTCGTGAATTTGGGGAGAGAAATAACACTGGTATAAAGCACTGCCTAAAATAGCCCTGGACAGATACGAGCTATCCTGATACCCATGTAATGTGGTACATACAACTCAAGACCATTCCAAAATTGCCAAGGGTTTCCTCAAGAGTCTGGACATCAAAAGGCAGTGAGCCACAGAGGTTGCTGCTGCTTTGTCTGCGTAACTCTGGAATCACAAGACAACTGCTCAGAGACACCGATGCTGAACGGAATTACACTTCGCAATTCCCACGCTGTTCTCTCTCTGGGTATATTGATAAAGGCAACACGGGTTTCTTTTTATCCCTCTTCTGCCATCACTGCTCTTAGTATCTAGACATGTTTGTCAGGAGTAATATGATGAAACCTCTTTCCAATGACAAAATACTGCATCTTACTTTCCTCTAACCTGCTTAACTGTTTATCCCTTCTAATAGTGGGAGACAACAGTCTACTGAGTTTCTAAATGGCATTTTATTTCAAGTGAAGATCCCAGCTAAGCCATTTCTGTAGTATGATGAAGAACTGGAGATGATAGTAAAGCTCTGCTAAAATAATTTACTATGGCAGTGAGAAGTCGGGAATGTAAACTGGGCACACTTTGCTCATACACCATTGCAAGAGCCTCAACATGCAACTTAAGTAAATCAAGTTTTCTAACAGTCCCTGCTTACTGCATTACACATTGCTCAGGTAATAAAATGTCCAGAACGATGAACACAACATTCACAGAAATCAGACAGCAGTAATGCGAGATGCATCATCAGGGCTTGCTTGCAAGGAGGAAGAATTACGAGAACAAACTCTGTAAGGAAGATTTCCTCTATAATACCACTAACGTGGTAACTACTTCAGTGTACCACAGCACACATGGGAGAACTACAGCAGGAAGTACAATATGTACTCAAATGGATGTGGTTTATTTGATGAAGAAATATAAAAATGCTTCACTATATTTACACCCATGGGCTTGCCAGATCAAACCTCACTCCACAAGCATAGCTCATACATTTGGTTCCTGTGACTTCCCCTTAATCACAGCATCACACACCGCATCTACCTTGTAGCAGCACAGTCTCTTTTTCACTAAAGAACTCTGTGTGTGAAATTAGTCATCACCCCATCACATCTGGTGTGGGTGCGCAAAGAGGTGAGAGAGCACTGTCTTGATTCTGCACAGCAACCAGGGGCTGGTCACGCGTTGAAGGCCTTGCCCCCAAAGGCAATCTGCTAGCAATACATCACCCAGCTGCAGCCTGGTGCTACAGGCCCTTCCACACCAAGTGGCTCCACGTGCCTAGGCAGCGTATCCACTGCAAGGCCTCCACCCTGCAACAGGATGCTGCAGACCCATCCTTCTGCTCTTGGGACAAAAGCAGTTTCAAGTCATTTCAAAGGTCTGTCTACATGGTTTACTGGCTGCATTCACTGGGATGGGCTTCATCCCAACAACTGCCCTACTGTCATTAGAAAAGTTAAAGGCATGCAAAACGAAGTCCTGCTTGAAAACATGTTAGCCTGAAAAGTTAGGTACCCAGCACCTAGCAGAAATCTGTGGCTTAGGTGGGGGGTTGGGGGGGAAAAAGTGGATTCAAAAAGCTTCCTACTTCTCTAAGTGTTAAAAAAAAAAAAGAGGCAAATATTTCTATCTTTCTCACATTCTTTTCAAATGCACTGATCCAAGTGTTTAAAGCAGCTTGAGCTGTCAATTTACAAACTTACTGCTGCTCTGCACATAAAGCAGTGTTTTGGGACAATTATATGCATATATCCGCATGGATAATTAACCACTTGCAGTTGGTACTAATTGCTGCTCCCCTGAGACTTTGCGCTGCATCCATTCAGAACCATCAACTATTGTTATTTGATCACAGGCTACAGTGGCTTCAGTTACATGAAAATCTGAGTTTTCATCACAAGAAACACCAAACTTCTAGTAAACTTCTCCAGAAAATTTTGAAAATATGGTTGAGCCACATCTTGGAAATTTTAAAGTTCAGAATGTCGTTAGGAAGAGAATGAGATTTATGTTTTTAAAACCGTCCTAACTGTTTTGAGGGGGCATAAACCCTTATTTTTCAATACTGTGGACTGGTACAACCCACTGGTCTTTTGTCTGACTGCCATGAGTGTGATTCCAGCCATTTTTGTGGCTGTGCAAACAGAACTTGTGTCATTGCTTCAAAGTAGGTCAGTAACTGTAATTCCTATTTTACAGGTAAGGAAATCAGAGCAGGGGATGACAATGACTTTGCATAGACAAAATTTAAGTTGGGAAAATAAAAAGGCAAATTCAGAACCTGGCTTCTCATTACCCTCAATTTTACACTCTGCTGAATCTCATTCCCTCTCAAAATGAAAAGGGTTGGTAGCACTTCCTAGTACGCTGCTAGTGAGGCCCAGATAACGCATCTAACACCACATCAGCAAAAGTTCATTTTCTCTCCAGTTGTGACAAGGCAGCAAAGAAATATTACACATAGATTTTTCTTAACTGTTCATTCACGTTTAGTGGGTAATTCAGCTTTACACTTCTCTTTCTATGGGAACTACAATCATGAAGTTTTGCAATAAGGAGTATGCCTCTCAAAACACTGAGGGTGAGTTCAGTCAGAAAGCATGTCTTCCTTTGAAATACTCAGGAGCAGTTCCTTAAAAGGATATATTGATATTTGCAAAGCTCAGTAAAACTAGTCATAAATCAATGTTAGCCTATAAAACACTAACGTTTTCTTGAGGACTAACCACCCTGTATGGCTGAATTAATTGTTTCCATTAATTTTTATTTAAAAAACAGAATTTCGCCCCAATTTTAGCGTGTTCTTTTAGGTCTCATGCAAAAATACCAAGACTTTTTAAAGCACACATAGAATAAAAAACACAAAAAGCTTCAGTTTTCTTATTCACTTATATAATTACTATGATCTACTTATGCTTTCTTGTTACTGCAATGCCATTTTTTTGCCACTACTGGATCCCAAGAACACAAACCAAAAGTGAAGTCACAACCCACAGTGATTTCCAAGGAATTAAATGGCATAAGCAGCAACACTAAGAACGCTAAATGTTGAACCAACGTCCTTGGTAAAGTCCCTAACATGTGCCGCTAAACCTGAATTTTCCCAAGTCAGTGGTAGTGCAGGGTACCCTCCTCCACATCCTTAGAAAGCTTGACTTTAAACAACTGCTATGCACTTCCCATCTCAAAATGGCATCAAACATCTGATGAGGTATTTCAATGAACACATCCAGTATTCACAAGTGACTGAATATCTAGATCAAACTAAAGCAGTAAGCGTGCAGGAAGAAAGTGACCAAGAGGTGCTGGGAAAATGAAGTAGACTCAGGAGTACTGCAAAGTACAGATGCGTAAATGTGCTGAGACAGTGAGAAGAAAAGAGGAAATATCATAACTGTGGGGCAACAGAAATGGAGAAGGCTAAAAACCGAGATGGAAAGGAAGAGGCAAACAAAAGCAGACAAAGCATTTTTTCATGAATCACAGGCCAAAGTAACCGCTTCCTAAAATGCCGTCCTAAAAAGGCATCAGCTAGGCAAGGGGACATGAAGTCCACAAGCTGGACATTTAATAATCAAGCCATATTTATCCTCCAATTGCCTTTCACCTCTTTCAATCCTACCTGCTCTTTAGTCTCAGATTTCTACCATCCAACCTGCCCGCACTCTTGCTACTTTTAAAAAGCTCAGTGACTCCACCAAAATGCCCATCACTGACTTTCAGTGCTGATTTCATGCCACCTCTCCACCTCCTCGCTATGCTGTATTGTTTTCCAAGTATCTGAGCTGTCCTGCAAGGCTCTGATTGCTCTGCATTTGCACAGGATCCAGGATGCAAAGACTCTGAAGCTCTCCAAAGCTGGATCTTCCAGGTGTACGTAGCTAGGTCTTAGGCAGATGGCTCTTTCTTACTATCAGTCACCCAAAAGAGCAATCCCACCAAACAAGCATACACTTGCAGTAGTTTTATAGCTGAACTGATTCACGGTAATGTAAGAATCAGGCACTCAGTCTTCCATTAAATTCAGAATACCCCATTCTCCTCATCTCTCTGTATTCTCTGATATACTGGTTTGAGATCAGAAAAGCTGTTGTTTCTAAGGAACTTAGGTATCTAACCTACATGAATACTTGGAAGTGTTCCATGAGATACTGTGTATGTCTTTAAAGACCTAGATATGGTATTTTGAAATATCTAGTTTTATGCACACGGGAATCCTAGCTTCACTGAAAATCACTCAGACTTATAATAATATTTTCCAAAGCACTGGATATGATTTACCTTACAAATTTTACTTTCAAAAGGATTTAGGCATCTAGGTCAAGTAAGTGCTTTAGAAAGTGGGGTTTTTTTCTGCTCCTGCTCCCATATTTTTCACACTAACTACTTTAGGTACTCAATTTCAGTATTACTCAAAGTGTACATTCTCTCTGTAATCAATGGACATAGTTCCTTCCAAATGGTGAGTCACAGCATCTAAGATGGGTGCCTAAAGTCAGCGTGAGTATCTATCTGTGCATTGTGTCTACATTTAGGCAAGCAATTTTGTCAAGGCTGGCCTTCCAATGCACCATAAAGTAAGGACATACCACAATTTTTCTTTTATTAATTGTCTGGAGACAGACAAAGCACATAAGATCTTTTTCATGCGTATGACTTTTCCGAACATCAAGGCAGGAAGGGGCCGAGATATCAGATGGAAAACACCCACAACTCCTCTTAAACCACAAGAGGTGCAGGTACTTGGCAACTTTCATGTAAATAACAGCATCATAATAGCAATTTATCTTCTACTGCACAAGAAACAAAAGAAACACAAGTGAAAAATTACCTGAGCACCATAGACTCTTTGCATCGCCTGAAGCAATTGGTTTGTATATTCAGTAAGTGTTCCTGCATCTTCTTCAAATACACTGAGCAAAGACCGAGTCTTCAAGAAAAGAAAAAAAAGCAGACAGTTTTAGTCCTGAGTGAAAATACTAAAAAGAATCATAAGTGACTGTAAATAGATAGTAGCAAAAAATACAAATCAATCAGAAATAATAAGCCTTTAACTGTGCATGCTTCTGTATATTCAGAATCTCAAAACGTAGAAATTAGTCCTTCTAATGGACTTATGGATAGGTAAACTGAGGCATAAGGAAGCAAAGCGATATGCAAATATGCAAAATGCTATGGCCAAATCCTGACTCCCAGTCTCTTGCTCTAACTAATAGACATTCCTTCCAACATAATCAGGAATGTAAAAAATCCTGAATACCTGCCTGCTGACTACAGTAATCCAAACCACGTTAAGGACTCTGGGTCAAACACCACTACTTACTCACTTTACTTCTCTAATGTCAGACTGTATTAAACGCACCCCTTTCCATGAGGTAATTTACAGAGTATTATTCACTCTTAACTGTCTTGAGCAACTCTTAAAGGGCTACTGCCAAAGCTAGCTGACGTAATGGGACCAAACAACTGAGTGTTCATCTACAACAACAGGCAGAGAAGTATACACCCACTCAGAGATACCCCGTACTTTCTCCATTCTGCTAACTCATCCCTGTCAGCAAATGGGGAAAAAAGAGCATAATGACTAGTGTTATCTTAAAGACATGAATTCACTTGGTTTGTTTTGGTGGAATCATCAGGAACAAAGAATTATGTTGCTGACACAGCTTCTGAGATAGGAAACAAAGATATCTCAGAATAATGCCGAGCTCCAGAACAATAACGAAAGAGGGAATGCTGTCCCTTTAACAGTCATGATCCATCCTTAGTCTCAACTTTGGTAAATCCAATCTATTTGATGCTAATTGGCAATGTCTTTCCATCTGTACAGCTAATTTATGACATTAATTAATTTCACCTGCTTACATGAAAGGCATGCATAAACTCCAGGACTTTCATAATCATGTCAGTCCTGTAACAGGGCAAGTGCTTTACCTATCCTCCTGTTACAAGAATCTCTAATGTACCTGAAGTATCCAGGTTTGAATCTGGGAAATTTATTTCAAAGATTTAAGATAGTTTTAAGTTGCTCCACTATTTTAATAGAAGGCACATGTACTTCCCCAAGGCATTTACTCTTCCCTGCAAAAGACTCTGCCCAGATTTTATGTTTGCTCTGAAAAACTCAAAATCAGCATCCTTCAAGAACCCTGGCCTAAGATTAACTAGCATTTCATCTCTGCCAAGAAGTATCTAAGCCAGAAATTAGTGTTGCTTAGCAGTTAAAAGGACATGTCAGGAGTCAGTGCTCGTGTTCTCTTCTAGACATTGCATGGCAGCACTTCCATACTTCGAGTAACGCTAAAGCTCTCAACATTTCAGTCTAACATGCTAAGTTGCTACAGTACTTCCTACCTTAGAGACTGGCAGCCAGTGCATTTGGGAAATGAGTTTGAGATCTCAGCATAAGGAGATACGTAATACAAAGTACTGTTTTCAAATAAAGAGAACATAAAAACCAAAGAATGGAGAGAAGGCCAAGTCAATGAAATGGATACCAAGAACCCAAACTTATAAAGGACCTTTGTGCCGAACTTCCCCACAAGGACAGCAGCATGATTTTGAGAGTTTTCCACACTAAGCTATTATTTCAATAATTGAAAACATACTGCTTTTCAACAATATCTGGTTTTACATGTTTTATCTTCAATGATGCATTAAAACAAGCAAAACTAATGTCAGCAATCTCCTACCTATACCGTGCTCATCTTCCTTGTTTTGTGTTATAACATGACATGAAACGCACAGGGTATGAAGACGGTTAAAAAATAAATTTAGGGAAGGCAGAAATTACAGAACTTTACACAGTGTTTATCAAGACAAATCTCAAGCCAAGACAAAAAAAAAAAAGGTTGTAAAGAAACGGCCTGAAGTAGGCTACAAATCACACATTTCTGCATGCTGGAAAAGGTTTCCAAACACAGGAATGTCAACTACATTCCTAAATCTTACTGAATTTTTGCAGGTTCAGTTTTTCAGATGTCTAAATATGGGTTGAGGTACAACAGTTCTGGGAAATAATTTCTAAAAGTCTTGGCCTCAGTTATTAGCACATTGTTCAAAAATAATAAAAACAATAAATGATTCAAGCAGTTTGGAAGTTATTCTTGGAAACTTTTACATTTAAGAACACCATTTTAAACCACTGCAGCAAAATACCAGCATGTGTATATTTTCGTTGTTGCTGTTTTGACAAATTCTGGAATAGCAGCTAATGCTGCTGAAATAAACCAGTAACCCAAATATTAAGCTAACATTTAGGAGACCTCATTAATAGCACCATTATCTCGGCTTCTGGAAACACTGGGGAAAAAAAAGAAAATCTGCTTTAATATAACTAGTTTCCCTGATTTTAACATGACTGGTTACGTAAATTTCTCTCCTGTTTTATGGCCAAACACTTCAAAATTAAGACACTTCTTATTGCCTTTTTTAGCCAGAGCTTGGAGACAAATCAAGAAAAAAGCACTATATTGTTGGGGAGACGGAAATCAAGTTTCAGAAAACTGATGAATAAATAACTTGGGCCTAATTCTCTTCTGTCTTCCACGTAATTTACGTACTTCACACAGTTTATACGAAGTGAGGTTATATCCTCATTTTACCATCCCTTTGCATTGACGTAAGTGACTCTGCAGGGCAGAGGAGAATCAGGTAATTTTACGCAGAAGTAAATGATCTCATAAGCTGCTGTGCTGTATGTTCTGTGGGACAGAGAGCACCTTTTTGCTTTGATTTTGTAACACCCAGCTCACTAAGGGATCCTTTTGCACTGTGAATCTAAAGCTCTCCCCAAGAAAAAAGTAATAAAAAAGACTGAACACACACACACACTTTCTTGCATGAAAAAATAGATTTTAGCAACACTGGGCCATTATAAAAATTAAACAATGCCCCTCCCTCCCAAAGTTGTCATATTTAAACAAAAGTAATGACCAAATCAAGCCAAAACATCCTGCAAATACTTGGGTTTATGCATAGCCTGGTATTTCCAGTAATTGCAAAGGAGATGTTAACAGCCTTCATTTCGAGTCAGAAGAAAGATGAAGACCTCCAAATTGAATTCAGTGCATTGTTCGGCTGCTTTCAGTCAGTGTTGCATTTTTAATCATTGAAGGAAGTGTTGACTGAAGCAGTAAATGAGTTCACCTATACTCCGTGTCAAGTTCTTCAGCTCCAGAATGCAGAGTGGAGGTTAATACTAAAAACATTAATAACTGCTCATAATAAATCTAGCACATTTTGGTAAATGGTGGAACACACAACAGTTCAGGCTGGCAAGGCACCCTGCACATCACCTTATGCAAACCCCTGCTCAAAGCAAGGCTGACTCTGACATTACATCAGGTTACTCAACACTTTTTCCAGTTGAGTTTTGAAAATCTCCAAGGATAGAGATTCCACGTTAAGTCATACCAAACGGATGAAAATCATTCTTACCAGGATGGGATTTCATGGAATCACAGAAAAACAGGATAAGAAGAGGTGATCAAGAGGAGCCCCAAGGCTCATTAAGGATTGACAGGTGCATATCCAATCTTTCCTTTAAAGTGTCTCATTACAGATTCTGTAACACCTTTCAGCAATCTGCTCCACAGCTTACTTATTCATTCTTCCTCCTGATCCACTGGCAGATGAGTTAGGATTACAACACAGGGCTACTCAGGAGCAGGGTCCATGCCTATCCATCCTGCCCTCCCATCTTCTTTCCCTGCTTCACCAATTACTTTTGTATCTCTGCACACTTTACCCTCAAGTGCACCTTCCCCACCCCTCTGTAAAATTTCCACTTTCCCCTTCCCCATAATTCTCTCTTCCACCCAAAATTCCCTCCTTACACCCTCCTTTCCCAGCTTTTGATGGCCCACAGCTCTCTGACCCCAAAAAGCATCACGACATGGCGTGTTCTTCGCTGTGGGGTTTCCATGGTCCTCAGGGGTGACTTCTACAGCTGCGCTGCGTGATGGCTCCCAGCACCGGGGCACAGGGCACTACACTGGGCTGGGCGTAGCACAGGGGTGAGGGGAGAAAAGCTCTCCCCTGCCTGCAGGGGTTGGGAAGGAAAAGGGCAGCAACCGCCTGTCCTCGTTTCTGAGGCTCCTTCAGAAGGAGGTCATCTTCAGTGGGATCCACCTCACCTCATCTGTCCTCACGGAAAGCCCCTGTATCTGGGATCCCTCACAAGGAGCGGGGAGGAGCAGGCACGCTGCCGGTGACTTTCCTTCAGCCCACTCCTGTCACCACGGCCAGGTGACTCACAGCGCCTAAGTCCGCCTTGCCCTCGGGGACCTCCGAGGAAGCCAAGGCACCAAGCCATGGCTACCGATCCTTCCCCAACACACCTCACCTCTCCAGGGCAACCCTCACAGCCAGCCAGCGCGCACCCGGACGGCACAGCGTGAGGAAAAACCCAGAGGAGGGGTGACTCTGAGTGAGGCGAGGAGAAAGGGCTCCGCGCCCCGGCCTCCTCGCACGCCGCGCTGGGGTGCAGCCCTCTCCTCCAGAGGCCCCCAGGAGCAGACGCAGCCCGGTTTTCCCCGACAGATGCCCCGTAGGAGGCCACAGCCTTTCCCCCGACGCCTCACGGGTGCCGTTTACCTGCTTCCCAGCAGCCCTGCCGCCCAGCGAACTCACCCTGACCCACTTCTCCGCCCGCCGGGAAGCCGCCCCGCCGCCTTGCCCTCCTGCACCGCCCGCTGACACCCCTCTCCCCGCCGCGGGACGGCTGTTCCCCGGCCCTCCCGAGGTGTCAGCCACCCCGGCGTCCCGGCCGGACCCAGCGGGCTGNCCCCCCCTGCACCCCCGCCGCAGGTGCGTCACGCCGGCGGGCGGGCGGCCGGCCTCTCCCCCGCGGCTACCCGCCCCCCCGCGTCGCCCCTGGCAGCGGGCCGCTACCTGCGGGCTGTCCTGCAAAGCCTCTTCCAGGAGGAGTTTATCGACGGCGGGCATGTTGGCGCTGCGGCGCGGCTGGGCGCAGGGAGCTGGGTGCGCGGCTGGGGCGGGCGGACGCCCGCTGGCACGCCCCGGCGGCGGGGCTCGGCGGCGTCCCTNGGCGGCAGGAGGGAGCGCGGCAGGCGGGGGGTGGCTTCCTGCCGCCATTAACTCCGTCGCTGCGGCGGCCTCGCGGGTAGGGGACGAGGCCTCAGATGGAGGGCGCCCGTTCACCTGCGGGCAGCAGTGGCCTCCCGCTGTCGGCTGCGTCCCCTGCATAGCAGGGTAGCGGGAATGGGGATGCAGTGGGGGCTACGCGATCCCCTCCTCAGCTGAGGGAGGTCTCCCTAACCGTGAGGGAGTGTAGTTGTGATGGAAATGAGGGAAGGATTGCCCCACCCAGCCCAGGCTTGTGGGGCTTGAGGACCTCCAGCTGTGGGTGAGGTCCCTCAGGGTGTCGCGGCTTTCCTGAGTGGCACCGCAGGGCTGAGGGCTGCCCGCAGGGTCAGCCGGCCTGTCGGACCCCGACTGGCTCAGAGAAGCACCCCTGGGCCCCCGCTGCTCTCTAGGAGCAGGGCAGCCGCTGGCTGAGGCGGGCCTGCCTACGCCTCGTTCGTGGTACCTACATTTGTTCTTGTTCCAGCAAGCGAAACTATGGGACCGCAGAGCACTCCAGGCAGATTGATCCCCACTCCGCCGTATCCCTACAGTTGGGGGTTAGAAGGGATGTGTTTTAAGTTACTGGTCCTTCATATACAAAGCCATGTTTTTATTACTGTCTCAGTGCTGTCTTAATTGCGTTGGGTAACTTCAGCATTTGGACGTTAATTCAGATGCTTAGCTGAGCAAAGCTAATGTTTTCAAAGTAAGCAGACTCTTGCTTGATCCATGAGTACTTCATTATGTTCATGTTTTTGAAGGGTGCCCACTGCTTTTGGATGCCTCAGTTTTTCTAAAAGTCCAGAGTTACAGATCTGCAGATCAGTCGCTTTGTGCTTGTCAGCTGTAGCTTTGTTGTTCCAGTGTGGCTCGAGACAAAAATAGAGATACTCAAAACCAGAATCCCATTTAATTAAAAAACATTTCTGAAGAGTTTAGGAAGAATCCTGCCGATTAAACAGAGTGTGCAAACAAAAATATTTGCTGTAAAACGATGTTATCGTCTTCAAAGAAATTTCACAGTCTTCAGATAATGCATGTTGCTGCCCTCTTTTAAAAGAAGAAAAATAATGTTTTTAAAAAATGCAGCTTGAGTTATAAAAGAACTCCAGACATTAGCGTTGGCCCGCTTTGCCATTATGATAAGTCCCTGTTCTTTGCATATAAATCCCAGTGGATTTTTCCACTTCTGTCATTCTTAAACGATAGCGAACACTTTATATGGCATGAAAGGTGATTGCTAATACATACTTTTCTTGCTGATTAAAAGACTGTACACAAGCAGGTGGCCTTAGGAAAGTTTTGCAGATCAGCTGGATGATTGTTTGCTTTAATTACGTATGAGAAATGATCATTAAACCCTGTGATTTTGGCTAAGATATTTCTGTGGGTCTGACATTGATTGGTATTGCTTCTGAAGCTCGTGATAGGACCTTTAACCCAATGTGCCAAGCCTCCCTTGGTCTGACTGTGCTCCACCGGTCCTGAAGCTGGACTCCCTGTTCCAGGCCCTTGAGTAAGAACAAAGTTCTCACGTTCAGTCCACATTTCCTGCCTGAATAAAGACACTGAGCCATAATAAAACTCACTGGCTAATACCAAAAATACCAAGTATGACAGTATATGTTTACATAATGAGAAAACGAAAATAGATACGGCTTTATCATAATGTTGTTTCAGAGAACTTTAGAATGGTGGAACGAGGTCAGAGATTTTTTTTTTTGCCTACAGAATATGAAGTAAGGCACCGAATCCATGACTGCTTCTGAGCCAATTTTGTCAGTCTGTGTTAAGGTCTTATTTTTCTGTCTTCAGAAATTTTGAAAACGTTACTTGAAATTCACTGAGGAACAGACAACCATGCTTTATCAGATTTTATGTATCTGTTAAAGTAGCTTCAGGGCATTTTTGAGTATTTCCCAAATACTTCTGTTACAACTCTGCCCTTTTCTTTCCCCCTCTAGTCTTGAAATAGTTCAGCAACAGCTCTTCCCCATTGGGTTGAAGTATTTCCTTCACCAAGAAAACATCTGCGTGGTTTGTGTTTTTATTTCACATTGTCTTCCCTCCCCAGAGCTGTAACCTTTGAGGTCTTATCTTATTCCTCTTGATGGCTTTGTTTAGTCTAAGGTCCAAGTATGGAAGCCTGTTGTCATTCTGAAATTGAGGATAGCTATTTCCAGAACAGGTTCTACTAGTTTTATTTAACTAACACAAAAAGCACTTCAGTGACTACTGAATGGTGACGCTTTTACTATCTGTCATTCTTTTTTGCATCATCCCTTACACAGCTATAATCTTGGTGGATTGCTTATTTATAGTGATCTTATTGAACTTTCCCAATACAGTCCAGGTGGTTTTGAATTAGAAAAGGAGATCTTGCCTACTAATAAATGAAATTACCTTTCCCTGTATTACTGATAGTTGCAATTAATTTCCCAGTCACCTAGTTCTACTGGGTCTCAAGAATTCTTCTTCAGTCTTGGTAACACCATGTAATGTTTCTAAAATAATTAAAATAACCCATAGTAGTACCACCAAACATTTAAACAATTTATTTATACAGCGGTAGTGATATTATAAAAAATCAGGTACCTCTGTGTATAGGCAGACCTTTGGGTAGGGGTTGTCTAAGCCTTGAGAAGATGCCGTCTCTAGGTTTCACTGGTTTCCACGCACGGCACCAGTGCTGCAGTGCTGGGCTGCCAGGCCAAGGCAGTGCACTGGAAGCAGCCTGGCCAGCTCAGCTCCAGGTGGCACGCTCCTGGGGCACTCTGCGCTACCTATGCTGCACCTGGTACCCCAGGTAGCTTCCTCAGAGCTGTCTCAGTAGCTTTACGTGGCACAGTGTTTTATCCCTGTCTGAAAGAGAAGTGGCACAGCGTTTATCTTGCCATGTGATCCAGGAGCTGCTCGCTGCACTGGGCAGCCCTAGCAGCAGGCTAACACCACTTCTGTCTTCTAAATCCAGGTATTGAATGCAGTACTCAGTTACTACAAGAAGTCTTGTTAGTGAAAAGCACTCTCATAGCTATTCTTCAAAGTCAAGATTAATGGGAACATTATACATATGGAAAGAGAATAGGGAAACAGTGGACCCAGTACCTAGAATCAATCACCTGAATGTTCAAAAAACCTGTCATGGCAGTATGAGCTGAGCTGGAGAACACTTCCAGTAAGCAGTCCAATTAATATTTATGTGCGTATTCTGTAACCTACAGATGACTTGATTATGTTAAGATAAATGCCTCTTAGGATGGGAAAGCTTAAGATAAAAACCCTGGCATGGCCAAAATGATATTGATACATATTGCTTATAAAACTAGTAAGAATTAATAGTATCAAATAACATCAATAAATAATTGAGCATTGACTATGAAGTAATTCATTATGTGAACTAATTGTACCATTTCTAAGAAAAGATGATGTTTCGTTCCAGCAAAAGCCTGAATGTAGCCCGAAAATCGCATAGTGAAGAGAATGAACAATTTTAAAGGAAAGAAGAAGAAAGTTTGGGTTGATCTATAAGCTTGAGAGTTGTCTGCTATATATCTCTCTCCGCAAAGTGATGTAAAGTCTTCCAGTACTACTGCAGTTTCACAGAAATTGGTGCATCTTCAAACTTGAATTTGGGGTTTTACATGTGACAGTCTTGTTCCTGTTTGAGGCTGGTTGGGAACGTCCCTTGGTAACCAGCCAGTCAAGTATGGTTCTCCTCAGACTGCCTTCTCTCATGTGACAGAAGGCACCACAGCGTGGGATGGCAGCTGGGGACTGTGCCTTCTGCGGGACTGCCCACCTCACTGCCCAGCACCAGCTTGGGGCTGGAAGCAGGAACGCTGAACCTGGATGGTGCTGTGCGTGAGTTAGTAAGCCCTGCCAGCTTTAATTGGCCTGTTTGGAAACACGGCAGCTGTTGTGCATCCTTAGCGTAATTTATTTCCAAATTTGATAATCCACCCAGTATTAATGGAGAGCTGACTATAATTATTTTTTCTGGTTAGACTAGTTACAGAGTAAGTCATATTGCATTGTGTTTTCTTTCTCATATGTTCCATTATAACTTTAAAGAACATATTGCGTTATACTTCCTTTTTGGCTTCATACCTTATACTTTACAACGAATTTCTGAGCAGTAGTGTGCTAGTCACATGTTTGCTAAGTCAGCTGAGTCTATTTATGCATTTAACACAGTGTCTAATATTCTTCGTGCTCAGTAACAAAGAAATCTTTGAGCTACGGATGACTTTTGGAGGTGTAATAATTTACCCTAAGTTGTGCAGCTGTTCTGCATAAATATAGAGGGTATATTAAATGATAGTAGCAATAAATTGCTTCAGATGAATTCTTTACAAGTGAAAGATTTGAAAAAGACTCTCGCTACTCTCACTATCAGAAGCATCCCAAAACAATTTTTTAATAGTATCTGAATAAATTAGTGGTTAAATTAATGATAGGGCATCTAGTGTACAGGAGAACTCTGGACACATAGAGGAGTATCTTGTGATTTTGTGTATGACCCACAAGATAATACCAAACTGAAATGAAATTCCATTGAAATTATTAATTGCCATGTAACTGAGATCTCATGCTCTGTTTTAACATAAAACACATGGCTTTGTTTATTTCCATTAAACACATTAGTAAAAATGGATATGTACAGATGTACTGGCTAGTGGGATGGATCGAATTAAAACCTCTTTGAAGGCGAAGAGTGTAACTGCCATCTTTAATTTCATGTAATTTAAGGACAATTAAATTCTCTCGTGTAACCAAGTACAGCAGCAGCCTCCATCCAGATCCAGAATAAGAATATGGTTTCGAAAGCCGGAGTCTCTGATGACCATAACCGCTAGTGGTATTGCCACCACTTCCCCCATGCCTGCCCCTGCCCTGCGGTGCCTGGCCTCCAGTGGTGTTGACACAACTCTTTTTTTTTGATTTAACAGTCCGCACTTGCTTTGCAAGGAACAGGAGCAAGCAGAGGATGGGCGGTTTGTTGGTAGGGAGAAGTGTTGAAATATTTTAAGCTAATACTATTACCTTTTATCCCCAGTTTTTGCGGTGCTTGGGCAAATGCTGAGATACAGGCTCCTTTCTCCTTTTAGCTGTGCTTTTTGTAATGTATGTTGCTGCTTAACCTAGCAGGCGCTTCTCCTGTTTGGTGATGGTCCAGTGGATTTCAGGGGTATCTGAGGTATAATGAAAAATCTCACTGTGAAATACAAGGGACAGAAAGAATAATACAAGTGCTTTGTCAAAGAAATGGTGTGATTCTTTAGATGAAAATAAGAGACATCTAATGCCTGGTATGTAATTGTTTTATGAAATGCTAATAAGTAACCTGTTAGGTGTAAAGGTTACCAAAGGTCAGAATACCATGTTGCAAATGCAGGTTGGATCTGCGGGTAGGACTGTCAGTTTAGTGTTAGAGGGAACACTGACTCAGAGCCCTTCTTTTATAGTATTTACAATACAACGTTAATACAAATATCAGAAGCAAATGCACTTAATGTTGTCACTGTGTCTAAAGCCAGCTTTTAGCATATTTTTTTTATCATGATACCACCTGAATCAAGCAGGCCCTGTGCTCTTGCGTTTCCTTCTGAGCAACAGAATTGAAAAGTTCACGTTGTCTGATCACTCCCTTTGATTCACCTTCCCTTGGCATCTGTCTATGGCTGCTTGGGCTAAAAAAGCTGAACGATAAGGTCGTAACACTTACATATAGCAGAACATATCCTAAGGCCTATTAGAAGTCCACAAAAGTCTACTAGCATTATTATATCCCTTTTGGCCTTCTTGCTCGCTGTTTGGGCTCTTTTTGTTCTCTGTGCGTAGCGTAGCACCAGGGGGTCCTGGTCCATAACTGAGGCTACTGCAGGCTATGGAGGCCCCAAACAGCTCTCCTAGTTGCTTCCCCCCTTGAGCGGAGCCTGTGTGTGCTGCCAGGCAAAGGCAGAGCAGAATGTGGTGGTGCAACAGAGTGTCGTTTTGTGTTTTTAGAGAAACAGCAGAAAAAAGAACCCCAGAGGATGAGGCAGAAAGCAATAAGGAAACTCTAGGCAGCGCCCAAATGGGCACTGCTATCGCAATCTGTTTGTTTCCTGAAGGTGAGTGACTCCTCTGAGCAGGCTGCCAAGGCAGCATCATGAACAGGCATACACAGGCAAGTGCTGGCATACCAGGAAGGTACGCTGCTGTGTTGCTGCCCAGGCAGAAGGTTTGGGCACCCCAAATCTAGCTCAGCAGGAACCATCTCACTGAGCTCTGTGTTCCTCCACAGTGCTCAGATGTTTCCAGCTTCGTGAGACCAGATGTTTCCAATTTTTCATCCTGTGATGGACACTTAGAAGTTCTTCTGCTGTCTGGAGAAAGCCAAATACTGGAAACCCTCTCCTATCATATGACCGGACCTACTGTTGCAAATGCAGGGCTTGCCAGGAAGCCAGAATTGCGCAGCCTGTGCCCCGAGACATTCCATCCAGCATTACTGCTGGTGGCAGGACTGTCACCCTGGCATGCTGGTGGCTTGCTTTTGTTGGGGCCAGTCAGGAGAACGAGGGGAGCAGAGTTGAATGATTATAGTGGAGGTTGCAAGCCACGTATTGTTATTACCTTTCCTAGCGTTGTCATTCTTGGAGTGTCTTGTCAGAGATGCGCTTGCCTGACAACATGGATGAGAGCATGGCCCCGAGGAAGGCTGGCAGCAGGGCTAGACTGCCGCTGTTAGCAAAATAATTCTTTCAGTCAGCAAGCCTCTCTCAGTTTTTTCCCAGGATAAAGGCCACTGTGAGCAAGGTACAAGCCAGATGAATCATCTCACTGGGCAGCGGGCAGCTTGCTGGCTACGAACTGCCCACCTTATGTGGCTGTTCATGCACCTCACATCGACTTCTCCTGAGTTTGCCTTGCAGCGAGGAAGCTGCCCTGCCCTTTTGCTTTGCACTGTCAGATTTGCCGTGCAGGCAGGTGGTTTGTAATGATGCCATATGTTACCTGTGCACTTGACTACCTAGCTCCAGTCCTGCAAACATAGAAACTTGTGTCTGGCCTGTCAAATTCCTGGAGATTAATCAGGCATGTAAATGTTGGCTGGATCAGTAAATAGTTTTCCAGTTCTTTCAAATTCATTTATGGTAACGCATTGCTTATCTTTGTTTTTGTTTCACTTTTTAAAAACAGAACATTTAGTTCAAGGGTCACATACAGTCATTATCTTTAAATACTCTAAACATAAGTGCTGACAAGATCCTAGGTCAGCAAGCATCTGTCTTTGTAAAAACCACGAAGCGTACAGACAACATGTACAGCAGACAGGGTCAACAGGACCTAATAGTGTACATCAGTTTTTCTTGGAGGGGACCAGTGGTTCCTAATTAGTTTTTCACCCTCTCAAATCAAACCTGTATGAAATCGCAAAAAGAAAAAAGCGCCAAATCAGAACAGCAATGCATACCCGTGACTGGGAGAACATGAATAATAGTACAATGGAAAATGTTCTTGTCAGCATTTAAACTAACTTAATTGCTTTGAAAGAAATCTATGACAAAATAAAAGTCTGCAGAGTTTCTCAGTCCTTGCCTGAACAGGACTGCATGTGTGTACAGTACTTCAGAGGTCTTGTTACATTGGATTTACACTGTGTCGCAGCACTGCCAAATGGAGCAATGTTCAGTGCTTTGAAAACTAAATCGAGAAAGAGCGGCTTGGTTTCAAATAAGCGCTCTGGTTATTGTTAGGTTTGAGTCCAGATCTCTTATCGTTTACGCTGTTGTACATGTGGATCGGTGCTGCTGGCACATGTGGTTTCACTGTGTCGCAGCCTTCTGGGGCAGGTTTGCTGCGAGGGGGTACCGGAGCTGTCATCTCCCCATCAGCGCTTCCCCAAGTGACATGTTATTCTCGTTACAAGATGAAAGAGATTTTGGTTTTGCTGGAAAAGGACTAGGCGTTAACATTGTGGAGGAAAGAGCAAGTGCAAGTCCTCAGAACCTAAATGTTCACTCATCAGAAATCAAAGAAGTAAATCTCCACAGCAATTAATTTAAGCTGAGTTCATAATTGTCATGCAATCCCATGCATTTTAAGAGCAGCAAGTCATGATTTTTGGACACATTTACAGATGCAAATACCAGTAAACAAAATACTAGTGTTTTGGGACTAATTTCAAGGTTATATTGAGGAACAGCTGGTCTTGAGTTTTGGTGCACTGCCTCCATTATGTTGTTAAACCTGGAATGAATGCAATTTGGTAAAGTGTTTAATGCGGAGATTCCCAAACTGTCCATTTCTGTGTCTCTCTCTACCCTTTGCCTCTACTTGTGGATCCAGAAGCTGACTCCGTATTAGAACAAGGGTGAATTGCTTTATCTTTATTAATGTGAGAGGAGATTGTTACCTCTATATAGGTGCTAAAAGGACGTCTCCTGTGAGAACATCGTGTAACTACACATCCTGATTGCTTACAGCTTGTTTTATTTCATGTGTACAAATACTCTGCTCTTACAAATATTTCAAATTATGTATACAAAAGCCTTATCTAAGTGCTTAAAAATTGCTAGTATTTTATCTGTCAAAAATCACATCCTGATTAAAATTCAGTGTTAAAAACATACTTTTGCTCTTTGTCAGTCAATGCAAAATAATGTAATTGGCATACGTGGGTGTCTTTTTTGAATAAGCTAACACACACTGCTTCCATGTTGCTAATTGTATGAACAACTTCTGTTTACCGTATGCCTACTATGACAGAAGTTTCAGTTAATCAAAATGATTAGCATCCTCTTGTATTAAATGCATATTTAGATAAAGAGGTGCTATTTTGATGGACATAGAATTTTTCTTTTTTAACCTGGCTGGTATTTGCTGAAGCAGAATTCAATTTTTTCAATAAAGTGGCATATACAAGTTATGAAAGTCCCACCCAGAGTGAATTATATATAGCCTACCTATGTTTTCAAAAGATAAGGTGTTAAATAATCAGATACACAGATTTGATAACGACATTTTTTGTCATGAGGATGTGTCTCCTGTTTCTACAACCTGCAGGTACTCTGCATACAAAAACAAGGCGGTGACTCTGCGATTTGGCTTTGTTACAAATATAAGGCAAAGGCAATTACTGTGTGTGGAAAACTGTAATGAAAAATCTCTATCAATAATAGAGGAAGAATTTCCATCTGAAAAAGTGCATGGAAATGAAAAGAAAATAAAGCAGGGATGCCATCTTCCCATGATACTGAGGAAATAAGAGCCCCGCGTGCAGAAGGGCCTCTCTTGAAATCAAAGTGTGGGACTCCGTAAGGCAGACCAGTGTGTTGTGCTGAGGACCATCTCCTGAGAGGTGTGCCTTTTCTCATACACATTTTTGAGGCAAGGAGAGTATTCTCACCGGGATCTGGATGAGGTTGTTTTACACTACTTGAGTACTGGTTTAGCCTTATCAAATGGTGCAAGTGTGTGTTAAGTGCACATCAGTGGGATTAAGCATACGTCTGAAGCGAAGCACGTGCTTTGTTTCGAAGGGATGCACTGCTGCGCTGGCATTTCAATGACCTCTCAGTATAAAGGTCCTTTCTCTAGCGTTTTGCCATTTTTTAATATTTTCTTTTTTGTGATCCCTTCTTTGTTTGTAAAAGCTGATTTAGCTGCATCTTGCCAATTAATTTATGTAGTGACAGGGGAAAGAGATTACTCTCTCTGCATAGCATATTAAAAGAAGAGAGTAAGACGCTTTTCTCCTCTGGAATAGAGCTTTGGGAGGCTGTTATCAGCGATAGTAAAATGAAGGTTGAGTGACCTCAGAGGTAGGAATGACTGTTATATATCTCTTGTATTTTTATAAGACCTTTAACAGAAGGATCTAATACAACACACATATCAGCCTTTGGGGCACAGAACAGATTCCAAAGTGTTTCTGAATATACAGTGTAAGCATTTGTCCATGTTCAAGGGCACCTACCTCAGGCTGGAGCAGTAAATGCACCAACACTAAGCCAAGCATCTTTTTGAAATGGGAGGGGAATTAAGGAAAATGTGCCCATGAATTTAGAACTTTATTAATCACAGGGATCCTCTGTTTGTATCTGGAAAGGGAAAAGGCGAGGTAGTTACCTAACTGATTCTGAAGAAATAAGACATGGAAGGTCAGAATTTGCATTTGGGTAAAGATCTCCAGGGTGGTTTTCTTGTTTTTCTCTGCCTTTCCTAGGGGGACTGATGTCTCAAATGTAACCACTTCTTGAAAGCTGGTAATTCATTCTCCAGGGCCTCAACATGCTGCAGATGTTGGAATGGTATTTCACTGCCACTGATATGAACGCAGCTGTTTAAGGAGACTGACAAAATGCACCTTCTAAATCAGCTTTGGGGTTGATACAGTGATCACTTAGACAGGGATCCCATGAGCTTGGAGAATGCATGGTTACACGGCCCAAAACTGAATCATCCTTATGGCTCTGAAAGAAAAATCTTACAGGGAGTGGGTAATAGCTGAGCTCAGGAGCAAATTCTTCAAAAGCTCTGTGCAGGTCTGTGTGCTAAAATCTAGACATTTTTAGGAAAAGACGTGATACTGGTATGAACATGCTAGTGTTGAATTATGAATTATTTCTTCCCCATGAACTTACCTTTGAAAGTTTTACTCCTGAACTCTATTTCTACCTTGTGAATCAGCTAAGAATCATAAGCCCTGCACTGTTAGCTTATAAAAACCAAAGGGATTTTCATGACTATGCACAATAATCACATTCAGAAAGAATTATTGCAAAATTAATGACTATTCATTCTGTCAGAGATTTGGGGGGGATTTTTTGTAAAGCTGGCATATTTGCTAACTGAATAGTCACATTTCTTTGACATGTATTGGCCCTCCACTTAGTGATAAGCTTGCATTTCTCTCTGGCTGACCTGTGGGTTCCTTGTTCATTTCTTGCCAGGTGTTTTAGGGGATGCTGCAGTTTCATGGATGTCATTGATTTTGTCTCAATCCATGTCTGATTTGCCTCAATAATGAGAATTTTATTTGTAACTTCCATGAGAGCAGGAACAGATAGATGTATGAAAATCTTCTTGCCTTAGGAAGAAACCCCCCTTGTTTTTGACAAATACTCTTTTCCTTAAAGTGAGGAGTTTAAATGTTGGGTTTTTTTTTTAAGTCAGCTTCCAGGGACCATTATAAAACAATAGGTTCTACTCAATTTTGTGTTTAAAATAGAAGGAGTCATCATTTTGATTTAAAAGAAATACGCATGTCAAGTTTTCCACTATCACTGCAAGGAGAAAGGCAAATCGCTTTTCCTCCTCTTTTAAGTTCTTGTAGTTTGATTCTGTTCTCTGCTGTGTTGCCGCGATAAATAATGTCACGTGGATGATTTGAGGCGAGCTGTTAGCTGGCCCATCTGCGGGCTGCTCACTGCAGCGGTGGGCTCAAGGTGAAGCAAGAACAGCTCAGGGGTCAAAGGAGCGTGGGGTTGGTGCCCAGAAGCTCCCACAGCAAACGTGGGCTCCCAGGCAGCCAGAGGAAGGAAGAGGGGGAGATCGTATAGATCGTATAGCTCTTTATCCATATTTTCTCATTGTGAACAAGGAGTGCAAGGGTGGTGGGGGGGGACACTGCACGGGTTACTGTAGGTCTGTGATGGGCAAAGCTCTTCGGCTGCTGCCTCCATGCAGGGTTGCTGCACTGCTTCTTGTGTTAGCTTGCTATTACTAACAGAATTTAGACTCTAGAATGTGGGGTTTTTTTTAAATCCTTTCACAGAAAATTTCTTTCAAAGTGTTTTAACTAACTCTCAATACAGCTGCCAGGAAATGACAGCTTACCGTCACCGCTGCCAACTAAAGATTAGGATGGGGGATATGGCATATTGATTCTTTGCTGTTTATTCTACTATGGAGAACAAAAATCATGAACGGTGTGGAGTGGGGGATTGATTCTTCAGTGTTTATCCTGATAACAAGGAACAAACCGT
This sequence comes from Ibidorhyncha struthersii, assembly GCA_013398815.1. Classification (NCBI taxonomy): domain Eukaryota; kingdom Metazoa; phylum Chordata; class Aves; order Charadriiformes; family Charadriidae; genus Ibidorhyncha; species Ibidorhyncha struthersii. The sequence continues at coordinate 389,439 of VZSZ01009650.1, forward strand.
CAACAGCTGAAGCGGGCAGGAGCCGGGGACAAAGCAAGCAAAAGGAGGTTCCTCAAATCACATGTGGCTGAGATGGGGACCCTGGGGTGCTTTGGGTGCCGAGGACTTACATGGGTTCAAGAGTGGGCAGGACAGGTTCACAGAAGAGGAATGTTAAATATATAGCAACCGTGTCTGTCTCAGTAAGACTGATCTGCAAATGCTGGAAGGTGTGAGAATCTGGGGGGAACATATCATATGAGTTTCCTCTGTTCTTTCAGCTGCTACCAGAGAGAGGATCCTGAACAAGGTGGATCTTTGCTTTGACCTGATACAGCTTTTTTATATTCTTGTTAGGCACATCCTTTTTTTTTTTAATACTAATCCTATCCCACTGCTTCCTAGTTTGGCTTCTCTGTTATCTCACCTTTCAGCTATTTCTTCTCTTTCCAACTGCGCTTACAGATGGAAAATATTATATGTCCAGGTGGTACCTTGCACAGTTGGGGTCAAACTGGTATGATCATTGAGTGCTATCAGAATATAAGCATTACTAAGAAACACAATAGGAACACGGGGGATTGTAGGGTTTTTTTTCTTTTTGCTGGCCTCTGGGTTTTGTTATAATTGTCATTTGGCTTCTGTTCTCCAAAACAAATTTCTTAAGCGTTTTTGTTAAGAATGTAATGGATTTTCTGAAAATGTTCACAGCAATGCAGACATCTTCTCTGTATATAAAACTCTGAAGCATTTCCCACTGCCATGTAGTGGGTACCTTCAACAGCTGTGGAATCATGATAGCTTTTGACAAGTTTTTGATCTGCTTCCTCCCCCTCTTTATATCAATGAAGATAATTGAATATATTGATACATTTGGCTTTGTTTACTGACATGTAAAAGCAAACAACCCCCAGCTGACCCAAGAGTGCGTTTGTCCATGGTAGCCTGGGGCTTGGACTAGTGAATTTTTCAAGCAAAATCATCCTTGCAGGTTTACTGGGAAACTAGGGGTATAACTGGCTGACCTTTGGGGGCTAACTGATCACAACCACCATCTGTGCAGCACCATGATATTGAACAAGTCAGTGAAAACTACTAGCCCAGGTTGCTACCTAAAAAACAACAGTGCTGTAGCAAGACTGTAAAACTGTCCAGGGAGAAACATAGTACACAGTAGCCTGAAAACACTGGAATTTGAACTTGAAAACACTGGACTTGAGAATCCACCATGAACAAGGCGGTTGCATTGTTTAAGTCTGACAATGGATTTGTCATGCAACTCTTAAAGTGGGAAAGTTTTGTTTAAATTGGATCCCTGTTGTAAATTTTATTAGGAAAAAAATAATCTCAGGATGCTAACTACTGGTGAAGAACAGACTTTTTTCTTTCAGGACACTTGTTTTGAGAACATCCATATCTAAAAGACATTCTTCAAAACAAAATGCCCAGAAGATGGTAATTAGCACTATATTTTTTCTATACTTGCGTAAGCTGAGATATAAGCCTTTGCAAGCAAGTGTTTTGTTAGAAAAAATCATGGGTGAATAAGGTTTCTATATGGATGCCTAGATAAAAAAGAATTTGGGAAAGTATACGTTCATGTACAAATAAGGGCTGCTTCCTAGTTCCCAGAAGTAACTATGGGATTTAAAAATCCTTCTCTGTAGACCTGCATACCAGCTTGATGACAGATTGTTTGGATTTCAAACACTCAGAGTAGCCAAAATGCCCCAAAAGAGAAAATCGCTGGAATTTCAGATTTGGATAATCCCATTAACTAACCTGTTTTCCCAGCTGGGTAAATTTTAGGTGGATTTAGGGAAAGAATAACAAAGTCCTTTCTCACTGCACCTTCTGAAATACTTACTGAAACTCACATCTATACATGTCCCAGTTTTCCTCAGAGACTGGGTGCGCAGGGTGCATGACGGCAGACACCGCAAGTTTGTTGATGCAGGGAACATACTGCTCTGAGCACTCCATTCCTTTAATGTAAAGTGTTTGTTTAATTAACTTGCATATGTGACTGTATTTTGGTACCAGTTATTTTCAGTAATAAAGCGAAATACTCAGTTTGTGTAGAACAGAGGTGAAGTTGAAACTAAAGCCTGTCTTCTCATTTGAAATAGGAAGCACCTGCAACACAGCTGCCAAGAGAGAAAGTTTGCCTCAGGCCCCTTCTTTTAAAAGGTTCAGGTGGGGCTGTCTCATTACAATCCCAGACAGTATATAGAGGAATATGTCACATTTCCTTTGTCCCGAGTCCCCTGGAACCATTGCTAACTCCAGCTTTGGATATGTGCGCTGGAAGTTTCTTGCCTTATTGAACTCAGTGCAACCCTTAGTTTGTGCCCATAGGGCGCTCAGCTTGTGTGCGATGCACTGAACTTATAAGAGGAGTGAGAGCACTTAGGAGGAAGTGACAGCATCCTTTTTCTTATCCTTAATACTGCTGCAGGTTTCTGAAACAACCTCATATCTTCTCCTTGTGGCCAGGGTAACGGCTTGGTGTGAAGGCATCTCCAGGGGATTTTTGCCTCCCAGATGCCTCTTCTAATATATGAGGAGGTGGCTCAGTTTCTGTGCTCACCACAACTGCTTTCTCCCAGGTAAATTATCTATTAAAACCGTGTTCGTAGATTATTCCACAATGTGGCAAGTGTACGGTTGGTGCGGCTTGCTGGGATTTTTTGTTTGCTTTTGTATCAGAAAACTGTATGGGATCTTAAGCAGCGTATCTTTCAGCCTTGCTTTCAGAGCACCCTTCCTTCTTAACTCTGCTGTTAAAAATGCACTTTGGGCTGATGCATGGCACTTGAAAGCTGAGCCTGAGGATTTATTTTTCTATATGTGATTTTCAGAAAATTGGCCATCAAAAAAATGTGGCTGTGAACCTTTGTAAGATTTTTTTTCTGCACGCTTGGGGGCTGGTGGTTGTGAAGGAGGTGTGTAGCCATGCGTATGTGCCCGATAGCCCTGCCTTAATAATTCTGAACTGGTTGTTCAGGTTCAGGCAATTTTTCAGGAAGGTATAGGCCAAGACCCTGAAAATATTGACTTTCTACAAATGTCATGAAAATAGGCGGCCAGCCAGAGGAGGCAGATCCTACAAATGCCCACCCTGCTCTGCGGTGGGCTCGCTGCTGATTAGACATCAGTGAGCCCGTGCAGGTGTGCGTCCCCAGGGCATAAATCCATAAGAGACTGGACATTGTTGACTCTGCTGCTTATGGAGCTGCTTGTTTTTACTATGTGCTTTTTGGGAAGTCTGTAAGAGAACTGTGATGTCTTTCTTTCCCTTCTCTGAATAGGCTGAAAGATCAGGCAGCAGCATTTTATATCTGGTCCTTTTGTAGTAAAGTCAGTTATCAGTCATATGCAACCGTGATGCTCGTACTGGTGTTTATATGACACCCCTGAAACGTCTTTCTGAGCCCTTAAACAGTTTGTTGTAGCAGTAATACCAATCTAGCTAGAGTATTTCTGGTTGCATCCAGTTGTATCCATTGGGTTTCGGCTCCTGGGTCATTTGAGAGGACTGTGCAAGAGTAAGCTGTCAAGGTTTGGAATTATTTTACTTCTGTGTGGAAGAAGGGTTCAGGTTAGCAGAAAATAAGTCAAATTCTTTTGGGGGATTGATACAAATTTTGAAAAAAAAAAAAAATCACTTGCAGACTTCGTAAATTCCTCTTGCACACTTCTCAGTGCTGTCAATGTTAATTGGGAAAAGCGAATCTGTAGCTCTTACCAACTCAATGGGTCTTCAGTTTCACCATCATGTTTCTATACGAAGAGAAATACTAAAAGCAACCAAATAAATATTTGCTTGAAATAGCGAACGGGATGTTACTGATAGCAGGAGTGGGGGTCGCAGCCTGGACCTGCGGTGACACCGGTTTCCCCCGCGGCGAAAGAGGGGTGTCCCAAAGCCGCCGCGAAAGGCGCGAGGCGAGGGGCATCTCCGCTGCCCGCCTCTGGGGGTCGGTAGG
>VZSZ01009650.1:393830-422386 GCA_013398815.1 Ibidorhyncha struthersii
GGGGGATGCCCGCCCGAGCCGCGGGAGTCGCTGCCCGCGCTACTGCAAGAGCATCTTCCATTCCCCAGGCTCATCCACTTGCCCAGGGGAGAGAGAGGGTGATGTGGCCCGACGGGGGCACCGGAGGCTTTCTGGTTGCCCGGGTTGTCGTTGGGGTGGTCGCCTCCAACAGTAGCCGTCCTGTGTACGGCGAGCCCAGGCCAGGAGCTGGACGTAAGGATCCTGCCGGGGGTGTAAGTTCCATCCTCTTTGCTTCCCTATAAGGCCACGAATGCCACTTCTGAAATGAATTTCTGCCGCTTCTTCTCCTCTGCTTGCCGGAGAAGTTGGAGGATATTCCAAGATTGAGGTTTAAAGTGGTTAATGAGGTTGATGTGTACCGCTGGCTGCTGCGTCCAGCTGCCTCCCTTATTTGTTCATTGTTATTTTCAAAAGAGATAAGATCTGGGAAGATGGTGCTATTGTGCTCTTCCTCCCCCAGGCCCCCACAAAAAAAGGAAAGTATATGGAAATTGATAAGTGGACCTTCACCATATAGTTATAAATAGGAGCATTTCTCGATCATTTTTCATCCTAACTGCACTTGGCAAACATTGCCACCTATTTCAGTACCTGTATTAAGTCTTTCAGATGCAATTGGTGGCTTCATAGCCTTTTGAAAATATGCAGCAAAACAGTGGCTGGACAGGTTAGAATTGCTGGGTCTTCATCTGTTTACCGTTTTGACTTTATCCAGAGCCTCAGTGGTGCCTGGGGTGGTGCGAGTCCTGATTTGCAGAACTGGGCATATCTTTGAGTGTGAATGATGATGCTTTCTCCAAGTTGTATGTATGTGTGTATGTTTGGTTGGTGTGCTGCTAGTTTCCACCCTAAACCCTGCACTTCGCACTCACAGGGGTAGAGGAGGTTTTTCTGCCATTATTGCTACTTGATTTCTGTGAAATGATTATAAATTAGCTTTTAGGTATCATGTGTATCTATCAGAGGCTTCTCATCCATAAAGAATGCACTGTATGAATTTGCTTGAACTTCAGCACTCTTATTAGAGCTGTCCTGTTTGCACACGTTAATTCTCTCCCAGTAGTTGATTCCTGCATTGCTGTGACTGGAAGTTGTTTCAGTGTATGACCAATGTAGCTTCATACTGCTGAGGTGATGCTTGTTCACATCCCGTTTCTCTGTGCTGGGTAAAACCACCAGAGCAAGTATCAGAGAAGATCAGAGGAAAATTTTGAGTTGTTTATTAGTCCCTTTGTCGTAGCTTCTCAATTAACGTCATCTGGCGACCCTGTGGAACTTATACCAGGACACAAACGGGTAAATGCCCAATAGACCATCTCAGACAGCGGTAGTATTTAGTGAATTATGGTGAACTGAAAGTTTGTTTGTTTAAATAAATGTGTCCACTGATGCATTAAAGGTGGCTATTTTCAACAGGTTTTGGCTTGTGGATTCATAAATTATTTTTACTGAAGGTACAGCCCTTCAGTAGTTTAACTTACCTGTACTGTTATTTATAATACATTTGAACTTGCATTTTGTGGCAGCCTCTTGCATACCCTTTAGAAATAACCTACAGATCTCCACTGGCTTAATGCAGGTAGAAACCAACAATGCCATGTAAAACACATAACCAGTATACTGGAATTATTACTGTTGCCTCAATAGACTTTTCCAAAGCAAACACAGCTCTGAAAGGTCCAGTTCTCTTTGCACTTTCACTAGTGTCAGTCTATGGTGTTATAATAACCAAAAACTGGTAATAAAAGTAAGAAGTCAAATGTCTACTATTTAGTTTTTTCCATTTAGCATTCTGTACAAAGTGGGTCTAATAAAAATAAAACTATTTTATGGTGGGGAAGGAGAAGACATAGCATTTTTAATCAGAATCCTTGAGCTTTTAAGGAAAGTGCAACTCAATATTTTACTGAAAGACGCGAATACTGTGTAAATACAAATTAATTTTGTGACTGGCACAGCATGACTACATCTTTAGCACTAAAGTTATGACTATTCTACAGTCAGTAATGTCAAAGCTAGAGGTACATAACATATAATTAACCTGTAACACTCTCTGTCATATTATATGACTAAGGATAATATTGTAGCATACTTCACAGAATACATGAGATGTGTTACGCTAGTCCCCATTTTCTTACTCCAGTAAAATTTCTATCGTAGCCTAACTCGATTTTTCCTGAGCAGATGTATATGTAATGATAGTTCAGCTAATGATATTATCTTCTGTTGTATGGCTAGAATGACATCAGAGGAGCTGTCAGCCCTGTGGTCTGTGAGATCTAAACTAATAGACATGATCTAGAATAACATTTCTGTCTGTGGTGCGGAACTCCAGAACACCAATATAACTTGCAGAGTTTATATTTTCCTTCCAGAGCATCAGACACTGGCAAAAGGCTCCTCAGTTGAGAAATGGCAACTTCTGTTATCCAAGTAAACTGATGTATCCACATCCTTCTTAAATCACCTAACGATTTTATGTGTTAAATATGGATTATACTTATTTTTTAAACTTCCCATTACCCACAGAAAGTTTTATTAACAAATTGCTATTTTCCTGTTGTTTTGTTACCTCGCTTTACACAGCCTTCTTTCATGTTATTTCCTGGTGTTTTAGAAGCTCTGAAATAGCTTTTCTTTTTTTTGTCTTTTAAAAGTATGCCCTTAAATATTAATTTACTTTTTCTCGGAATTAAGGCATTTCCCTTCATTCTAGAGTTGCTTTACTAACAATTTTTAGCTGCCTCCTGCTTTCTGTATCAATTGTAGTAGCAATGACAACACCTTAAATTGTGGTACTCAGTGGAGGCTGGCAGTCTAGCCTTAATTTAAATATACAGAGAAGCTGTTAGTCTGTGGAGAGCTTCAAATACGGCCAAATTATGATGCAGGAGAACTTTCACACCAAGTTTAAACAGAATTATTAATCTGGGGTTTGGTGGAGTGGAAACCATCCTGCCTTTCTACTTAAAATCCAACTGTTTTTTAAAATGAATGTTTTATCAGGTCAAGCCTATGTACAGAACTTCCACCTGATGAGTTGAAGAAGTAATCAATTTGAAGTAAATTTATATAATTCTGAACTCAGTTGCACTGGGGTATAAATAGTATAAATTCATTGATTTTAGGACTTGGTTTCATATTGCTGTCTTTTGGAGCAATCGGAAAGGAGACTACAATAGAAAAATCATTCATAATCTTAACTGTTGCATGCATGTATGCATAATTTTGAGGTTTTTATTTGCTTTTTGTAACAACTTGAAGTATTTGCAGGAACATATTGTGGGAAATTAATAGGAAAATGTTTCATAATCTGCTGTAATGTCAGATACTGGCATTTTTTGTATCCATGCTTTTATTCATGTAAGTGGTTGCCTCTCATCCTTTTATGTTTTTCTGCAGTTTTTGTCTTCCACGTTCACTCACGATGCATTTCTCAGCAGAGGAATATTGTCTCTGGCTATCAATTTCTTTCAACTGTCTCTTGCATTTGTCCTGCATTTACTGAAATCCTGCAGGGTCGCCAGTGACAAGCTGCTGTTGTTTTCAAAGTGCAAAAACCCTTCTCACTGAACGGAAGATGCTCTGGGATATGTTTTTGTCCTTCATCATTTGTGACTGTTTAAACGCTATGGTGTTTTTTGGAGGGATCACAGCTCCACTACTTTAGATGAAATGTTTTTTTCTTCTGTAATCACTTGGGCTCAGAGTGATGTATGACTGAATGGGCCTCGTTTATTCTGCAGGCTGTACTCTTCCTTCTCCTCCTGCAGCTCTAAAATGCCAAAATGCATCCACAGTCCTACTGTGTAGATGATGTGAGCACAGAGGTCATTCAGGACAGCTCAATACTGCCTATTTTTGTGGATGCAGCTTCCTGGCTACCCCTGTTGCTGAGGTTGGGCAGGTTTTGGAAAACCAAACCAACATGAGCCTATTGGGACTAGGGTTGTAGGGTCAAGTGCTGCCTTTTTTTAGGCCAAGCTGATATAGCGGGAAAAAATGGACAAGCTCTCAAATATGTGATGCTTGATTCTCAAGTGATACATCTAAAACATCATGGCTGCAAGAGCACTAAGCCTTGCTGCTGTGGAACAGCTATGCACTGTTTGTGAATTGGTAGTAAACAAGATTCTTTGGCTGAACTTCTGGCAGGAGGAACTTTAGTAGCTCATTTGTCGCTCACTAAACATGGAAGAATTAGAGAAATGTGTCAGTGAAGTAACAGGGGTGAGGGTGAATGGACTGGACTTTAAAAACAAACATGTTTGTACAAACTGAGATGTTATTGGGTTCCTTGTGAAATAAAATCTATGCATAAGGAGTGTTCAGGCTCCCTAACGAAGAAAACATTATGAGTTTTTACATAGAGATACTTATGGGCTACCTAATTAAAGTGATATGCATTTGCAAGCTCAGAACGCTGCTTTGTGAACTGGAAATACTTTCAGATCTACATTCAGGTCCTAGTGGTACTGAAATCAATTTGGACCAAACCCTTTTTTCACTTTTGCTAGTGAAATTAAGAAATCAATGGAATCCCATCAATGGAAGTGAGGATAACCCGGTTCTTTGGGCTTATAAAAACAATAGAAAACAAAATATTTGTTTCTTTATTATGTGTATTTATTTATTATAAATAGTAAAAATAATAAAAATGCAGTGATTTTTCAGCAGTGGTACCCTGTCTAATAGTCGACGGAAACAAGTGTTGCCAGGTGCGAATGCTAGTGGCACATCTCTGTTCTCACATACAAGTTCATAGCTGTTCAGCTCTACACGAAGCACAGGTTGATGGGTCTGAGAGACAGCTCCTGTCCCCAGAGTGTGAATGTATGTGTACCGTAATGCGCTGAAGACAGGGATGGCATTGAACATCAGCACGGCATTGAAGTGTGCATGGTGATTGACTGGAACTTGAGTATTTCCACTGGGAAATGTAGCGGTACTGTAGGCACACAGTTGTTCTCACTCAGCTGCGGTTTCCGTTTGTGTAGTAAACACTTCTTACTTTTGGTATACTTCCTGCAAGGAAGGCATTACTTTTTCACGTGAGGATCCAAAGCGCTGAGACCTCGGTTCAGAGTCAGAAAAGGCTCGTCAAAGGCCTCGCAAAGGACCACGAACCTTTTTGCAGAAACTGAGTTTGCTTGTGGTGAGCTTAGATTGAGAAAATGAGAAAGTCATGGTTCTGATGCAGAACAGACACAGCACAGGAATAATTTCTTCTGGAAGAAAAAATAAACCCTGCTAGTAATCGAGCTGCACTTCTCAAAAAGTATGTTGTCTGAGGTGTTGCTGATGCTTAGGCTCTGCCTAGATGTGCAGGGTGGTGCCCTGAAGGTACATAGCTGAGCTGACTCTGGATGAGCTAACCTGGGTAGCAGAAGATATCCCCCGACATCAGCTGAGATCAAGTTTGCATGCAGTGCTGCAATGCCAACCTTCCATCTGGACACAATTAATTTGGGGGGTTTGTACATAGTACCATGTAAACATGCCTATATAGCCAAAAAGTCTCGGAGAACTGCCAGGTAGAATAAAGTTTTAAAGCGAGGACCTGGGCTTATTGTGCATAGAGGTACTCCCTCCAGCTTAATTAAGAGTTTCTGCTGATACGTGTAGCTGTACTGAGATTTTGCTGACTCTGGAAGCAATACTAACAAAAGTAATATGTACAGTCTTATACAAGTCTAGTCTATGTTGTTGCTGGGAAGAGGAGGGATAGTCAAGTCACAGGAATTGTGAGTTCAAGAGTTAGCTATAAAGGGAGATGTTTCCTGCCATCCATTCAGGTAGACAGTGCTGGAAGGCATTTCAGGATTGCTTCTTCTGCTCTGTGTTTAAAATAGGGATGCAGAAGGCATATTCTTATACATTAGAGGGAGATGAAAGGTGTTTGCTGTTTATGGATACTTTTCAGCAGCAAAAATAAAGTTTTTCAAGAAATGAAGTGCCATGGCTGAAAAAAACCAACCCAACCTACCTCCAAACCTGTAAAATCTTTTGGATTGACAACTGTAGTTTCTTCAGGGAGCTCAGATAGCCTCTTTCAGCTAAGTACTGAGAGGAAAAGGAGAAGTGAAAGGTTTTCAAATGTCTACCCTAGTTTGTGTAATTAATAGAAAGGATAATTTGCTGGTTACTCAGCTGAATGATATACCAGCAATTGCAACATGGCATTAATAACTTGGGAGGAACAGGAAAGAGTTTGTACTTGAGTGAATGCTCCTCTCCCAGCAAGAAGCATCTGAGTCACAAAAAAAAAAAAATATATTAATCGCTGAGATCAGGCAGCCAGGTGGTAGCTTTTGTCTTTTTGCTTTCTTGTTAAATAGCAAGATGAATTAAGGGGTGGTTGATCTCTTTAGATATCTGGGGCTTTGGATTAATTGTGTCCCAATGTTTATATTAGTTCTGTCTATTTGTTTTATAAAACTTGGTTTAGCTGGCAGGAAGAATGGAGCAGCATTTTATGCATGTAGTGCCAACAACTGAATCAAACGGCAAAATAAACAGGCATTCGGGAGCAACTGCTTGGTTAGTTACAGCAACTTTGTAGCAGACAAAACCACCAGAAGACTGAGCAAAATGAAGCACATATTCAGAAAGGTGAATTTTATCTTATGTTGCTCTCATCCTGAGTAACTGCACCTGGGCACTGGTCCACAGCAGCATCATTTTCAGCCACCGAGGATCTGACCCAAATCTAAGTGTGATAGACTTAAGGGATAACGTAGATAATCGTTAAGGATAAACTAGACAATCATGAGAAACCTGTTCTCTGACAGTAGAAAATTCCTTTTGCTATTTCTGCATTGTTTAGGACAGAAAGGCAGAAAAATGCTTACTGTACTATCAGTTGGTTTAGAGCATTATGCCATATCTTGTAAACATGCACTGTGTTTTTCTTTTTCATTCTAGGTGCCACAGGGACTACTAAAGATGTGTAAGTACTTACTCTGCTCTTTCAAATATGTAACCGTGGACTTATCTTCAGTCCTATCAGCCTTATACTAGATTTAGTCATACATGATTCATCTGGCTCCTAACATATAATCAACACCACCAGATGTTTGTTGTCTTTAGTGACAGCTTCCACCTCCACAAAACAACTTCATGTCTTGTTTACTTTTCTATGGATTCCTTCCCTTGTTATTTCTCCAATAGAAATGTCTTTTTTCTGCCTCTGAGAGAGTTTTCTCCCAGATGTGGTCATGTTATTTCAGCCTACCCTTCCCTATCCCGTACCTGTACACCTTTTTCTAAAGGCCATGTCATTGTATGAAGCAACCACATAAATTTCCACCAAGCCCTGTGAGAGATTTAAAGAGCCACTGAGGCAAATTTCCCTTCTTTGCAGAAGACCCAGTAACCCATCCAGACTTTCTTTTCAACGTAACCACCATCTGTAGACGTTCTCCGCATTGAAGATGGTATCTATCAGCTCCTCTTTCTCTCCCTTATATTTGAGTAGCAGAGGGAAGCCCTACCCATCCTGTTTTTCTCTAAATGTGGAAGGTCTGAACCTCCGTTGTCCTGTTGCCTCTTGCCAACTTCTGGTTTTCAGAAAAGCAGCAGCAAAAGATCAGGCTTTCTCAGCCCATTTATCACTTGCTGATGCAGAAATGTGCAGGAACAGCTTTATTCAGCCATAAATTTATTTTCCTATCAAAGGAAACACTAAAGAAGTCCTCCCGAGGTCTTGCTTTCTTCTATTTCATATAATTGGTATTTACCACTAGAGTTTGAGACTGAGGGGCCTGGGAAAGATTTTCACGTTATGCAATAGGAACATTCTTCAGTTTTATTTACTTCATTTACAGTAACTACTCTAATTAGATGGAGGAATCCTGGTGCAGAAATGAGGGCTGTCAAGTCAGATAAACAAGTGGAGAGAAAAGCTTAACAACAGGCTTGTCCTTGCTATTACAGAGCACAGCTGAGAACTAACAACAGGTCTCACTTGGCAGATGAATGCTGTTGTCACAGATACTCCTGAGGATCTGTGCTACCCGTGTAGTCTGTTTTCTGGGTTTGCAGTGTCAGGCAATAAATAAATGACAGAAGGCAAGCTTATGAGGAACCTCTTCTTGCTACAGCCTGCAGCATCCATGCCCTCAGCACTTTTATGTATACAAACCCACTGTTTTTAATTTCTGTTATGGCCTTTTTATGTTGTTCAATTTAGATAATTTAGGTGACTGACTTAGAACTGCATCTCTGTCTTTGCTCTTCAGTAGTTTTAAACTGCAAAATTGCAAGCACTATGATGAATTTAGTAGGCACATTTCTGCGCTTAAAGGTATGGATTGGTATATGTAGAACTGCCTTTAGTGTGTGTACATTTGTAGGGCCAGGCTTTAGGAGCGAAGCTGGGAACATCCTACTTATTAGTGTTAGATCATCTGTCAAGTTTCAAAAAAGTATTGGGATATCTTAGAAAAAACTAATTACTAGTGCAGACTTCAACAAAGTGAAAGGGTCAATCCTGGAACCATTACTCATTCAGATAAGTATAGTGGAGCCAGCCGAACAACCTGTCTGAGTAATAGCTTGGTTGAGCTTTCTCGTCAGACATTAGAAATGCAGATCTGCTAATGAGGAACAGCAGTGGTGACCTGAAAAGTCCTATATCCATCATCCTAATATTTAACAGTAAATTTTTACAAAGGAAGTAAAATACCAGAAACCCTATTTTAGTTTCACGGAAACGAACAGATTTCTCTTAACAATATAGATCAACATAAGCTTTTATTTTACACCTTTTCACCTTTATCAGCTAAAGATTAAAAAAATTCTCTTTAAAAAAAACATATTTTTTTCACTGTCAAATTTCAGTCATATTGATTCTGGTGCAGAAAAGCATTTAGGCGTGTCCTTACTTACGGCATACTTTGATACAGAACCCGGTTATTCTAACTCAAGAGATTTCTCATTTCTTGACTGCAACTCTTTGCCAAGGCACCAGCGTCTTCTGGAGTGAGCAGCCGGGTGGAAGGAGGGAGGGCTGGATCCTGCTCTGAGCCCTCCCGGCTGACCACAGGAAAGCTGCTTTGCCCTCTGGGCCTTGAGTTTCTCCACCAGTAAGATAGGGCTGATGTTATGGATGATCTTCCTATGCAAAGTGCTGTGAGACTGAGGGCTGTGCGGTGATAAGGACGTATGAGCTGGGAACGTGATCTCCCCCTGTGTATTCCAACCCTCAAATCAACAGTGAATCTGTTGGCCAGCTTCAGCCACCGTTCCAGCCCCACTAATAAAGAGAAATACATCACTGTTAACTGGAGAAGCTTAGATATAGGAGGGGTAAAGTATACACTAGAAAATAATGCAATGCCTGTGATATTCAGAATGGGACTAAGTTCAGAGGAAGATTAGTAACAGTAGGAAGGAAAGGACACAGCAGTTCAAGCCTGTTTCAAAATATGGGGAAGAAATCCATCTAATACAAATCACAGGCCCTTGTTCCCAAGAAACGCTGGGAAACTGAGTCTGTTACTTGTGCAAAGTTTAGTGAATCATTTCTGGTGGGACAGCTGAGCGTGGCTAGAAAGAGTCTATATAATGCCTGGCACGAACAGAGTCATAAAAGCTGAGGTAAGAAAAATGTGGCTGGAATGAATTAATGTGAAAGCCTGTCATTTGAATTTAAAATATTATGACAGATGGCAGCTGCTTTTACCATCAAATGGACATAGGACTGATGGATGTAAAAAATGACAGCTGAACCAAGTATGTTTTTGAGACTTAGGAGGGTGACAGGAAGCCTCTTGGGATAGACAAATCCTTACCAAAAGAAACATTTATTCTAGCTGAAAATAGAATGCCGTTATGTGGATTTGCTGTTATAGCCGCCTACTGGCTACAGGACTCCACCTACACTACCTGCTGAAAAACGTGCTTTCGGTTCCTCTGTAGTAGACGACAACAACATCTGAGGGAAGATGCAGTGACACGGCAGCAGATCAGCACAAAGCACATCAAACTGCTAAGTTCCTTTTGCCATCTATTCCTGCTGCAGAAAAGCTTATCCTAGCTTGCTCTTCCCAGAGGACTCCGTAAATGGAGATATTTAAAGATACTTTGTATGCTAGGTTCTGCCTTTATCCCTGACATAAGAAGCAGCTAAACGTGCATTGGCGGTAGAGAGAAAGGATGTGCTGGACTCCTGTATCCCCATATCCTCTCTGTGAGTCTGGGAGATGTGGCAATGGGAGCACTGCCGAAACCAAAGGAGCTTCTTTCCGTTCGCCTTTCCATGCGGTTGAGTGCAGTGCCTGCTGCAGGGCTCAGCTGGCATCTGGTTTGAACATGTGAAATTAGCGGGCACCTTTCAAAATGGGGCTTTATGCTACAGTGTTTGAAGGCAGGAGGTGTGAGAATATGCCTAATGCATCAACTGGAGCAACGCTCCTTCCCATGCTGCTTAGAAGGGAGTCCCCAGAAAGGGGTGGAAAATGGTCTCTTCAAGTGTCATCACCAGAATATTTCCCCCCCTGCCCCCCCATGCTTCCATCCATGTTCCTCCTGCCTCTGCTCACCTCCTCTTTACTAGCAGAACCACAACAGATTGTACCCAGTCATCACCCAGCCCGAGTTGTGGCCTGTACAATCCCAGACTGTATTTGCTGTTGCGCATTTAAGGGAAAAGGTATTGCAAAATTAGACTTTGATTTGTAGCTCTTAAGAGGAAAGGAAGAAAGCAAAATGTTTTTAAAAAAAACCTAGTCTGCTTAATCGTAGTCCTGGTTAATTTGTTTTGGTGAGAGAATGACAGTAATGGTCCAGTGATGCCCTGTTACAAAACATTTCTAGAACAGAAGAAAATAGCCCTGTTGCCTAGTAGAGGTTATGGCGTTTTTTTAAACATTGACATTAATTTCCTCTTGGACAATATTGATTATTGTTCTTACAATTCCATTTTAGATGCTTTGAGCTACGAATGAAGTTGCCAGTGCTTTTAAAGGATTCTTTTCTCTGGATAATGGTTAATCTGGATTATAGAAAATGTTTCCAGTTGTTTGAGAAAAATCAATCCTGTGACACATTCAATTGGTTCAACAAAAATGATTGTTTGTGATCTTTTGGCACCCAAAGTCCCTTTCTTAAAGTGTTGCTATTTTTCTTGCTAAAAATACGGGGCTCATTTCTACCGATCGATATACACAGGCTTTCCACGTTCTTCAGATGGAGTTGGCCCACTCTAGCACAAAGCAGCTTCACAGTCCTCAAGGGAAGTTGTCTCTATATTTTTCTGGCCACGCGCGTGAGGACTGCAAGGTGGTTTAGGGTACGCGGGGTCAGAGGAGGTGGAAGATGCCTTCTGAAATGGCACCAGCTCCTCCAGGGAGGAGTGGCAGGGGTGCCAGACAATGAGGAGTTTGTTGCTCCATCTCTCTTGAGTGGTAAGATGTAGGCAAAGACAGCAGATGAGGAGGCTCATCCCACTCAGTGCTATGCCCTGTGTGAATATTGTTTGGCAAAACTGCAGCATACTTAAATTTACCCCAAACCTCTACTATTAAAAGGACCTGTGTACCCTTATTCACTGTGGAGACACAGAATGGATAGTCTGTAATGTTCTGCCACTGAGAAAGAAGGTAAGTGTAAGATAATTTCCAACTTGTAGCAGTATTTTAAGGCACTTGCTGCCCTTCCAGGAGAGTGCTGACTGAGGTTTAAGGGGCATTTTCTTGCATTTGGGGCTGCATCTTGCTACGAGGTCTCTGCACTTCGGGCTAAAATGCCATTGACTTCAGAGGTCAGTAATAGCATACACCCTGACGATTAAACATCTACCTCTTAGAATAAATAAATTACAATGAGAAATGTCATATATTATTATTAAATATCATAGTTCAGAAATGCCTTTCAAGGCTACAGAGTGGATTTAGCCCTAACACTGGGTAAATGCTAGTTCTCAGTTTTATCACCTGGGGAGCAGATCAGAAATTCATGGATCAGCTCATGATGGGGAGTATCTTTGCATTGCTCCCATAGTCCAGGTAATTGGTCCTTCAGGTGAGGGTGCCTGGGTGAACAGCCTGTGCATGAGCATTTCCACAGTGGAGCCCTCCTTGGGTCGTGGTGCCCCCTCGCTGTTGGCAGCCTTCTCTGGGCACCGCTGTGGCCGTAGCTCATGGCTCCCTGGGCAGCCATGGTGCGGGACTCCTTCTCGGGCAGTTGTCACAGTTGCCCCCAGGGAAAGGGTGAAGGATATCTGTGGATTTGACAGCATTCAAGTTACCTTGCCTTTATTTTTATTGCTAGGTTGGTAGGTTGCAGCGCAAGCTAAAATGCGGCTGCTGCCCTCATCTGTGCCCAGCCTTGGAAGCAGAGCTCAAAGTCCAAATATTTAATCAAAGGTGGGCGAGTGGTTTGTGTGAAGACTGACGCTGGGACACAGACTGAGACTGCAGGGCAGGCACTGTACCCTCAGGGAGTAAAAATAATTCTGTCATCTTTGCTGTACTACATTTGCCTTCACATCGATGCCGATTACTTTAGCCCTGCTACACTGGACAGTATTTCAGTAACGGGAGTCAAACCGCAGTGATTGCCTATCAACCTACAGACTGACCTGTGGTTTTACCCTAAAGGTAAAAGAGAAGTAATTGCCCATTTATAAAGGATTAGTAACACTTATTTGGTTTGCAAACTAGTCTGACTTCAGGAATTGCAATACCTCCATTTTATGGAGGTAACATCTTTTTGGTAACATCTTTTATGGAGGTAACATCTTTCTTTTGAAAGAAAGTTTATCTTTCTTCATCCTCATTCCCGTGCTAGCATGGACGCCCAGTCCCTTATGGTCCTCTTTTGGTGGAATATAAGCCCAGACTTGTTCTTGTTACATGCAGAGCCTTTGTGTTTCACGTTATGTGTGGAGCAATGGGGGGACTCACTCAGGAAAAGTGTTAACTGTTTCAACTCCCAAACCTGCTTTCAGGCATCACTGGTGGGGGTCATGAAAACTAAGCTGCAATGATTCTCAATCCTTTTCTTTCTTCTGTACATTAGATGATTGGAAAATTGTCACTCTTTTTGTGCCTGTGTGAATACTTTATTGAGTTGTGGATGACCTGAATTAAACTGGGATCAGTAATAATCCCCTTCTTCCCTTGCTGCTGAGTCTACCCAGATGGTGCTGGAGTATCTGAAAGAAACAATGTGCTAATGTGCTTTATATCTTTTGATGTTACAGAGCAGAAGAATCCGTGTCGGATGATGACAAAAGGAGGTAGGTGCTCTACTGGGACTGGTTTCATTTGCAATAGGCTGCAGTGAGTTCTGCCACCAGATGTACATCCTTCCTTTCCTCCTCCTAATTCCTACCGATACCACGAAAGCAGAGGAAAACAAAAAAAAAAAGAAAAAGGAGTAGGAAATCTTCCAGAGAGCCCAGTATTGATGAGTCCACCCACCCCATTAGTGAGTTGAGGAGGGGGGAACTTTGTGGCAAGGAGAGCACATTATCTCACAGCTGTAGGTGATGTGCTCGATAAGGGACAGTGACCTCTGCCTTCACACCACTCCTGCCACAGAAGATGGCTTTAGCAATTGTGGGAGATCTCCACTGGGCTGGAAATCGAAGGAAGTGCAACTCTATAATCAAACACATCAGAAATCAACTTAGAGCCTTGGGGGTGTGAGGTGTGATTAATTTGGCACCTAATGGGACAGAGCAGCATAATGGGAGTCTCTGCAGGTAGCTCCAGGCACAGCAGAGGCTCGTAAGGACCCAGTTTTTCCACCTCTGTGCATCAGTCCCCGCTTTTCATACAGCCCTTGGAGCCAGAAAATACACTCTGCAAGGCCATGAAGGGGAGGGGATTGGGCTGTGAAAGTACCTAACCCCTCGTGCTCCTTCCTCCTAACAGTTTTAGCCAAGTGTGGCCCTAAGCAGGAGGATGCATTCATTAACAAGGAGAGGACAAAGTGCTGTTAAATTGGTGTGCGTTATTTGAAGTGAGGTGCTTCAGTGGTCCCAGTGTTGAACATTACTATCAGATTGGCTCTGTCCTTGGTTGGATATATTCAGTGTCCAGAAGAAGCTGGACCAGTGGGGTTTATTGTCACAACACAGCTGGGATTTAATGAAAAATATCAGGAACTTGAGCGGGAAATAACTCCTTTCACAGGCTTGGGTCCCACTTAAGAATAACAGCTAGCCTCAGGGTTTTTTGCCTGGCACCATATTAGCAAGCACCTGGCACTTAATATGTGCTTTTCCCATTGCCATGGGAAAGGAGAGCTCCTCTGAGGATGCTTGTACAGACGTACCCTCCTCTCTGACCATCCGTGGTCTTTGTAATGCTGCTGTGTGATGTTGACGTTATAGGGAGAAGTGTTACAATTAAGCTCTGATGTCTCTTTAATTGTTTCTTTAAATCAGGAACTACGGTGGCGTGTATGTTGGCCTGCCGTCGGATGCGGCTGCCATGGTTTCCAGTCAGACGAAAGCTGCACCGAAAGGTACTGGAAGGTTGCGTATTGCATTTCTCCTGCTTTCTCAGTTTAATTTTATCTGGTAGGATGTACTTCCTTTAAAATCAATTATTATTTCAGACAGACTGGCTAGCCTTGGAGCCTCTTAAGGCAGCGAGGCTATTTATAATCGTTAACATGATTGTTCCCGTTTATTTAAATTTTAACACACTTACTTTTGCAGAAGGATCCTAGAGCAGATGCTGACAATGTGGTACATTGTCTTCTGAACAGCTTCTCCACGCTCTGAGCGCTCTGCAAATTCAAAGAAAACAAAACCCTGTTAGGACTAAGAGGCTGTGGTAGATGCACTTGCGGAGCCTCAGTGCTATTTTTAGTTTTGAAGGTGTTTACTTGCATTGTGGTGAATTCCAGTAATAACAGTTAGTAAGTGCTTGCTTTCAGGTTTCTGTTTTTATATGAAACCCACTGGAAACTGTTTCTTTTCCATGTGGTGTTTTTGAACAGTGGGAATAAGCATTAGGTTTATAGGTACTTAATAGACAAGTCATAAACATATACTTATGAAATCATGTAATATAGTTTAGATTTAATACAACAAAATGCTGCTGTCACATACTTACAGCACAGAGTTTAGTCACTGGATGGTGCTTCCAAAATTTGCTGTAAAACAAAAAAATGAAGAAAAAAGCCCACTATTAACCAAAATAATAGTAGCTGGATTTGAAACAGAAGTACCTTTGCTGCATGTTTTTTTTAAACGGTGTTCTAAACTAGTGATATGTTACAATGTTTTAACCGTCTTTATCTTTTGTTTTCTAATTAAGATTAGAAGGAAATAAACACATGAAGATGCAAACAGCTGGAGGTACGGTATGTCTTAATTAACATTATGTGCTTGGCATGTATTCGCTGAACAGAAACAAGGTGGGAATGCTCCCTGTGCTGCTATCGGGTGGTCTGGGAATCGCCCAGTTACTTCTCCAGCTGCAGCATCAGGCTTCTAAAGGCTGGACCAGGGGCCAGTTCTCAGTGGTGCAGACATAAATTAGAAAGTGGGTAAAGTCACCTTCTTGGTGAGAAGTAAGGAAACTCTGTATTAGTCCGTTTGGGAATGAATAAAAATCAAATGTCATTGTATTTGTCTTCAACCACACCACAGCTAATCCTGTAGTGGTACTAAGGCCTCCCATGAGAGGTGAGATGTATCAGCAGCACATAGACCAGCATCTGTAGAGACAAAGCTTTTCTCAGAAATGAGTAGTTTGCAGTTAGAAAACATCCTCTCCATTTTGGGGAGGACCTTGAGGACCAAAGTGAGGCACCCACTAAGTAACGTACTGGAGCCTTCCTCTTGCTATGGGAGAATCTGTGGGGATTTGTTCTTCACCAGCCAGAGTAGGGCAATGAAAAATTATAGGCTCTATTCCTAACTTAAGAGTTTCAACTAACTAACTAAAAAAAAAAAAAGTCCTTTACAAGTTCATGTCTGAAGAAAAATAAACAAGCTAAGTTTCCATTCAGAATTTGAACTAAATAAATATTGACAAATTTTGAAAAGGAACTGTTTTCATGTCTAGCCAGTGGGGAGGGAGAAGTATAAAGCCGCCAACAATTTCCATAGGAAGCAGAACCCTTTCCTAATTTCGGTGAAGAGCCAGAAACAGTTCTGTCTGGTCCCGGTGCTCGATGCAGGTCTAGTAGAGCGGAACACACATATACTGATTATCTTTAATCATGTGAACGGTTAAAGCTCCATGGACTTTGCTAGGAGCACTCATATACAGGGAGATCTTCACTTGGTCATCACACCTGATTTCAGTAACCTGGCTGAGATATCTAAGCTAGGAGCACCGTAACCCTTGACCTGGGTGACACTGAAGCACTTTCTTAAGGTTGCAGTTTTCCATCCGTGGCTGATGAACAGAGCCTGGGTTAATTAGGTCCATAGGTACTTTAGTTAAATGCCTGAAGTTGGGTAGAATCAATCACTTGACTTTTTTGCTCTTCGGAATAGTTGAAAGTGCACTTTGCCTTCATTGGTGCAAGATCAGGGCTTGGCTGCTGACTCAGGCTAAAAAAGGTTTGGACAGATGAGCACCTTTAAATCCGCTAAGTGTCCTCTGAGCATCACAAGTTTATATGCATCTGCAGGTCATAGACTACAAATCTCTCAGCTTCTAAAGATCACCTAGTTCTCTGGTTTATGTATAGAATGTTAATGTATTGTTTTACCAATATTGCTTTACCAATTTATCTAAATCTCTTTGTTCCTTTCTTTTTTTGAACAGTCTTCTACTAAGATGAGTTGCCAGTGCTTTAGAGAGCTGTCTTTGTGCTGAAGATTTTTATACTTACGTAGACTTCTGGAGAGTAAGAGAGATCAGAGCACCAAAAAAATCTAAACTGTTGCAGGTTCCAACTACGGGTAAAGCTTAAAGTACAGCGTTGAATCAGTTTTCTACGATGGTTGCATTATGGAAACCTGCTGCTGTTCTCCAGTGAAAAATGAAATTAGTGAACTCATGGTGGATGTTTCTGCACAAGAGCTAACTTTGATGATCTGCAACTTATTTCTCTGTGGCCATATTGCAGATTTCATCAGCTATCAGCTACGCTTCATATATTTTCTCCAACAATTTTTGATAGATTTTATATGAAAAACCACTACTACTGTCCACTTAATAGTTCCTATGGTAGGTTCCTATAAATTAATTGTTAATTTACTTCAGAGTAATATATTTGACAGGTTTGCATCTTTTTTGGTAATATTGCAAATTTTAATATTTTTGCTGTGAAAACTTAAGAATAGGATAAAAAAAGCATAAGACCATCGGGTTCTTTATAATTACTACTGTCACTTTTATACAGTGCGACAAATATTAGTGTTTAATTTTCACCTTTGAAAAGATATTGCTCAAGGAAACTTATTTAAATAAGAACAATGTACTTCGTAATATTTACATGTCTGGTTTTATTTTCTTCAGCTTTATCTCTTTTATAAAGCATTACATGGAAAACAATACTAATGAAGCAAACTGTTATGTTATGTCTTCCATTCTGCGTAATATTATAATGACATTTCCTTGCACAAGGATGAAATGATAGCATTTTCAGAGGTAGCGGGACTAAACTCCAGTGCTGCATCCTCCTGAACTGTAGAGGATTTTTGATCACTATTAGAGTTTATATCACATCTCTAGCCTCTCCGGTATGGCAGATTGTAACAGAATTAGTGTTGTTATTATTTTAGCAAATTGTTGTATGAAATAATGGATGTGAGGTTTTAAAATTCATTAGGTTTACAGCAACTGTAGGTTTCGCACAGAACATAAACCAGATTGTACATTTCCATATGGCTGAACAAGTATTTAAATTATTAAAGCCTTTTGCATAATTCTTTAGTCAAACTTTTTTTGATAGGACATGATATGCCATACTTTAAACAAACAAATAAACCAAAAAATCCCAACCCACACCACATTAATGTATTACTTTAGATTAACGACTACTTTTAAAATTAAAAGAGCAGAACAGAAAATTTGTACATGAAGAAGTGAAACGCTGTGAACCATGAAATTACTGCCCATTTCACCAGTATCTATTAAGACCAGTGAAAAACCACTGACTATGATTTCCAGAAACTTGCAGCTCTGGCTTTAAAATAAGTAGTAGTTTGTTTGGTGTGAGGCCTGTAAAAAGAGGTATTTAAAACTATTCCTTGCTTGTCCTCTTTTAAGTATTTGTGATGTTATTTACTGTTATTCTCTAGAAATCTGCTGCTTGGGTTATAAACAATTTCAGGTTTCTAGCTCCTGAAGACAAATATTCATCTCATACTTGACCCCTTCAACTTGAACTGAGATGAAATGAGCTTAAAGATTAAGTGGTGGTGTTAAAATATCTCAGTGTGAACGAATGTCTGCAGATTACATCTGCAGAGTCTTGTTCTTGCATGGCAAGCTGATAAGAACTCAAATAACACTGGTTTGCTTCCCACCTGCTTCCCATAGCATAAGGGTATAGTTTCCACATCATGTGTTCCACAAATGGTCTAAACGATTTGCACAACACCGGTTTATTTAGTACAAAGCAGTTAGGCCCGTGCCTGACCTGATCACAATTGCCTTTCCCAAAGCAGAAAAAACACCAGTCATCCTAGGATACATTGTAGTTCAGCTAGTGCTTGAAAAGCCAACAACAGATGCCAGTCATCTACCCAGTTATTTCCCCACTTCTATCATCAGTTGCTGGGAAGAGTCATCAAAAAGGTGGACAGGGCTAAATTCAAACATCACTTGTTCTGCTGCTGACGTTTGAACCCCCATGTGTGGGCTGAGGAGAGAAAGACGTGATCTCTATTGAATAGCTCCGAACAGTTGGTGGTGGGACAGTTGCAAAGGGTACTTTTTCTTGTTTTATGTCATTGCTTAATTTTTCCTGTGCAGAGCTGCAGAGAAGTGTGGAGCACTTTGCAGAATTGGCCTCTTAATGAGTCATCCTCTGAATGTGTGGGAGGTATAGTAGTTTCTTAATATTTTTTGTTCCTCTGCATCTTTCGATCTCAAAAAGCTTACTGATCAACTGACAAATGTTTCAATATCATGGACTGAAGCCCCTGCTATAGATACACATTCCATTATGCCATGCGAGCCTGTACCCATCAAACTGAAAAGCTAGGGCTGTGCCCTTGTTTTAGATTTGCAAACTCTCGTCTTTTGTTTTTCCAAAGACCGACGGATCTAGAAACTGTGTGACAGGACACTGTATTCCATCTTGGCCAAACTCCACTTAGGGAACTGATTTTCTGCTCATCAAAATTCCTCTATGGCAAGCAGCATTTCTTAAGCCTTTGTTGATAAAAGCACGTGTCATGTCATGGAGAAATGAGTATATCTGCTCTTTCAAAACTTAGAATCTATGGATACTTCTGTTAGGAAGAGGAACACAAAAGAAAGCCTATATGCCAGCTGCCAGCTGTGCATTTGATGGCATCCTTGAAGGCACTCAAGGCACTCAAATGATGGTTCAATGTGAGAATTGAGAACAGAACACAAGGAGCCATTGAACAGCAGAGTTATTATTAAGGAATATACTTTGCTTTTGTCAAAACATCCTGAATTACCATTTGTAAAGAAGAAACATTTAAATGTTGGGGCTGTAATACCATTTCCTTTGCAGTTGTCACTCTCTCTCTCAAGCCAGAGCTGAGGAGCCAGTGAAAATAGTTTAGTAAAGACAGTGGATTCAGGCTTTATAATCTCAGACTCTCTGATTTGGGATTCTTTGACAGCCCAGAAATACTATGCTTGAATTCACATAACTCAGACAACTGAATCTTGAGAAATTCTGGAGTATCAAAGCATAGGGTTGAAACTACAGTTTGTGATTAGCTGAAAAACAATCTAAATATCTTGTTGTATTGCGAATTTTGGTCTAGTAGTACAAACTATTTCACCTCAAAGACAGCTGCTTTTTTGAATTACACTGATGAGACAATGCATTTATTTTGATTTCTTCTTAAAGTAGAACCTGGAGCTTAGTTGTAAGGACCTGACTTCTCAGGATCTGGGTAGTCCAGGTCTAGATACTGCCTATCTCACGTGTGCCATCCACATCACAGTGTAATTCAGAGGACATGACATAGCTTTAAATCTTTGTGTTGCTCAAGGGTTAAATCTGTCAATAAGAGGGTTGCAGAAGACCTGGCAAAGCCCGGTGTAAGCTCGCTTAGGACTTCATTCACTGGAAGGGAAATCCTCTCTTAGCAAAGGTTCCACACAAGGCTTGAAGCTGCAGAAAAACATAAAGGTGAAATTTGTCTCTGATGAACACAGAGGCAAAGTACTACATTACGTGATTTCATCCTGCATGTCTAGCAGAGGAGTCTCTGCTGTATCGGACTATGGCTGAACTGGCATCACTAGCGTATTGTTCCCCGTCACCCACACAAGTCTAGTGATTCTCAATAATCCTGCTTCCCAAGCACTCACTGAGTCACTGCTGATCTGTTTTCTGCAAAGTAGACCGCTGTTTGGTTCCCATGGTGATCAGAAGTGACAATTATTACAGACTGCTACTACAGTTCTTCAGTTGCACGTACCCACTAAAAGAAGCTCTTATCTGGTTATGGTTCCTTGGAGTTTTGCAGTACATCATCGTCGCTTCCTATTGACAGCAATTTGAACGCTTCAGGTGAATTGGCTTTGTGGAGAATATGCTGGAGGAGAGTGATTTGTGGAGTGTTTTTGTTTTGCAATGTATTTAGAAAAAGACCAAGAAAATAACAGCTCTGTAAACTTTCCATAGAGCAATGTTGTGCAAGTATTGCAGGAAATCTTTTGAGGCTGGGCTAAATGATTCAACCCTTGTTTTGACAACAAGCATGCGCAGAACTTTCTTTTATCATAATAGGAATGATTTCATTTTACATGATCTGACAATTTTTACTGTAACCCTAGGGTTTGCAAACATAGGATTGTTTCCCAGACAGCGGAAACCTTCTTGTGGGGGCTTAGAACGGCTGTCACCTGTGTTGTGGGAACTTCCGTGTAGTGTGCACGTATCTGATCGTTATTAAAATACCCGTAGGTGAAGATAGGATCCCGCTTGTGAAACATGAAGTGCAGTGAAACTCTCATTAGCTTAACTGTACTGAGAAAAGAATGAGAAAGATACCGTGAGCTGGCGCCTGGATGAAAGGGATTTCGTGTGCCAGAACGGAGGAAATACGTAGGAGAACGAGGATTACAATATTATGCAGTGAAGACAGATGCAGAAGGAGGTTAGTAACAGAAAATGACGTAAAGAAGGAAATAGTTTAATTAAGTATCTGCTCCATTTCTCTGTGATTCTAATCTCTTGAAAACAGAGCAAGAAGTAGACTGCTGCCAAATTGTTTTAAGACTGAAGAGAAATGGAATTTGGCTTATCGGTTCATTCCAACCCTCAGATGTCTGAGATTGGGAAACAACTTATCTCATTTTTATTTGCTTAATGCCCAGCATAATGAGCCCATGAAACTTATATGTCATTTTGGGTGTTACCAGGATATATAAATATCCTGCCTTCTCTTTTTGAAAATTTGTGTTACTGTTCCTTTTGTTTATGTCTTTCTATGCAGACCGAAACTTCTAATTACTTTGGAAGTTTGCATCACACTTGAAAAACAATTTAGTAGACTGAGAAAATACACAAGATGTAAAAATCATTAACAGGCATAGTACAAGGAAAGACTATAGAGCATGCGAAAAGAAAGCAAGAGCTTAATCTGAAAAGCAGAGTACAGTTAGAACCAAAGCTTTTGTTTAGTTATGCCATCTATTTTACATTTCTTGTAACTAATGGATCACTGTGCAAGTGATTAGTTTGGATCACAGCACCCTTATCAGTACTCTTGGAATTAGCAGTCCACTTCCAGAGTTTTGTTTATGGTCTTTGATTCCTATGCTGTAGGAGATTGCAGTAATGTGAAATACTAAATTCCACCCTTAGCCTTCATTGTGCACTTTTTATGTTGGCCAGATCTGAGTGTTGTCTGCAACATGGCTTCAGCTCCTTAAATGCTTGGATTCTTACTGTGAGGCTGTGATTCGGAGCAACATATTAATTGGAAGAAGGTCATATTCAATAACTGTTCTGTGGGGGATACCAGACTGTAGGAGTTTATTGGAGTTAGGGAGGTATACAAATTTTGGAGCTGTGTCACTACCAAACTCTACTTGACAGAATGCAAACATAACAGCACATGCATAAATAAATTAAATCAGGGAGGTAATGAACACTTTTCAGCTTATATATAATATCATGTTTATGGTTATGTTTTACTGTACACTGACCTGTAACTTTGAGCTGTGAGTATTTTTCCCTTGGATGAGTTTGCATTCCCCAAATAATATTGCTGTAAGAAAAAAACTTGGAAAGATTCCCACTACCTGGTTTATCTATAGGATCCTTACATGCTCTTGGGAAATCAACTAACAGATTTTCTTTAAAATTAAAAAATTTGATTAGATCTTAATATATAAATAATATCAACTTGAGCAAACTCCAAGTATCTGGTTATTATAACAATGTACTTCATCTTTGAACTCTCACAAGAAATCAGTTGCCTACTTCTTTTTCCTCTTCCAAATTGTGGGTTAGCTTAATAAATAAATGATTAAGTTCTTTTACTGTTCTATCAAAGGAACTGCTTTGGATCATCAGATAAAAACAAAATATTTTTGGCAGGGAATTAATTTGTAATAAGGAAACCGTGCCAGCCAGAAGAGATGAAGCTTCTATAAATTCCAAATTCTTTGTAATAGCATGAATAGTGGTTGAAGAACTTACACAGCACTATTAAAAGGTCTTTTTCAAGACATCATTGCTTGTATAAGCATTGCTTCTTGAGAAACGCAAGATATCGAGTGAAAAGAACCCTGCAAATCAGTACTTGGAAAATAATTTTTGATTTCTGATAATAATTTGCTAAGAGCAGCGTTATATTTTTCCCTTCTAATTTCAAGAGGAAGTCAAGTTCTCACCCGAACCGGTAAAGTAAACAATCAGCATCTGCCTCCCTGCAAACAATTGCAGGCAGTTCTCATTCGGAGGTACAGGAGAAAAAGATAAATGGTATTGACTAGCTCTGTCATAGGGACATACATGTTCATACACTTGAAATTAATCCCAGTTTTTTAACAAATTAGGCTAGATTAGACTAGATTTCATATTTCCTCCTTTCAGGTATTTTTATTGAAACACGATATTTTTCCTTCATTTTCTCTTATTGGCTGAAATAATCCCTGGCAAAATATTTCTTCTATATTTGTTGTAAGAATGTGTACTTCACACAATTTTCAAAACTTCTTGCACTATTTCCTGGTTTTGTCTCAAATACACCCTCTGTCATAAAACCCTGCCACAGACTAGGTTTTACCCAAAGGGCGAACCTCACACCTTTGCTGAAGTGAGCACTCCAAGTAGGTGCCACTGAGGAACGTCTCACCCTGAATGCTTCGCTACTCAGCTGTTTTTTCCAACTTCAGTTGAAACACGGATAATGTTGCCTGGTTGTTCCCTAGGACGTAGCGTTTACTGCACATGTGACGGTATCATCTTGGAATTTGGACTGGCATGGTTGTAGGAGTCTTCCATTCCTCAGTGTACGGTCTTGAAACCTCATCTTACCTCCTGCATGACACCTCCTTCAGATATGTCTGTGGACAAGTGGGTTTGTGCTACAAAGTTGGAAGGCACAAAATGACACAAAAGTGTCTCCATGGCTTTCCAGTTTGAGCAGTGATGTGCAAAACAAGAGTAACTATTGCTGGTAAATTAGTCGGAGAGAGGACTTTGCAACATTGCACAGTCTCTTTGGAGCATCTCGAAATGATGGCAAAAGGAGCAAGATCATAAAGAACCAGGTCCTGTGATTCAATATCATAAATGCCTGTGTTACACACTACAAATTATAGCAGTATCCCTTGTACTGTCATTGTGGTTGCCACAAAGTAGTTGCAGTCTGCAACACCTGCACACCTCCATAGGTAGTAAGGGAAATTCCTTCCAGTTGACGGGGGCTGACCATTTGACCGATAGGTTTCCTTGCCTAGGTCATGGGATGTGGCCGATGTGCACAGAGAGTAGCGCATCATCATCTGAAAACTCTCACTTGTCAGCCTACTGGTTTTGCCACGTGGCTCTGCAGTGCACCTTCATGGTGTCTACCAGTGTAAGTAGTCAACGTGGTTTGAATCACCAGGTGGTAGACTGATGGGGCGGAAGGACACCTCTATGGCGTACTCTCTCTGTTGATCCCACTGTCTTTTTGGTGCTCAGGGTAAGGTATGGGGGCTTCACACCCCCTGAGGTACCAACCATTATCAGTGATCAGAGGATCAGTATCAGTGATCCTCCCCAGGCCAGTTGTACCATGCCGTACCCACACCGTGACAGCAGATGAGTACAAACAGCACTGCTGTGCTGGAGGGGTTGGCCTTGTCTTCAACTGGCTGAAGTCTTAAATAGCGCTGGGGTTTGTTTTTCTGCTTCCCTTGCTCTCTTAGCAGCAAAACCCAAGTGACTGTGCTGAGTTGCCTTTTATGTGCCTCCTGAACAAGCCTTATGTTCAGAGCCATGCTGGTGACAATCAAATTAATCACTGTCCCGTCGGCAGCTGCACATTGGGCTCTCCCAGCAGCCTCAGAGGAGGCTGGATGTCGGAATAAATCCTTGTCCAAAGTAGGTCATCAAACCATGTCCAGCCTCCAGAAATGGCTTTGTTCAGAGACAGCAAATTTCTTGGTATTGCTGGGGATCGTTTTCTTCAAATGTCTTTTGTGGGAAAGAATCCTACAGACCTGGACGGCAACACCAGTTCCCTGGAGCCCGAACCCTCTGGCAGAACTTAACAGAAAAGATGTTCTGAAAGGAGAGAATCTCAAAGGCTTGTTAAAAAAAACCCTAAAAAGTGCAAAAGGGAACCACTGTAAGGAGCCTTGCTACACCTCTGCTGCTCTCGTTTCTGTAACGTTCAATTGATTTCTCCTTAAAACCTGCAACTGTCTTAAGTTTTGATTTCACAGTATCTATACATATAATTTTAGCAGTTAAAAGCTTACCTTTTTCAAAATGCTTATTTTAAATTTTGAAAAAAGTTGCTCTGTGTATATTATTCTGATTTCCAGGAAATTGCCCCAAATAATTTACCACTTCCACAGCTTGTGGTTATTTATTTTTCACTTTAGGGTTTAGTTTTAAGATACAGAGTCCAATGCTGGTATTAAAATGGAGAGTTATCTCATTTTACAAAATATTTAGCAATGACAGTGCTACCAGTACTGCTTGTCACTTTGCCACTGCCTGCGGCAAAGTTATAGTTTATGGACATAATTTCAAAATCAAATTATTTTAAGTAACTTTGCTTCTTATGGAGCTTTTAGGTCAAGTCTGAAAGATAATAGAGTCTATAAAAACATCGTCTTTGGGCTAGTTCAGATTGTCCCCTAAACCATAAAAATATGTCTCTGACGTTTTTTTTCTATAATGAAATCCATGCTGTTGTCCAGTTTCAAGGTGATCCATTATAGCTCTGTTCTAGCTTCTCTAGAGATGCTACTACTATTCTGCAATGAAAAAGGGCAACCGGCTGTTTCTGGGTGCTCTGTAAAGTCTTAAAAGCAAGATCGCTTGAAAGAAATGTTTGCATCCTGCTGTGTTTTTCTGACCTCCAGTGCACTTTGGCCACTACTAAACTATAAATAAGATCAAAAGATTCACTCTCTCATACTCAAAAACCTAAAATAATCAAACATTAAAAAGTTAAAGAATGCCAAGATTAAGCTTCTTGATACATTTGTATTATGACGCATTTTTTGACAATGTAGTCAAATATTATTTTTTTCACAGGACACATGGTAAAATAGACTAATCTAATTAGATATGTATTAAAAATATATTTTCCCTTGAAATTTTACAAATATTTGTTTATTCATTTTATCATTGATTTATCATTGATCTGGGCCAATTTGTTGCTCAGGAGTATGTTTCTTGTACTGCCTGCACAAGTTCAACAATAAAAAATGTGATTTTTTCTCTCTTTCAAGGTAAGCACGTATTTTTGAACCACTGAAAGCTGGTTCTTGGTTACTCAAAGGTGGTCTTATTACCGAGGGCAACATCTGGAAAGGATTGTCAGTTGCTGTCTAGAATTCAGAGTAAAAATGTCAAGCTTCCAGCTTGATGAATCTCAAATTATTTTGTTCAGCATTTACTATAATTTACTGGGAACTCAAAAGTTTTCATCATGCTGCTGAATGGGTTAAAAGAAACTTAAAAAGAAGAAGCAGGCTGGTACCCTTACAGCCTCACAAAAGCTAGCATAGGTACATCAGGGGATAAAAGGCATCTGAAAAGCAAGCCCAGCCCCTGCCTTTGGGTGGACAGTAGCTCTTCCAGAGTGGGATGGAAAAAATGCAAAGTTTTCCTAACCACCCAGATGAGAAACCTGTAAAAGCAGTTGATCGCTCATTTGGTCTCTCTGTGTCTTTTAATAGTTGTTGTTGTTGCTGTTATTACTGAAAGCTAGTTACCTGTGGAAGAAAGCCAAAAGTAGGACTGCTATTATTCAGCAGGTTCTCTGTTTGCCTGGTCGGTTTTGATTTTTATTGTTTATCTGATTTCAGAGCTAAAAATAGAGACGAGGGGCTGGGAATCAGAAACTCCAGCCTTCCTTATGCCACAGGCTTGTTAGTCTTGGCTAAACCCTTTAGGTGGAATCCTTCAAAACAGTTTTTAGACTTGAATACCCAAGCAAAGGGCTTTTGTTCTAAACAGCACCTCAGTACTCCTCCAGGGAGAGCCGAGAGGAGTTTGTAGCAGTCAACATGTTTCTGAGGCTTTTGGGACCACCGGTGGGTGTGGGTGATGCTGTGAGGAGCCCACACATTGCCGGCCGGCGTTCTAGCAAGGGGCTGGATCTCCCTCTCTGCCCTCTCCCTCCTTTCTGCCACCTTGCTGCATCCATGGTGGCACGTGAGAAACGCAGCCCCAACGTGTTTTACATCAGCTGGAGAATACGGATTTAGCAACTCTGGGGTGTGTGATACAGGAAGGCGAAGGAGAGAGGTTCGGAGGTGAGCGGAAAAGCAAGAGCGTGTTAGTGATGTCGATGAATTGCTGTTTGTTGAAATGCTGCTCCCTGCACTTCTTTGGTGGAAACTACTCTTTTCTAGATGGAGAAACAATCAGTAGCTTAACTTCATTACAAATGACGAAAAACATTACTCATGTTAGCAAAACAGCTTTTTGATCTGTCTCTTTTTCTCTTTAAAAGCCTCAGAACCTGTTACTGTTTCCAGTAATAGCTTGGAAATTAGATTTTTTTTTTAAAGTAGGAAAACAAATAATCCTGGATTTCATTCCCTGCTTAACCGCAACATTATGGATCCTCACGTGAATTCTCCCACCATGTTCGCAGCTCAGCCGGGGTCGGAGCAGCAGGCACAGCGAACCGTGGGAGCTGACCCCGCAGCTCTGTGGGTGCAGGAGCCCGGAGTTGTGGACGACACTTTTTTGGCTCGGGGGAATGTCTGTGGCGGTGTTTCTTTTCATTCGCCAGCGTTAATTCCAACGGTGCCCGCTTGCTGGGTTGAACAGCCGCCAGCACACCTGTGCAGAAAGCCCTGGCAGCAGCGCGCTTGCGTGGTTTCTCTGTGGCTTTTAGCGAAAACCCAAACATCTCAAGGACCCGGAGTGAGTTTTTCATGCCCTGAGATCTGCCTGAATAAACAGCTATTTCTTATCTCGTTTGAGAGTGTCACTTTTCCCCATATTAAATGTACTTCCCAGTGACACACGATTCTCTTCTGACTCTAAGGGCAAGTGTTAAACTTGTCACTGCTCACACGCTGTTTGGACAGACCAGACAGCTCTGCAGAGGTCCAGCCAGACCAAAAAAAAAACCCTCCAGTATAACAAAAATCCAGTTTTCACCTTGTTTTGCCTGAGGAAATGTGTGAATTATGTGACCAACTTTTGTTCAGAAGAAAAGGTTTAGTTTGGACAACAGGCTTGTTTACTCTCCACTGTGACTAGAAAAGGGATCAATGGTAGAGGTAAGTAAGAGGTATTTCAGTGTCTCCCTTATATCCAGCCTGGGATCAGTTCGGTCCCCAATTTAGCATTAGAGGTTTTCCTTCTTGCGTTCACACCCTCCAGCTGATAAAATTGCAGGTTGCTGCTGCAAGGGAGCCACCAGCTCCTTGCTTGTCTTGGAGACCTGAAGATGCTTTGACAAGGTGGTGGGGCTGGGCTTTCCCTTGGCATCTGTAGTCTTCTCTCCAGGGCCCTCACTCACCTACTGCATGCAGCTGCAGCCTTGGCCACGAGAAGCCCTTTCACAGAGATAGCAAAGATAGGAGAGATCCCAGCATGTTCCCACATTGTGTTATGGGATCCATCAGACTCCAGCGGGAGACCATGACTTGCTGAACACCAGCTGAGCAGTAGGAGCCAAGATGTTTTCATGAACTCATGCATAGTGAAAGCATATTAAAGCAACCAACCACACAACTACACAAACACCAATTGATTCCAAG
>VZSZ01009651.1:0-11324 GCA_013398815.1 Ibidorhyncha struthersii
TGCATGAGGAAGTTATCCTCCACACATTCCAGGAACCTCCTCGATTGTTCCCTGTCTGCCGTGTTGTATTGCCAGCAGATATCGGGGAGGTTAAAGTCCCCCACAAGTACAATGGCAGACGACTGCGATATTTCTCCCAGTTGCTTATAGAAGGCTTCGTCCACCTCACTGCTTTGGTTGGGAGGTCTATAGCAGACTCCCACAGCGATGTCACCTTTATTTACCCTTATCCTAATCCAAATGCTCTCGACCCTGTTATCACTATACTTAATTTCTGAGCTCTCATAGCATTCTCTGACATACACAACCACTCCACCACCTCTCCTTTCCTGTCTATCCCTCCTGAAGAGTTTGTAGCCTTCAACTGTGGCACTCCAGTCTTGATTGTGGCACCCCAGTCTATTATAATTCATATTAATCTCTAGATTTTATTTTTAAACATGTAAATTCTGTTTCTCTCTGCTTTAATAAATATATTTAATTGCTATATTAGATTGTTGCTTCATTAGATCATTACTTACAGTTAAACTTGGTAATAAGAGGTAAATCGATGTGTGAATCCAGGAGCAGAATAACAAAAAAATCTAAATAATTGACTCACAATCCTTTCCACATCTTCTTTCTTAAACACAAGAAATGTATTGTTAAATGTTCAAGTAATAGCACATTCTGATGTCATAATCTGATTCAGATGACAGAAAACCATGTAAAAAAGATGATGGTGATTAAATCTGCAACACAAATTATTGTAATAATGACAGTGAGGTAAACCGGACTTTTGTTTTTCTGCTAGAGCTTGTCCTTCTTGTTTTCTCTGATTTACATAAATCAAATTTTACTGAGAATGGCAAACCAGTTAAAGTCAGTGAAAATCCTGTGGTAAATTCTGAAGTTTTGATATAAATCAGTATTTGGCTGAAGGGAAATGTCCAAGACTGTATCTGACGAGAAAGACAAATCGTGATAAGGTCTTCCTTGGAGAATCACTGAAGCTTATTAGAGACATTTTTAGCCAGCTGGTCCACAGGATTAGAGCAAAAGGACAATAACATAAAAAAAAAAAAAGAAAAAAGTATGGTCTCTTTGAGACAAAGAGGTATAACAAGGATAGCAGATCTGAAAGGCTATGGGGGAATTAATACAAAGGATAAGGAGACTTTGGCTATAGGTCACATATGGCTTGCTTGGGAAAAAAATGTCAAAACAGTACTGTATGACTGTGAGGTCCTAACACAAGTTTAAAAATGTGTATTCCTGTTACAAAACAGAAAGATTGCTCGATGTAAAGGAGGGATTGTAAAAAGGATTTGGAAATCCAGTAAGACAAAAAAAGACAGGGAACAGAGGGCAGACTAAAAGACAGCACTAAGCATGAGCTCCAAAACTAATGCTATGAACAAAAGATTAATTTAACCCTTTTAGGTGTTGATGAGAAAGCAGCGTTTAGAAAGCACGTCTTTTTGCCCATGTACAGCACTTCTGAGTTGAAACAAAAACCTTTTTAAGATTAGTAGCAAAAAAATTGAAAAACCTGGGCTGCAACTAAGCAAGTCCATGAAGAAAAAGAATTACAGCTACACTTCAGGGGGTGGAGGAAAATCCTTAGTGTTGAGAGAATTAAAAGAGCTTGACCAGTTTTGTGTAATGAGCATAAGATTTAGAAACATCATGATAGCATTAAAAGAAAAAAAAAAATCCAGCAGTCAAAATCTATACAACGTATTTCAATATTTTTTCTGACAATGTGAACCGCAATTGTATTTGCTTTTTTGTTTACAGTTCAGGCTCTGATGAAGTTATTCTCCTGAATTTTTCAAAATGACAAAAACTTTTGTGAGATAAGAAAAGAATTTCCCTGCCAGGTCCAATTACAGTGCATAAGTACTTTCACGGGTAGAAAGCACTAAAGTTTTTATTAATGAAACAGAGAAAAGTATAACAAAAGTCAAGGGCTGGAAACTGAAGCCAGACAAATTCAAATACATGAGCAAACACAAATCTTTAACAGTGAGGATAATTAACTGCTGAAATAAACAGCCAGCAGAAGCAGAATATTTTCCACCACTGAAAATTTTTAAAATTATAATTGAGGGCCCAATTCAGTGTGCCTCCTTTGGTTTCCAAGCCTGTAAAGATGCCTGCCTCATGCACCATTTCAAAACACCCAAATGATTATCCTTTCTATAAAGAATATAAAGGCAGAAATACTACAGCTAGATATGATTTGATGGAGTTGACACAAGCCTTCATGTGTCAGCCTCATGAAAAAGTGTGATATTTAATATGAATATTTAGCATGTTGCATGACTTAGTCGAATAATACAGTACTGATATGAAGTTTTGTTTCCCAATACTGAGAGGAGATCTTCGGAGGCAATTGACAGAAAACACAGGGGGACTTGTGAACACCTTGCTAAACTGCAAGATTTTCCATCCATTCCAGATTCAGAAGACCAAAACCTGTCCTGAACATAGCCACCTAAATGATCATTATCCAGCTGTGGAAAGTACTACTATATATGTGAACTCAATACTGTAACAAGGAGGTCACTACCCCAGAATGTGGGAACTTTGTGCTAGGCATGAGCTCTGCTTGTTGTTTTTATTGGGTTTTTCTAAGTACAAATGCTTTATATGATATGCATAAATAGCTCTGGGAAACAGAGCCCAGAACTAGAGATACCTTTAAGAGTGTTTTTAGCCTGAAAATGTAGTGCTTCCTCTATGCCTCCTGTCTAACAAATTTCCTTCCTGCCTAAATCCTTCAGTAGGTAGACCACCTACTGAACAACCTTAAAGTTTCACCTAACTAATTTTAGTGGGTTTTTTTTTCTGTCTTTGTTTTGATACAATTTTCTTCTGAGGCCAGCTCCTTCTGTTTTGCTTTAAAATTTATTCAGTGATAGCATCACACCTTGATGTAGCTGAGGCCAAGTCTGCCTTCTGCATCCCTTTAAACTACCTGAGCATTGTACCCCAAATTTTTGTCAGCTAATTCCGCTGATCTAAGTATGTATCAAAATGCCTGTGCAGCACCTTTGAGTTGCGTGTTACTGTGAATTAAAGGTTAGAAAGTGGATTTTTTTAAAGAAAGTGTAGGAAGCCCCAGTGAAGAAAAGGTGGTTAAATATTGCTTTTCTTTTTCCTAAATTATTGCTGTTTTAAAAAAACAAAACCAAACTCTGTTGAAAAGTAGAAGTCTTTGGATCGTTCCAGTGAAGTCCTTCAACACCCAAAAGTTCAAAAACTGTTCCAAATGTCTAAAACAAAAATGACTTTCAACAGAAAGGATGGCTCAGAGGCCCAGGCCTGACCTGCACTGCACATTCCTTTAATTTTTCAAATATAGCTTTTCTTTGTTGTTACTAATGAACATGATTACTGTAGGATGGTAGTACCCAAAGTCCCCAGTGAGGATAGTGTTCTGTGCTGTACAAATACAGATAAATAGAGAGCTCTCGCCCAGCAGAGCTTATGATATGAAAGGCACAAAGGTTTGGGGGGGGTTGAAAATGGAGATATAACTTCCAAGCAAATGAAAATAGTGATGACTGGCAGAGCTTTGGTAGCTGAATATTTTCTTGTTCATTTGTCTTTTCTACTAGGAGTAGAGGTCAAATAGAGGGCGTGGCAGGAATTTTGAAGTTAATAAAAAGAGAACAAAATATGAAATGGAAGGAATAATCACAGCTTGCTGTCTGTCTGGTTCTTTCTTACCTACAGGACTAAGTAGGCATGATATTAGAGGGAGTTTTAAGAGATTTAAAGAATTTTTCAACTTGCTTTTCAGATGTGAGCAGCTTCTTTCTTTAACATTATGGAGGAAATGTGGGAACAGGTTATCCTGAGACTCCAAGTCTCTATGTAAATATTTCCTTAAATATATAACTTAGTAAAACAATGGGTAAAAGAATGTGTGTAGCCAAACCCTCAAACTCTAAATATCAATTTACCATATAGCTGAATAATATACTCTTTCTCTTCAGGCAGCTGTGTACTCCAATCCAGTCTATAACTAAAGCCAAAACCAGAATAAAAATTAGAACAGATGTAATTTTAATATGCTTGAAAAGGCAGAAACTATTAGCTTAAAAACACTAAGCAAGGGGAAAACCTTCTAAAGTTAATTTAGAAACCTGTGGATGCCAGGAGAGATTGCCATCTCTTCTGTCTTACCATCTGGGGTCTATTATAGTTCCTTTAAAGACTCCCGTTCTGTTAAATTGCAGATGTGGATAGAAATTTATAAAACAGGTACACCAGAAATGGGAGAGCACAGTGCACTACAACCCACCTGGCATTCAGAGAAGAAAGCCGGTTAGAGCTAGCCAGCAGAAAAAGCTTAAAGACCACTTCCTTTCAGCACATAGGTGCCTCAGTCTATTCAAGTGATAGTAGTGATCTTGTCCTTGGTAAAAGTCTATAATCCCCTAAAGTGCAGTTTAATTTTTTCTAAAGCTTTTCCATGCCTATCTTTTTAATGTGATAGTGGCCACAGTACCCTGTTTTTCCAGTGCTTAAGGTGCCTGTTTAGGATGCAGTGCACAAGAGCTTAAGCCCCTCTTGTGTTTGAAGGGATTCAAACACATCATCCCTTCTTTAATGAAAATACTGTAAATGGTCATAAAATTGGTTAGATGTGATGAGGAGGTGATCTCAATACTTAATGTTAAACCTTCTTTACCATGCAAAAAATACTGTTTACTGGGACTGAAACTAGCCCCTGGTGCAAAAATTTCAGGAGACATTTCAATAGGTATGTTATTAAAAAATAGATGACATAAATTTTGAAAAATTATCTATATCTTTCTTATGCCTTAATACAAACAATGAGCACACTGATTTATTATACTAAATAGCAATAATACCATATTAGCTATCTTGCCTAAAGTTCTAGCTTCAATTGTTAATAAAATATACGCAGTATACTAAAATATGTCAATGCCTGAAGTGTAAGCAGTTGGCTAATCACTATTACAGAGTTGGAGTACACTGAATTCCGAAACAAATTACAAAAAAAACCCCTTCAAAAATATCACACTTAAACCTGAAGTAACATGTATTACTATATTTTTTCAGCTTTGATACTTGAGTAATGGTAGCAGAGGAATGAATTAGGAGCTCCTCCCTATGTTAAAATTGTCTTTAAAAGGGGTTTATTTCCAGAACAAATAAACAAAGTAAGAATTCTACTGTCTTTTATATAGATTCCTGTGAAAAAATAGAGCATGTTCCTACACTTTTGAAACATTTGTTATTGTAAGGGCATATCTAAAATATTTCCTTATAATCTTCCCCTCTCCACAGATATCACAAGCAACTGACCGTAGGCAGGGCAACAGTTAAAAATTGTGTTACAGATACAGGGAAGATGGGTTAGAGACAATAAAGATGTTAAGGGACTTGGACATATATCTTGTTAAGTGCTGGAGAGTCCAAAAGTTAGACATCCAGCTTAGAAAGTGAAATGCATAAACCTGAATTAAGAGCCTAAGGGTGGTGTTCATTGATGCTTTCCTCTAGTGGCAAAAGCTGTAAGAACTTTCTGCTCCCTCCTCTCTCCCAGTTATTTATTCTTAACCTACACAGCAGTATGCTGTTTTCTCAATCTGTTCTGATGCAGCTGTGTGCAGAGAATATTGTAAATGGGATTTTAAAAAAAAATGAGCTCAACAGCAGCAACAACAGTAAAGAGTATTATTTTTTTTTTAACCCAACCCAGGTCACTTCAGCGATCCCATTTATAATATAGCCCTACAAACCTTAGCTCATCTGGCAAGACAGTGAACTATGGTGTCAGGATGCATGGCATTTTTACTTTCTGAGCTGCCAGAGAAAGTATGTTCCTGAATCCACACCTGAAAATAGGATTTAAAAGAGGTAGATCTATGAAGGTGTGGTCATGTAGTAATCTGTGTTATATCGTTTCATAATAATTTCATACTACATCTATTGCTGGATCACAAAGCACTGCAGATCAACTTGGAGCATAGGATTGTACTTCTGTCCAGCTAATCAGAGCAGATGATGTGAATTTTATGCTGACTTCATACTTTTAACCAAGGTTTATGCTTGCTGTAAGTTGGTAGATGACACCTGAAGCAGCATAAAAACAGAGTGGTACAGACAGGTGATATTTTATCTAGCATAGGGCCAACAAAAAAAAAAAGTTATTCCTTCAAAGGCTTATAAACTTGCTTGGTGAAACAGTCATGTGGCTGAAGTCTTTTGATCCAGTGGTAGGTAGTCTAAAACCATATTTATTATCACATCAAAACACAGCATGAAATGGCTTAAGTCAGCACTTACCTCAGCCAGTCCAAAGTGTTAAAAAGGGATCTGGTCGACTTTTCCACACAGCAAGCTAAGTCTGCCCTTTGACTGTGAAGAATTTTCTTACTGTTTTCTTTATAAAAGTATCCATCAATGGTATGCTCTTACTCTGTTTTGAATATTAGCCTAGCTGTTAAATGATTTGATTTGAAACTTGAAAATGTGTGCGCTCCAGTTTATCCTGGTGCTAAAGTACTAAAACTCTTCAGCTAAATGTTTACTTATTGCCCTAACCAAGATGCTACCAAGTATTCTGAGTGGACTGTTTCAGGGCGGGACAACTGGGCAATCAGAAACGATTCATTCAGCCGGAGACAAAAGCAGGTGCTATAACATGCATCCATAGCCTAAAGATTAAAGAACTCTCAGGAGCCACTTGGGACTTCTTGTCCTTGCTCCTAACAGACTTTGTGTCTTTTAATCCAGTGATTTTTAGAAGCATTAGGCAGTCTCTGGGTTCCCATCTTTCGTTTTCTGCAGCGCGTGAACTGCCAGTAAACTGGTATTCTCTGTACAGGAATCACAAACTCATACTGTGCCTGTTCTCTCCAGAAAAAAAACCAGAACAAAATATACCAAAAAACTTCCCCCACCCACGAAAACAAACAAACAAACAAAAAGCACAAAAATAAAACTAAACTAAACTAAACTAAACAAAAAACCCCAACAACCTAACACTTTTTTATTATTGAGGAGGTCCCTGCAGGAGAAATTACTTACCACAAGGCAAACAGAATGAAAACAAATGATCTATTCTTAGTACAGACAAAATTGCTTTCCCAAATTGTATTCTGTTCCTCTAGACACAGTAAGGGTGGATACAGCCCTACATGCTTCATTTTCCTGGATAATCCCTTTCACAAAACTACAGACTAGCACAGTTATTTTAGCGAAAGCCGGAGGTGACTCCTTCCAAACCTCATTAGTGCCATTCATAGGTTGGACAGGGATGATCAATAGTAATATGTAGTGCTTATTTCTCACACAGACAATACAAAGATAACCCCTTTCTTCAACAGGTGATTTATGACTGCCTGGAGTCACTATCTTAGACAGCCCACCAGGGCATTTGTAATATGATATGAAAGTTCTTTATTGACAGGATAAGAAAAACTTTATTCTACCTAAAGTACTTACCTGGTCCCCACTGCAGGAGTACCAGGGTCTCTCTCAACCTCACAAAATGTTTACTTACCCAGCTTTCTGGGGCAAGGAAAGACAGTTAGCCCAGTTTACAGCTGGGGAAAGCATATTTATCTCTGTTCCTACTAGAGTGAAATCCATAGCCCTGAGTCAAGTATCTAGGCTCCCTGCTGTCATAGTTAGATGCTCAAGAATAAATTTAAATATTAGCTTTGCACTTTGCAGAGTGAACAGGAAGACATGCAGGAGGAGGATAGGTCAGACAGGTCATGGATATTTGACTTCAGCATTAGCATGAACCCCAGTAACATGAAATTCCTAATAAATTCATTTTACATTCAGAACATAACCAGATGAGTCACTATTTTGTTTTAGAATAGAAGTAGTTGGTGTTCTTAACCATAAATTCAGCGATCTGAATACTCACACAGTTTAAAGCAAAACTTGAGTCCCTTAGTTTCCTCTACCAAATGCACAACTTTCATTTCCCAGAAAATAACATATATTTTCATAACTAGACATGTTCATCAAAAATGCATTTAAATCTTCTCAGGTTTCAGTGAATGAGCCTACGGTCAATGTCATCTACGCACTAAAGGTTTTAAACAGTAGGTTATTATAAATAGCTATATTTCATTGTCTTCATTTCAACCTAAGTGTTAAACTATCACAACCATGATACCATAATTTGCACTGTTCTCAGAGTAATAAGTATGCTTACTAGATATACATAAAGTTAATATATGATAAAAAAATACCAGTTCCATACTTTCTTGATCCCCTTCAGAAATGCTCAAGAACTGTCTAACTTCTTAGGTTGGGGTATTTGGGGATACACTAGAATACAAAACTTCAGAAATCAGGTCATCTTCCAGATGGAATGCATCCAGGAACCAGTAAAAATGAAGCATCTGTGGTAGGAAAATGTATAAAGAGAAACACAAGTGGACCCCAAGACAGAGGAGGAAGAAACTCCCACCATCAACATCATAAACCTCTTGGCAAACACTTCCAGATATTGACAACTCATAGTAAACACCCTGCATCCATTTTTTTTCAGGAAGATTAAAGAGCACCCAAAAGGACAGTGTAAGAGTGAACATAACAGTGAAGAAAATGGTAGAAACTATAAAGGGGGGTAGTCCACTTGTTTGTTTTTCCATATAATAACTTTAAGAGCATTATTCAGCATCTGAGAATAGCATTTGTAAGAGTCTACTGGAGAAGACTAGAAATAACCATTGGGAAACTCTGAGAAGAGGGTCTAGGATTTAGGAACACTGTATAGCCCTAAATTGATTGTGTGTCTTACAACTCACAACCCTCTCCGTGTTCTCTTTTTTTAGTTAAAGGGGATTAAGTGATTTAGCAAATCACTTTAGAACAAGTATAGGGTACTAACATGGGCAGTTACCGTAGTATAACTTCTAGATGACAACTTGTTACACTAGCCAAGCTCAATTGCTTTTGACCCTGTCCATAACTCATATCTTTTTGAAACAATATTTTGGGTTACTCTTTAAGGAGGAGTAGGCAATGCTCCTTCAGTGAAACTTTTACCAGATGGCTAGAAGACTGTCCCAGGTAGTAGGATAAGGAAATATTGCTGAGAAAGCTGAGTTGAGATTGAACTCCAGTTACTGAATTTCTGGACCAGGTCTTTCAGGAAATGTGAGTAAGGATATTCCCAGTCCTGTAGATCTCAAATGGACTTTGATGTTAGCTGCTGTCGGGGTTTAGGCTGCCCTGGCTGCTAAACAAATGACAGATGCTCTCTTTAAACTGTCTCTCTCCCTTCCCAGAAGAGAAAGGAGAGAGAATCTGAGAAACAGAGACCTGTGGGTTGAAAAGAAACTAAGCTACTTTAATGAAATATTAATAATAAAAAGAAAAGGCAATAAAATTAATAAGAAAATAATGAAATCTATACAATATATACAAAACCCATATTGAGCTCCAAGGATGATGATCACGTCACTGGCAGGCACTGGGAAAGTCCCAGACTGGACTCAGCAATGGACAGGAACTGGATTCTGGATCCGCATTCAGGAATGCATGGATCGGGATCAAAGGCAGATGAACAGACAGAGTCCTCCTTGGACACCAGCCATTGAAA
Organism: Ibidorhyncha struthersii; assembly: GCA_013398815.1. Lineage (NCBI taxonomy): Eukaryota > Metazoa > Chordata > Aves > Charadriiformes > Charadriidae > Ibidorhyncha > Ibidorhyncha struthersii. The sequence goes on from VZSZ01009651.1 coordinate 9,593, forward strand.
AAAGAGGCTGACACCTTTGACCCCTCAGTTTTTATAGTAAGCATGATGCAGATAGGATGGAATACCCTGTTGTTCAGTTTTGGGTCACTTGTCCTGTCCACTCCTCCCCACAGGTGGGACCCCTCTATGCTTTTCTGCTTCTGACACTCCAAGCTGGTGCTTAACAAAGTTATCTGGCCTTGGGTGTTATAGCAATAAGTATACACAGAAGCCTCTCTGTATTAACTGTAAATACCAGACATTATCACAACAAGAAGCAGACATTGTATGAAAAATATGCCATTAATTTCAGTCAGTGCAGTTAATTAGAAGAGACTTAACTGAAAAGTAAAATTATTGAACAGAAAATTTCTTGTTTTACCTCAAACCAGGGCAGCCACTCATGATAGGACAGTTTATACCTGGATTTCCATCTTCTCCTGCTTCCTGCAGCCACCCTTATTTCTTTGGTTTCTTTCTCATATTGCAAAGCTTTGTAATGTCCCAAACTTACATTAATGTGTGAAGAAGACATTCAATTTCTACTTCTGTGGACTTTCCACATATTTATGGAGTGTTTTTAATGAAGTTAAGAATGATTTCCCGGCTCTCAGGCAGTTAAGTCATGTGATACAGGACATAAATTTTCACGTCTGAAGGAAAGCCATTAGCAGCATGATGTTCATATGCATATAGTTCCACTCTTACCTGCTTGTTTTACTTTAAAAACAATTTGGATATAAGAAGTCCATAAGAAGAACATAAGAAGAACATAAGAAGGTTTAGAACATCTTTCATATGAGGAAAGGCTGAGGGATTTGGGTCTCTTTAGTCTAGAGAAAAGAAGATTGAGGGGGGATCTTATTAATGCTTTCAAATATTTGAAGGGAGGATGCCAGGGGGATGTGAGCAGTCTTTTTTCAGTGGTGCCCATTGATAGGACGAGGGGTAATGGGCACAAGCTTGAACATAGGAAGTTCCATCTTAACATGAGGAGGAACTCCTTTACTTTGAGGGTGGTGGAGCACTGGAACAGGCTGCCCAGAGAGGTTGTGGAGTCTCCCACTCTGGAGACATTCAAAACCCGCCTGGACGCTGTCCTGTGCAACCTGTTGTAGGTGACCCTGCTCTGGCGGGGGGGTTGGACTAGATGATCTCCAGAGGTCCCTTCCAACCCTGACTATTCTGTGATTCTGTGATTCTGTGAAGTAGCAAAATGTATCAGATTATCTGAAAATACACATTTCTTTCTGCTATCGGTCAGAGTCTGCTCCCCCTGAGAGAGAACGCTGCAACTAAGTCCAAAATACAATACATCAGTCATTTTTGTCACTGCAGTTAGAATTTGTTCTGTAAAAGATACCGTGCAGAGGCAGAATTAGTGAAAAGGGATGTAAAATCTGTTGGAGGTAGGTGGGTGAAAGGAATAGCACTGGTAGTAAAAAAACTGATCCACTGTTGTTTATCTGCATAGAATCATAGAATTGTTAAGGTTGGAAGGGACCTTTAAGATCATCGAGTCCAACCATTAACCTAACCTAAAAAAAACACTTCTAAACCATATCCCCAAGTACCACGTCTACCCTTTTTTTAAACACCTCCAGGGATGGCAAATCCATCACCTCCCTGGGCAGCCTGTTCCAATGTTGGATAACCCTTTCAGTGAAAAAAATTTTCCTAATATCCAGTCTAAACTTCGCCTGGCTTAACTTGAACCCATTTCCTCTCGTCCTATCACTTGTCACTAGGGAGA
>VZSZ01009651.1:11350-62599 GCA_013398815.1 Ibidorhyncha struthersii
TTCCCGAGTCCTGCTCACCACACTATTCCTGATACAGGCCAGGATGCCGTTGGCCTTGGCCACCTGGGCACACTGCTGGCTCGTATTCAGCCGGCTGTCCAGCAACACGCCCAGGTCCTTCTCTGCCAGGAAGCTTTCCAGCCATTCCTCCCCAAGCCTGTAGCGCTGCATGGGGTTATTGAGACCCAAGCGCAGGACCCAGCGCTTGGCCTTGTTAAACCTCATACAAGTGGCCTCGGCCCATTGGTCCAGAGCCTGTCCAGATCCCTCTGTAGAGCCATCTTACCCTCAAGCAGATCAACATGCCCGCCTGGCTTAGTGTCATCTGTGAACTTTCTGAGGGTGCACTCGATCCCCTCATCCAGGTCATTGATAAAGATGTTAAAGAGAACCCGCCCCAGCACTGACCCCTGGGGAACACCACTTGTGACCGGACGCCAACTGGATTTAACTCCATTCACCACCACTCTCTGGGCATGGCCATCCAGCCAGTTTTTTACCCAGTGAAGAGTACACCTGTCCAGGCCATGAGCAGCCAGTTTCTCCAGGAGAATGCTGTGGGAAACTATCTGACTTACATGTCACTTCAGGAGGAGCAATGTCAGGCATGGGATGTTTATTAGAGCTTCATATGTATTTAAAAAGTCTTGCAAAATGAAGTAAGTATGTTTCTTACCTAATGATTTACTAACTAAATCTTCTTGCAAGCAGCAAGCAAACGCTTCTTCTGACAGAGAAATAACCTTTCATGGTATGTTCACATGAAAGAGTCCAGTGTTAATTTTCATATACTGTAAAATTTATTGCACAATGCTTAGTTTTTGTAAATTAAACAAACACTCTGTTTAGAAATGGTCTTTAATTTTCACTAATTCTCTTATTTACTTTTTTTTGTTTGTTTTACAGTTTTAAAGTGAATAAATGTTAGCTTAACCTTCTTGAAATAATAACATCAGATTGTGGTTCTTGTGACCTCCATGCTCCAGATGAGCTTTCCTTAATGCTTTTTAGGAAACATTTAGAACAATACCAAGAGGACAGTTGAAGCAGATTTTTTTCTAAAGCAGAAATTTAAATTACTAAAAGGACATTTGAAATGCAAGTTACAAAAGACACTGAATGTGGAATTTATCCAGGCAAACGTAGATTCTTATATTGGAGTTAGTCACCTTAGACTATTTGTAGCAGTGGAGAGAAATTAGTACTTTCAAGTAAATTTCATCTCATAATTACCACAGACATGTAAAATACCTCAGGTAATTCATCTTTTTACTGTGAGTCTAAGGTGGTTGGATCAGATGTAGATGCCATCACTGTAGATATCTAAATTTAGCTGATAAGAATCACATGCAAAAATTAATTGAAAAAACGCCATATCTTCTACTCTTTCTAGTATAACTGAGAAGATATTATGTTAACATAAGAGGATGTGAAAAGATTTGCTATTCACTTAGGCTACCAGGGAGAAAAATAAATAAGGAAAACACAGGAGCACTACAAAGAAGATAGTATTGGAAATATGTAACACCTCAAATTACTCTTCACAGGTAAAAAAATGTGGGCACTACTGAATACTGAATCAGCAAAAAATATTTACTGTGAGACTTTTTCATTAATTTCTAATCATGATGTTGATGCAATTAATGAATTAGTCAGCACTGCTGATGTTGATAAATCACCTCCTTGGGCAACAGTCATCCTTTTAAGTGCCTAATGGGTTGCTGACTGGGCAGGATCCCACTGTAGAATGAGGCTTGACAACTTTTCTAGAAAAATTCCAAGGAGGTTTGCGTGTCCAAAGAATGTGGATATAGATATTTTTTTGTCTGTCACAAAAATTATTTCACAAAATTCTGGGGAAAAAAGAAGCAAGCTGGAATTTGATTACATTATCAAGCAGAAAAAATAGAAGACAGTGATGAGTCTTCAACTCTAGATAATTTCCAGGGTCCGAGCATTTCCCACCACTTGGGTTTCATAGAGTAGAACCACCTCCTAAAAGTAGGTGCTTTTAACACTTCTTTCAAATGAAAACCAAACAATATTTGCTGGTAAAGTAGAATGGTAGGTGGACTTGACATTAATGCTTTTATTTTCTTCACCCCTCCCCCCCCTCCCCAGCAGCTGAAGAATAACATTCTATTTTAGCTCAAGGAAATATCTATCTTTACCTTATTGGATTCAAATCCAGTAACTCAAAAAGTACTTTAGCCACCAGCTTTGACTGTACTCTGGAAGAAGGACCAGGGTGTTCTTTGCACTTCCTTTAGAATTGATCCAAAAGAATTTCAAAGAATAGCTTATTTTTTGGTGCTGGCTTTAAGGGTTGCTTATACATTTTACCTTATAAAAGCACTGATAAAATATTAAAAATGTGTGATAAACTGGAACCCGTTAGTCCTCAGATGAACATAATGAGCAATCATTAGACAAGGTAGACAGGCTTATATACATCACCTCTGGTTCCAATGCATTCTTCTTTATCATATACAAAAGAGAACAGATTATTTTTTTTTTTATGTTGACTTAATAGTACTGCCACCTTAGAATAAGACATTTGCAGATGTAGAACATAAAGATTTGAACACCTGTCCACAAACACAAATTGAGCTCAGGTTTCTTATCTGATCACAGGGTCATGGTAAAAAAAGACGACTTCCATATCTTTGCTTTAAAAAGACAGATTTACACTTCATCCACAGGGAAAAATATCTGCTTGTACTTCGAGACAGGAAGAGAAACGCTTAGTTTAAAAGAGTCTGGCAGAACTTACTTTTGATACAGCCAAGTTACTTTCTGTTGTCAAGACCAATGTATTTATATATGTAGAAACACTATTTCTGGAACCTAAGCAACTTCAGTGTAAAACTGTGAGAACTTATGCATCTACAATATCTCTAGCCATCTGCATAAAGACTCCTAACATAGTCTGAAATGCTTTCTTATCTTGAAATCAAGAAACGTAAACTTGAGTGACTATATGTAGCTGTGTCTTGTTTCCCTGGATGTCTGAGCTTTTATTGATGCACTTTTTCCATAATTCCCACCCTTCTTCTGGGCCAGTTTTCTTGAGCATCTTTAGCCATGTAGGAAGACACTCTGTGAGTAGGATATATACAGTCTGAATGTATAAAGCAATTATGTGTTGGTTAACACACATAAATATAAATAGGATCTAAGAAACTATGATGCCACACTCTGGTATGATACTCAATGAGCTTTCACCGACTGGAGAACCATCAGTGAGGAGGGAATGGTCAGTGGATGAAGCTCCTGGGAGCCATCCTTAGGTGTGTGGAGCTGCCACCTTCCTCCTGTTGATAGGTTTAATGGTTTGATCCTAACCCAGTAATTCCTGACTGCTCAGCCCAGTGAGTCACCCCAGCCACTGCCAATTGATGGTAAAAAGAAAAACAGCTAGGGAGTAGCAGTTGAAGTCTACAAGTTGTACTTGGTAGCTGCCCATAACTCTTAAAATATATACCGCCTAACATGTACAAACACAGCACTGTTCATCATGTTGAGAGTGGTAGCATGTTCAGAGCTCAGAAGTGGCTCGTTGATAAGGTGTGCGCTGCACAGCAATCAAAACTAGATAGTCAAACAGTAATTGTAGTGCTAGATGTTCAGGCCAAAAGGGAAACAGAAAGAGGAAATACCAAGTTTGTGATGAGATGCTACCACCCTGTCTCTCTGTTTGTAAAAGTGTGATTAATGTAACTACTTGCTCCTCTGGGAATTTTACTCATGAGGTTTTCTTGGGCAAAAAAGCTAGTGTAGGAGTGTCATTTCTCCAAAAGGGGAGAGATCATCACCCTGTGTGTCCAGACCAGTTTGTGAAGCCATACGTCATATGTGAGGATACAAAAATGAATCTCTCATGGCCTTGCAAGCTATGTTTTAACAGAATCAACCAGGTCTTAACTGAAATGCTCTCAGACTCTATTTGCTAAAACAGAGTTTGAAGAAGTCCTAGTAGGTAGTCCTCAACCTAATCCCCTGTTGTTTACATGAGTCTTTTTTTCTTCCAGTGTTCACAGTCAGCTTCAAAGATAGACAGGTGAGCAGGGGTAGACTGAGGATGGGAGTGCTCCTCAACCCACCTTGCAAGGAAAGTATAGCTGCAGTCTATAAAACTTTTTTTTCCTCCTAATTTGTGTGGTGGTCTATTCATTTTTCCACACCGACATACACTTCAGTAAGCCACTTAGATTCTGTGTATTTCTATCCCCAAAGCTGTCGCGTTTAATGGGAAATAATACATTTCATTCCAGACAGCCACACCAAATGGAAGTAAACTACCCAACATGCTTGCTGCTAAGTTTTTCATCTCAGTGTATTGATTTTAAAGCTTGCACCGATTTCTCCCAAATTAACCTTTATTTTCTTGAGTTATATAAATAAATAATGTGAAGGAAAGCAAGCAAAACTGAAGAGAGAAAAATCAACAGCACTGCATTAAGATCCTGAACAAACCACTCTGAGCTTTCTTCAAGGAAAAACACTTCTAAGTCTCTCATCTCATTTTGCTGTTAGATGTGCCAGTATTACTGATTCCAATAACATTAACCCAATCAAAATTTAACACAGTAGAGAAATCACATGCATAATACATAAAATAAAAATACATGCACTAGTCTGCTGAAAATCTGTTATTTTGATATAATTCTCTGATATTCCGTAAGATGCTTATTTCAAATGTGAAACAGATAAAGATTTTATGATCAAAACTCTAAACCTTGCCTCCTGTGTCTTCTGATATACCCTTAAAGAACTGATTAGCAACAGTTTAAGTAGTCACTGAAATGTAAACAATCAACTCTGTATTGTGTCCAGGTGGTGCTGGAAATTCTAGCTATGAAGGAAATGGAGATTACAATCAGAAATGTTCTATGGCATGACTGCTAGAAGTTGTCATATACTCTGGCCAAATTAGTCTAACCTCTTACATTTAACTCAGCAGTGGATCCAAAGTTTCTGCCATTTCTTATAGAATTCCAGGGTCCCTTATCTTGCCTTTTCCTGTAAAAGAGCCACAGCGTCAGCTGTCAGCATCCTTTTTCTCTTTCTTTGAAGTGAGTTTTTTTACTGCAGGGCAGTATGGTGCCTGACCTGAGATGGCCTGTATTGCCCTATGAAAACATGGCTTAGTAGAGAAGTGGGTAGGCAGTTTAATAGCTGGCAGTATATCGGCAGAGGAAGGTGGACTGTTTGAAAGGTAAGCTCCCTCCCACACCATCCAACCTTGTTTTTCTTCACAAAGATATGGAGAAAAGCTGCAACCTGGGAGGGCAGAGAGAGAAGAACATTTGAAAGCGTGAAGTACTTAGTGATAATTTTGAGAGGGAGCAAGAGATCAAGAAGAAAGTGAATGCAGAGAAAAATGGGATTTACTTGACTGGCCAAGAATCTCTCACATTTTGTTTTTTTTTTTTTTTCTCCAAATTACCTCATTTTTTCCCATTTGTTTGTATCACCTGGCAGTTCTGTCTTGTTCTTATAATTATTGCCCTGTAGAGACTGCAACACTTTGCAGAATAGGGTTGGATACATATTATTTTACCCTTTGGTTAATGTTCTGAAAACTTTTCTGCTTCTGGCTCCACTTCAAGGTTTACAATCCCCATTTCCATTCTCATTTCTGGGGTCATTTCCAGACTTGCAACCACACTTCTGTTTACATGGTTCTACTCATTACCCTAAGTGGGATCATGACTCTTGTGTTTGAGAATCCCTGTTCTAGGAACTACTGCAATATAAAGTGTAAGTAATAATGAGGCGAAAAAAGGGAATGAGAAAAATACCATTGAGAAAAGCAAGGTCATATCAGAACAGAGAGAAGAAAATGACCAAATGAACAGAAAATGCAAGGAAGATGAACAAAAAAGAAAATTGAGATAGAAATTATATGGAGGAAACTACCTAACATTTTTAAGAGATCATTTTGAAAATGTGTGTCATAATGTAATATCCTTTAAAATTAGCTCCCAAACCAAAGAATTACGTATCAACATCCATTAATATAAAGCTTCTTTCATATTATTTACATATAAATAAAAAATAAACTGCATTACCTTGAATAAGTTTGATTTTTGCTCTGGAAATTGCTTTGTCGCATAAGTAAAATGCCTGTAATCCATCTTAATTCTATATCGCATCACTTTTAAGAGCAAGTATTTTGAGTTTTAGTCATTCTTTATTAACTGACACATACTTTATTGACATGTTCACAGTATGTTCCTGATTCTGATCAATGTCTAAAATACACCTCAAATGTGAGCCCATACTGAACGTCTCCATGTTCTTAATCATCTTCAAATACTGTTAAATGATAACCATAACTGAAAAAAACCATATTAGTTTTCAGATCTTTTATTTATTAACATGCAGAGTCAATTAAAATATCACATTAATGCAAAAAAATCTGAAATACTTCCAGTGTAAAAGATTACTTCAAGTATGTCAGGATTGAATGTGTTGAATTGAATCATGTTAGAATGATCATAGAAAGGAAGCCCACATGTTAATGATTTCTACTATTACCAGATTTAATTGGCTTCTTAGCAACACACACTATTTCAAACTGGTAGATAGTAGCTGTATAGCAGAAAGTAATAACAAATAAAATAATAATAATAAAGAAGATCCCTTGCTCTTGCTCCTATTAATTCTGTTGACACAAAAAATAATAACTGAAAGCAAGAGATCTTTAAAATATTGCCTGTGCAGTTAAGACAATGTTTCACTCCTACAAATGCAAATCTCTTCCTGAAAAAGAGGAGCCTTTAATTTTCTCAGATATCCTGAAAGAAATCGCCCCTTAGCATCTTAATCTGTACCCTGTAAAAATGTGTGCTAGTTCCTTTGTCTTGTTGACATGCATTTCATGCTGGACAGTGTGTTAGTTCTAAAAGATGACATTTAGTATCTTAGATTGACTTTCTCTCAGAACTTGAAAGTTCAAGGACCTTGAAAATGAAAAAAAGGATCACATCAATGGTGTATAGTAGAATTTCTAAAGGAATTGTGGTGACTGTTCTCCCGGCAGTACTAAATAACTTTCAAAAATGTGTGGGTGAGATCTTAAACCTCTGCTTTTTGCAAAGGAACAGCTATCTAAGGCATTAGAAGGAAATGTTAACTGAAGGAAATCTTGCCACATCTTCCGAAGTTAGCTGAGCCTGTGTGATCCCACTAAGTAGCCCTATGGTTTATTTAAAGCACAACCAAAACAGCAGGGGAGCAAAAGCTGATACTATGAATAAATCTGTCATTCCTGCAAGCAGTTACAAGAAAGTGATATTCCATCCTCTGCTAATTCTATCAACAGCTACCAGCCAGCTCGTGAGTCTGGCCCCATCCTCTGTTTAACAGCCTTGGAAGAGAAGTCTGACTGTCCCTGTTGTGCACTGACGTGCAGAGCTGGATCCTAAATGCTAAGAATATTAGACAGGAAGTAAATGCCTGAGATAATACATAAAGATAAAGAATTTTGTTTATGCTGAGAAAAGCTGGTCCTATTATACATGCTGCTTCAGTTAGCAAAGCAACAGAGGTCATGATAGAAGCCCTGTCCAGCCTGCAAATAAGACTTCTCAGATTGAGGTGAAAAATATCATGTCCAAGCCAAGCACGATAATTAAAAATTCTAGTCAAAGTATTGCAATAAGCATGATTTACAACATTATATGCAGCTCTCTCCATCTTCAAGTATTCAGATACTATTTAATTCTTCTGGCAATCCTTCCAACAAGGCAAACAGCTCCATGCTACATATAGGAAAACTGGTGGACAAAGAAATAGGGTATGATCAGATAGATGCAAGTGACTGAGGTTTTCTAGTTTCAGAAGTTACTGGCCCCCTCATCTTAGAAGAAATAATTTTCTCGAAGCAGTTTCCTCATCCATTACAAGTCATATAGTTTAGCTCTAACCCTCCTGAAGTTATGATAAACTGCTGAACATGGTGGATTATTCACAATGCAAACAAGCACATTTAACTGCAGTGTAATAATTTCCATTTGAGGGACACTAGCCTCCTGAGATAGTTCTAACCTGATCCTTTAAATTAATTGTATGCAACCTGTATCAGATCCTAGTGGTAAAAATAAGAATATATTTCTGCTATATTTCCCTTTCATTATTAGACTATTTAAACAACAAATGTAGTATTAGAAATTATACATATAGATATAGNCACTTGCATGCACATCATAAACTAGGAAAGTTTCCAGAAAATCTTGGAAGTTATGTAAGGGTACAGAGTATGCAGTATGAAATTAAAAATCACACATAATTTATACCACACAGTGTGTATCTCCATATTTACAAAAAAGGGCGCTGTGCCTTGCAGCATGGGTCATACAAAGCCAACTGTTTAATTTGGGGTTAAGCACTGTTGATTTAAAACTAAGAATATTTTAAAAGTACTTTTCTGTCCAGAGCTGAAATATGTCTCTGTTATTTCAGCCAACAAGAGCAAAACCTCAGAGGTTAGTAATTTCTTCTGTTATCTTGTTATACCTTTCAAAACAAACTCCCAGACTGGTTCAGTGGCTAAACAGAGCAATGGCACTTTGGGTTTTACTTTGGGGAGCGGTGCTAATACACAAAAATTTTATGTACCTATGTTATGATCAAAATTAGTGCTGACCTATATAACACCTCAGCATTGTGTTATTGGTGACTGCTCCCCTGCAGCTAATTTATTTTGGAATAAACACAGAGAGAAGTTTGGCATTCCTTGGTGTTTTGCCTAAGACTGAGTGTATTACTCATCAGTTCTAAGAGCATTCTTGTTCAGAATAACCCAAAATATCTTCTTGACATTGTGTCTCTGATTCAGCTGAGGAGAAGAAATCTGCCACATTTTACCTACATTTGGCTATACTTCAACTGCAAGTGAAGTGAAACTTAAGTATTCTTTATGCAACCCAGGGGCATAATTTAAGTCTCAATTAACAGATGCTGGTATGTGACTTTGAGAACATTAGGAACTATTACTCTACTGATGAAGAAATAATGACTAATTTTCCATAACAGCTTTAAATACAAAGGAATAATATGTTAAATGTATAGTTTTGATCCATATATCAAGACACTTGCAAGTAATTTATTTGAAGACACAAATTATATGTCACGATATGTGTTCACCTACATTTTTAATTATATATTAAAAACAAAACCAACCAAAAAAGCGAAACCCAAAAATTTGCATCTACGTGCACAGTCAAAATTGCATTAGTAAGTACAGAATACGCCATCTATCTTTTTTTCTGTGTACAGACATAGACTTTGCCACTATAATATTTGAGTGCTTTATACTAATGAACAAATGCCTTCTAATATTTTTTTTCTGAGGAAAGAACGCTTCATTCTCATTGTTACAGAAAGAAGAGACCAATGCTCTGAAAGAAATTGAAGAATATCTAAGTCTAACTATGGAAAAAATCGTGTTGACTACACTTGACTATCCAGATATGCAAAGAATGAATGCTCAAGAATCTTGATAAGTCAGAAGCTAAATGATCTAATGACAGAAAATTTATCTGTCATAAACCCATTTTAAGTGAGATGCTTCTGTGACCCATCACCATTTTATCTGAACACCTCAAAAATTTTAAATCACTCAGATTTCAGATACTCCAGACAGATTCATGTAACATCGTGTTTAGAGAAAGGCATATTAATGTAGGTACATCAATGGGGCTATATGGCTTCAAAGTCCAGAGTCATGGCTGCTGGTCTGATTTCAGTATTTGTCAATTGTCCTCACTATCAAATGGCAACCACACATTTAACTTTGCACTAGTGACTTCCACTAACAGAAAAAAAAATTAAAAATCTGTATAGGTATAACTACCTTTGATATATTTTATACTGCCAAAGTCTTGAGATTTCTTGCTATCTACTTATAGGCTTAAACCTCTTTAAGAAATACCATTAAAATGTTTATCAGGTTTGGTGACCCACAGATGTGTTTTGCTCTCTGCTTGATGGGAAAATGTTACCTAAGGAAGACAGTGTAAGTTGTTTAGACTCATAGAATAGTTTGGGTTAGAAAAGACCTTTAAAGGTCATCTAGTCCAACTCACCTGCAATATGCAGGGACATCTTCAACTAGATCGGGTTGCTCAGAGCTTCATCCAATCTGAACTTGAATGCTTCCAGGGATCAAACATCTACCACCTCTCTGAGCTATCGGTTCCAGTGTTTCATCACCCTCATCGTAAAAAATTTCTTCCTTATATCTAGTCTAAATCTCCCCTCTTTTGATTTAAAAACATTACCTTTGTCCTATCGCAACAGTCCCTGCTAAAAAGTTTGTCCCTGTGTTTCTTGTAGGCCCCCTTAAAGTACTGAAAGGCAGCAATAAGGTCTCCCTGGAGCCTTCTCTTCTTCAGGCTGAACATCACCAACCCTCTCAGCCTGCCCTCATAGGAGAGGTGATCCATCACTCTGATCATTTTTTTTACTCTAGTATTGTCTTGTATCAATACTGTTTCATTAAATAAAATTATTTGAAGGGGGTGTCAATGTTCTGATGCCTAGACAGCTACCATTTCTGCTTTACATATTTTTCTGCTGTGAATAGGTGAAAGACTCATTAAATTAAGAATTTGCCAAAAGACATACAACACATTCCAGACACTGGAAAGTATAAAAAGTTTTATGGAGTAATTATAAATTCTCCAGCCTCTGGAACAGGAAGTCCTGATTCTCTTTTCACTTGTGGTAATGTATTTAAGAAACAGTTTAATTTTAAGGATATTTAATTAAGCATTAATAAAAAGAGAGGAGACTCTGGCACAAGTTTTCCAGTTCTTTCTTTAGCCTATATACTTTCGCCTTCACTCTAAGAAAAGAAACATAGCTTACAATGTGCCGATTCCAAAGACCTAAGGCTATCTGGAAAACAAACCTTTTATTTCTTGCCTGATTTTGAAGTTCATTTTTATTCCACCTCAGAACAAAATGGAGTCCTATTGTAATTTTCTAAAAAGAAGGCACAGAGACTGTAAAATGGATATGCATACAGCAGGTCAGCAGACATGGTATTCTGAGATAATAAGGAATGTTTCACTGAAAACTTTTCCAAAGCAAGCAGTGTGGATTAATATAATCAGTTTGTTGAATAAATCTTTGTCTCTTCGTGAGCATTTTAACTCTGGACCTGTAGCTGGTTTTGATTCATTGTCGTTTGCCAGCACACATTTGTCAAAGAGGTTTCACTGAGGTTTTAAACTCTTCAAACTTCCTTCATAATTAAAAGAATTTACTCACATTACAAAAGCTTTTAAGTAAGTATAATGATAGCTTGCTCCTTAAATATCTGGTCTCTACAGAACGATGAGAAGGTAATTGTTTGAATTATTACTATATTTACATATTATAGTGTCACATTAATATTCAGGGATTTGTTTGGGTTGGGTTTTTTTTTTTCTATTCTATATATAAATCCTTGGAGATTTTGTTGCATTTCCCTCTGTTTTTTTTTCTGCAAATATATTCGTTGGTTGCTTTGAAACATTTTGCTGCAGCAGAGTAATACTCTTCAGTTCATGAATGAGATTCTATCAATGATGTTAAAAGACCTGAAAACTAATTTTGTGGTGGAAATGCATGCTACTCAGAAATGTCTCCTTTATAAAAGTTTTGTAGCTAAGCATATCTAGAAGAGCTATCCCTTTTGCTGGGAGTCAGTGTAATGCCAGCATGCAGTGTTCACAGGTGCTGCTCAGGTTTTTATGCAATAGCCTTGGGTGGGTTTGCTGTAGACAGCCAAACGATGCTCCAGGCCAGAAACAGAAAATTCAGAAGACACGTAACCACCATATATTAAAAAAATACCCCAAAACATCCCAAGTTCATTTTACAATACCAATATTTAGACTTGAGCAGATGAGTTCAATGACGTTAACACCTTAAGACATTTTTTTAAGGCTTCTTTTATGGCTACATAAGAGAAGGTCTCCATACAGAGAGGAAGGTACAGTATATCACAGCTAACAGTGACTCAGCACTACTTATTAAGTAAACTACCCACACATAGAAATATACTTTTCTAAATGACATTTGAAACATACAAAATATGATACAGACTGTTAATTCCCTTCCCTGTATGGGTACTGTTAATTTGTGATGCGGTTGGTTTCTTATGTGCAAAATGCAAAACTTTTTTAAGAATTTGCTTGTATTTATAAGCAATTAAGTGATAAGGAATTAATTAATGGTTTTCTGATTTATTTTTGTCTGAATGACCGCACTGCCTTTGTTTATGACTGCCTTAAAAATGTACTAAGCAAAACGTCTCCTTTTAATGTATAGAGATTTCCTTTTTGACTATCATTTACCATCTGCTGCAGCAAGACCAGAAAAGTCAGAACAAAAGGAAAATAGGAAGAGAAGTATTGTTTCAGTACTTTTGTTGCACTTTTTAATCCATGCTTAAGTGAAAGTGCCACTGGGCTCCAGTAAGATACTACTACTACTCATTTTGGTAGAAAAAAAAGTTATGTTGCCATCTTAAAGATGGATGAATGCATAAACTGGAAGATTGATATGTCTGAGCCTTTATGATAGAGGAAATGATGGCCTGATGGTAGTTCCACCCCCACACCAAATCGTATAATCTGAATAGTACATGTTGTATTTCCTAGTCTCAGGCTGCAGGTCTTTAAGTACTCTGACACACATACAGCTTTTAAAACTTGAACTTGAGAGGCATGAAGTGGGGGGAAAAAAAAGTTTAAACCAGCATACACTGAGATGTTTGATGCTATGCTATAGTCCTGTTTAGGGTAAATTCAGTAATTCAGTGAGAGTAAAGCATCCAAAAAAGTACCAGTCAAACCTGTAATTGCAATTACGAAACAGTAAACTTAGAAGAAAAAGAAAGGAAAGGGGAGATACATATCTGCATGATGATATGAATCTAATTAAAAAATTCCCAGAAAAATGAATGCTTATTTTTAATATGCAGCTTCTTATGCATCTTTATTCATATTTTGACAATAACTTACAAGCCACAAGATTACCGAACCCAAACTCTTTGTTCCACAGTCAACTTTGAACCAAACTATAGTATCACAAAATACTTTTAAAATCTTATATACTCTTTTACTGATGTTTATAGGTTGATCAGCTAGCTTAGAGTCTGAGCTGTGCTTTGAACAGAGGATGAACATAATGTTTGGAGGGGAAGAACAGGTGTTGGCAGCCTTATTTGAAGGGCAGAATTTATCTATTATGTAGTAATTGATCACTTGAAATATAGCCTTTTAAATAAAGTGTTAGGATGCTTCTCAACCTTTCCATATAGAATGCCTTCTACGAAAATATGGAAACATAAAACAAAACTACTGAAGCAATTCTATTAAATCAAAAAAATCTGGAATAGCATAGAACCTAAAGGGCAATGAAATCAAAGCAAAAAAACTCCTGATATACTCATGTTAATTTTGATTTTTTTGGGTGGTAAATGTGTAATTCAGGATATTTTTAAACTTCATAAGGAAGTAAACAAGTTCTCTCTGTTCCATTGATTTAGAAACAAACAAACAAACAAACAAACCAAAACAACAAAACCAAAAAACACTAAAAAGACCTAAATAAGAATCCTGGTGTTAAAAATGGAGATTTACCAAATAAATAATTATTGTTTCCCATTTTCCAACTTTAGACACTGCAACTCATACATATTCTGTGTATCTCCATGCCTTTTCTTTGGCACTTCAAATAGATATGGCAGAAGTAGCTGATCTCCTTTCCAACCATCTGCATTCGCAACCATGCGCACTTCTGGAAGAGGACAGAGATGCTTCTCCATCATGCAACGTGATCATGGTAGTGATCACATCCCTTCACCTGCTCTGTTGCAATTTTGCTGCATCTGCTCGTTAGTATGGCACACTGTGAAGCTGGCATTAAGCCAGCAGACAGAGAATGACACTGTATGAACTGGAAGTTATCTGCCAACCAGTTTGTACACACATTTAATATTAATATTGCTGTCAGTGATCCTACAGCCAACTCTTTTGGCACTTGTGGTAAATATTGAGCATCTCACTTCTGAGAATAATCATCTGGGTTGCTCTATACACTTGTTCTCGTAGTTCACAAGTCATTAGATGAAGTAAAATCAAGAAGTTTATGATTGTCAGTAGGTGATCTAACATTTGAAAATCTGGCTTCTATCTAAATAAATACATGGAATTTATTAAGCTATACTGGTCTGTACCAAATTTTATAGATCTGTCTTTTTACATGCACACATATTAATATCTCTCTGGAATAAGTTGGAAAAGATATCACTTATTTGCTTAACTTCAGATGAACAGAGGTTTTCTGAAAGAACAAAGGACTAATACAACAGAAATCTCCTTTTCTTCATGATATGAGCCAATAGATTTTCTTCTTTTATTGTTTGGAATTCCAATGGATGTCACTGGCACAAGTACCTGAAAGAGCTACACTAGATAAAGACCTTTTAAAATTATAATTTTATAATGGCAAAACTCCCTAAACAAATATTTACCATGTGTGGTCATTGGGAACACAAAATAACAAATGTCAAAAAAACCCCATCTTTTCATTTCACACAACTTATATAAGTTATTTTAGCAGAAGAACACCTTTGGCATTATAACTTCTGTCTTCATAAAGGACAAGGGCTTATAACTTAGTTGTGAAATCATATCTGTGCAAGCAACGCTTTCCTCATATAAACCTGGACTTAGAGCTCAGCCTTGAAATCACCTACACGGACAAGTAACTTTATTCTAGTGTTCATACTGCCGAACTCAGTATGACTGATCATGCTTTTTTTTTTTCCTAACTGAAAATTTGTTGGAATCAAGCTTCAGTGCTTTTTTAATTATATCAGTATCTTAACCTGGGGAGAAGGGTGAAAAGTGAATTAAATTCTAATAAGTAATTTTGTTACTGGCACAAGTTATATATTTCAGTAAAAAACTTCCTCAGGTACAAATAAAAAAAAACAAAACAGAACTAGATTAAACAAACAGACACACGTTTTTCTAAGGTTAATACTTAGATATTTTAAATAAATGACCTACCTATTATTCCTGAACATTTAAGGTTGTATCAGACAGTATCTGAACCCCAGAGTGATCACATGGATGAATCTGCTCTACTAAATTTTTAAGGACTGGAACATACCACTGCAACTATAACCAAGTAACATTTTTAATACCATCTAGCAAAACAGTGTGCTGGGAGGTTACTTGAAAGAAGTAACAACAATGGGGAAGTTAGAAGTGGCAACAATTTCCATATTTCTAGAATTAAACACTGAGAATAATTACAAAAGGGTGTTTACATTCTGATTGTGTCAGTGTTCAGTCTTTTTACTGTTGCACATTTTCTAATGGGTGAAATGAGATAATAATTTTACCTTATTGAGAATGCATATTTCATGGATGGAAGGTGGACTTCTTTTATCTTTTACTTTGTAAAAAATCCTATTTCTTGATGAATAATTGTGCCAGCTTGTCATAGTTGATCTTTGTTTTCTTTTTCTTTTAAGATAGACCTCAACAATGTAGATCCTAATTTGTATTGCATCATATATAATTAATGTTTCAAAGCTGTGAAGTGCATTGACTTGTAATAGTATGTTACTTATTAAATGACATTTTGTGAATATTCTTAGCACAACTATGATTAAGGAAATATACTTTGCAATGTCACTATGTCCAATATAAACTCATAAAATTATTCAGTGAAAGCCAGAATTACTACTTCCATTTGCTCGTCCTCTATGTTCCTTAGTAATACAGAAGTTTCCTGATTCTTTTAACAAATTTACATGCCAGCCGTATTACCTTATGTAAATATATCAGAAAAAAAAAGAAGAAAAATAGTTAATGTGCATTAATGTGTAGGAGGAAGGAATGATAATTACAAAACTATGTGAATCGAAATTGGCTGCATACTTGTATCAAGTGACACAGAGAAAAGGCCAGAAAGCCTAACCTCTTAACCTCTGGTGCTTGGAGATTAATGTGAAACAAGTGCTACATCTCTGTAGATCTGTGGACATCTGCTCTCTGCATACCCTATTTGTCTCCTTCTCTCTCTGAAAGGGTGGTTGGCTCTGTGGCTACAGTGCTGTGGTTTCCAGTTCATATGATATTCAACAGCAGGCAAGAGTTCAAAATCACCTCATTTGACTCTGGTGTTCCGACTGTATTGCATTGCCATGGCACAGGAAGCACAGGCACAACAGAAATGTTTGAAATCCTTAATCCTTAATACATGCAGTGGGATAGATTCCTGAGTATTATGTCAGCTGAGATATTCCTGGGAGAGAGGAAGAAAAAAAAAAAACCAAACCAACATGTTTCCCCTGTTAAAATCATCAATAAAAAGCTGCAAGAAGAGAAAAATAAAAATGAAAAACTATATTGGTTGATGTGTCTGGCAAAAATAATTAAAATGTGGAACTATTTCAGAACAAATAAACAGCAATATATTGCATTTTATTATTCAGGAAAAAAGTTAGTATATGTACTACTGAGACTGAACTTTGAATCAGTTCGTCAGTATTATCCCATGTGAATAAGTTAGACAATTCCTGAAATGGTTTTTACCTTTAGTTGATTTAAAGTCCTGAACTGACATTTCAAGTATTTAATGTGTTCTGGATTTTAAGCACGAATAGTACCACAGGTTTTAACATGTCAGTTAGGCATGTGTTTAGGTGTTTTATTGGATCAAAACCTCATATTCTGTGGCTCCATCAAGAAATTTCACCAGTTTCCTTTGAAGCACATTCAACTATTTTATTCAGTGACAGGCTTTTTTGCTGTAAGACCTATCAAAACAAACCTTTATTTTTGAATTACCATGAAGGTGAGTTGTTTTCTGTTTGTCTAAGTGTTCAGTAGCTCACTGCACAGTTATGCTTCCCAGGCAGAGCAAATGGGGTACGTGACCTCTGACTTTTTCATAAGGACCCCTTTACGAATGCAGATTTCTAAATTGATGGTAGCTTTGTTCATACAGAGCCTCTGTTTCAAGTGCTGATTTTGTGTATTGGAATCCTCTGGACCCTCATCCCTGAGGAGTATTCACAGAAACAAACACTGGACTCTTAATGTTAACTTCCCTGGATTTCTTCTTTAAGCAAGGGAAAAAGATATATTTTCCAGAGGACAATTCATAGTGGTTGACTTAGATGCCTTCTGTGAATCACTCTTCCAAAGACCTATCTTTGTCCATGGATTACTGAGGAAGCCAAGGGAGATTAGCCTCGTGAGGCCCGTTAGCCTTTATGAACGCTGCCTGTAGTCTTATATTTTATCTATACATCATGAATCACAGCTGAGCCAGAGTTGCCAGGTGATAAGACTTGCACCATTAGGTCAGGAGACAGTAAAATACTTCTACTTCAGATCACTTTCTTTGTATCATTTTATGAATGACTGCTAAATAAAAAAAAAAAATTACACATTTCCTTTATTAAAATATATATTTTGTTACAGTTTACTCAGTAATTATAGTAATATACATTCTATGTCATATATTTGCAGTCCTGCATACCTACGCAGATTATGCTAATAATGTAAATCTACTGAAAACATACAATTATGAATTTATAGCCACAAGCATAAAGGCAGTAGTCTTTGCTCTTATTTAACAGGCATGAAGATTTGGAGCATAGTCAAAAGCGGCAAGTGGCTTATCATCTTCAGAATGCGAGAAGAAAAAGTTTGCAATGATGACTAGTAAAATTGTGGTTCTGGAATAAGCAGTACTATAGTAGGAGCATATTAGTTATTCTGTTACTTTAAATCTAGACAGTTTATCAAAATTATACATTTATTATAAATGTAGTATATTCCCTAAACTTCATCCTTAAACAAGGGTGAAAAAAAAAATTTAATTTCAAAGGGGCAATTCATAGTTGTTAAAACAGCCATTTTTTCTGAAACACTCTTCCCCAGAAGACTGATTACTTAAGAAGCCCATGGATGATAATCACACATGTATTATATATGTAGAATTTTCTGTTTTCAGGTAGGTGTTTCATATAGATCCAATGAGGAAGACTACATGCAGATATTTTGAATATAATTAATTAGACTACATTTTCCAAAACAAAATCAATATAATATATACAAAGTATAATTTAGATGCAGAAGAATCTACCTTCTATCAGTTACAAAAAATAACAACAGAAAATTCCTTTCTCATGTGTATAAGAGTCTGATTCAACAATACATTTCTAATGTCAAGGTGCAGAGCAACTGTGAGAATTTTTACTGACTTTTTTGTCTTATCCTGTAAAGACAGCTCTTCTCTTTGAAACAAAACAGAACAAATCACAACAAAAGAAAACACAACAAACAACTTTCTTCCTTAGTCTGTGTACACCTGCATTACAGTTAGCAGTGAGAATTCATTACCCAAAGACATAGCTAGCTTTATCTTCTGTGTTTAAGCACCATTATTAGCTTGGTCATGGGACCTTACATTCCAGCATGGGCCAGAAAAGTGATTAGGAATCTGTGGCCCTGCACTTGCATTAAGCTTCATATTACCATGGGTATGTTATGGGCTTCCAAATAAGGTAGTTTTACATGAAACTAAAAAATATCCTGTCCGTAAAAGTACATGTGCTGAGAACCTCACAGCAGTTGGTGAATACAAGAAATCTGCATTCAACGAGAATATCTATTTTTCATAGATTTTTTTTTAATCTAAGGAATATAAACTTTGCAAAAAAAATTGTTTCTTTGCTATTTGTCACTAGCCTTGCAAAAATAAACTAATGACCCTACTAAAATCCTGCCAAACTACAGAACTAATGGAAGGAAAACCAAATAATGCAAAACCAAACAAGCAAACAAATCACCATTTGTTTCTTGCAGACTCTTGGAAAATACAATTTTTCATGCCATGACACAGCCAGAATATCTTTATTTTTAGATGTTGTGCAGCAGCAACAAGCCACAAATGTGAAAAGTATTTATCCTATTTGGTTACCTGCAGGTTTGACTCAGATAGCTACTGACACAGGTCAGGCAATGTTGTCAGTCAGGGTCATGTTGCCCATGCTGCCCAATGCTGATCTCTTTCTTACCCTTGTAAACTCAAGAAATAAGAACCAGTAGAGACCATACTGGATGGAAATAATTTCTAATGCACTGCAGTTACAAGATATTGCAGAAATACATACATCATTCACCCCTAGAAACATATCTTCTTTTTTTTTTTTCCACACAGCAAAGTGTCCTTTAATGAGAATGGCCACATTTACCTTAATGTCCCTGTACTTCACACATCACGCTGTTGCAATATTAATTTGGTATCAGAAAGTATTAGCACATTGAAAAACAGTGTCTGAAAATGACAAAAAAAAAAAATAACCAGAGATTCATAGAGTCATAGAATGGTTTAGGTTGGAAGGGACCTTAAAGATCATCTAGTTCCAACCCCCCTGCCATGGGCAGCGACACCTCCCACTACACCAGGTTGCTCAAAGCCTCAACCAACCTGGCCTTGAACACTTGCAGGGATGGGACCTCCACAACTTCCCTGGGTAATTTGTTTCAGTGCTTTACCACCCTCATAGTGAAAAATTTCTTCCTGATATCTCTTCTAAATCTACCCTCTTCCAGTTTGAAGTCATTACCCCTTGTCTTATCACTACACGCCCCTGTAGAAAGTCCCTCTCCATCTTTCTTGTAGGCCTCCTTTAACTACTGGAAGGCTGCTATAGGGTCTCCCTGGAGACTTGCCTTCTCCAGGCTGAACAACCCCAACTCTCTCAGCCTGTCCTCATAAAAGAGGTGCTCCAGCCCTCTGATCATCTTCATGGCCCTCCTCTGGACTCTCTCCAACAGGTCTATGTCTTTCTTATGTTCAGGGCTTCAGAGCTGGATGCAGTACTCCAGGTGGGGTCTCACAAGTGTGGAGCAGAGAGGCAGAATCACGTCCCTTGACCTGCTGTCCACCCTTTTTATGCAGTCCAGGATGCAGTTGGCTTTCTGGGTTGCAAGCACACATTACTGGCTCATGCTGAGCGTCTCATCAACCAACACCTCCAAGTCCTTCTCCTCAAGGCTGTTCTCAGTCCATTGTCTGCCCAGCAGAGGGATTACTTGGGATTGCCCTGACCCAGGTGCAGGACCCTGCACTTGGCCTTGTTGAATTTCATTAGGTTGGCACAAGCCCGCTTTTCAAGCCTGTCCTGGTCCCTCTTGATGTCATCTCTTCCCTCCAGCATGTTGACCACTCCACACAGTTTGGTGTCATTGAGAAACTTGCTGAGGGTGCACTCAATCACAACATCCATGTCACCAACAAAGATGTTAAATAGTACTGATCCCAGTATCAACCCACTTGTCACTGGATGCCACTGGGACATCGAGCCGCTGACTGCCACCCTTTTGAGTGTGACTGTTCTGCCAGTTCCTTATCCAACGAGTTGTCCATCCATCAGATCCATGTCTCTCCAGTTTAGAGACAAGGGTGCCATGAGGGACAATGCCAAATGTATTGCAGATGTTCAGGTAGATGATGTCAGTTGCTTTTCCCTTATCCACCACTTCTGTAAGGCCATTGTAGAAGGCCATCAAATTCATATTCTTACCTGCAGGTAAGATCAAATATCATAGCTCATCTTTTGCATTTGAGATATTCATGAAATGGAAGACTGTTTGTAATTTATTATTTCTTAATTTTATGGAAAGCAAGTACAAAAAAATAATCAAGTTCTGTACAAATTAGACTAATACGAGCAAACTGGCTAGAACTACATTTGCAAAGCATCCAGCTAAAGTTTTTGCATTGTCACATTGATTAATGCCCAACATCTGTGCCAAGTAGGCTGTAAAACTGTTTTTTGTTCAAGTCCAGTTGACATGCTGATGTTCAGGATAAGAAAATAGGTGCCATCTTATTCCCTGAAGAATAGCTTTATACATGGTCACTTGAATTCGAGTTTATTTCTCACAGACTCTAGAAGTTGATGATAATGTTCCATATTACAATTCCAGATGGAACTTCACAAATGGGAGTAGTAAAAACATTTTTTCTTCAACATGATCTAATAGCTTGACCTTTATTTAAGATGAAATTTACATGGATGACCTTAATATTTTGGGATTTCACTTTATTCCCACAGCTTCTGTGCATATCTTAAAATTTAACTAATTCATTCTCTATTTCAAATTATTTTGTCTTATCTTGTAACTCTATAGGAAAACTGATTTACTTAAACATAAGCAAAAGGTAAGCAAATTATTTGCAGGAATTACAATGATAAGAGTTTTAAATAACAAACTGTAGAGATTGTGGTTATATTTAATGGTCAGCTCTGTAGGATGTAATTCAGTAAGTTACACAACTGTGTTTTAAGTTCCAAAAGTTTATAAATGATTTAAAACTAAATTAAATAGAATTAATAATTAACACTGCAATCAACATTTCCTTCTAAACACTAATATCCTTTGCAATTAATGTAAGTGTAGTATTAGCCTAGCTTTTAAATGATCAGATATACTGTTTGGTAAATGGTTACTCATTTCATATTAAATTACCCGTACTTTAGAAATATAGAAATTCCACTTGTGCATACAAAGAAAAGGTTTGACTGTAAGAGAAAATTTAATTAATAATAAGAGAATAGTTTTGCTTTTAAGTCCTCTTTTGTAAATTAAGACTGAATTTCCCTAGAATCTGCCAAGTACTTGTAGATCTAGTTTATTTGCATTTGAATTTTTTTTCATTCCGATGAGAGAAACGTGCTGAGTCATCTCCTCTTTTGTTTGCATTTGGATTCCTGCAGAATTGAATCCTGACCCTGCAAAAATTTCTAAGTTTAATAGAAGTGGTCACACTGATGCCAGTGGAACCATTCGCTGAGAAAGACAAGCATGTGCATAAACATCTGCAGATTCAGAGCTGTAAAAGGTCAAAATCAATCCCTCTTTAATTCATCAGCATTTTGCCTAGCAGACCATGAAACACTCAGACAAAACAACATACAAAGTGTGATGCTGAAAAAACAGAAAAGGGTGATTGCAGAATCTTTTAAAACCCTGTACTAAAATAAATTTATATACATAGCAACAGAAAATTGAGATTAAAGAATCTATGCAAAGAATCTATGTTTGAAGAGTCAAAAAGTAATGCTTTATTTAGACATCATCATGAATTTTACAGGAGTGTTGAAGTTTTTCTTGATCATATGAACTTCTTCCATGCTGGATGATATGAATTCATATGTTAGCTACTAAAAACTACATCAAATAAAATAACCTCTGAAGAACACATTTTTTTCCTTTGTGCTAGATTGCACAGGAGTGAGACATTCGTAAAAACATACTGTGCTCTTAGTGCAGTGTCAGTATCATGATATATTACCGGTGTGTATGGAATAGCTTAGAGTAATAACATTTAGAAATTATCTGCAAATGGTCTTCATAGCACTTTATTTTGCAAGTGATTCCACTTCCCACCTTGAAAAAAAACCCAACCAAACTTGTAAGGACAACATTCAGTTCAGCCCTATAACCCTTCTTTGCCTAAATTTGCATCAGTAATATACAAAAGCATTACCAAATATTTTATTTATTTTTTATTTTTATGACACCATGTGTTGCATTTAAAATGCAGTCAAACTTCAAGGCTGGAAGGTTAAACCACAGGCATTAAAGATATTTTCCTTTAATGATAGTTAAATACCTAACATTGCAGGGTATCAACGTTGTTAATTTCACATAACCAATTCTGGAGCAGATACACCTGTGTAATTAATTGCTGTTGTTGTCTTTAATATTTCCAACTATGCTGTCAGCTATGGGCAGCTTCATTATGTTGTTACATCATTCTGTATCAATAACTGTATACAAAATACACAAAATATACAAAACCACTTGTATATATAGTCCTGAGACCTCTGGCATCATCCTGTGCCTGTGTACTCGCAATGTCTCTGCTTTTTTATGTGCTGACTTTTCCGCTACACTCTTGAGATGGGTCACTTTCCCATACATTCTTCTGAGTCTTTGACGCAGTTTCGTTGTATACACTAGGGGTTTTTAAACTTATTTGTATATGCATCTGTAGCCCTTTCTCAACTACTTGTTTTTGATACCTAATTACAGAAATATTAATAGCAATCATCAAAGTTATTCACTTAAATTCATTTGAGTCTCTTCAAGTTGCAATACCCTTTATTAAAACATTGAATTCACAGTAATAATGAAAGAAATTATAATAATCCTATAGGAGTGAACATTAAACAATGAATACTGAAGCAGCTGTTATTTGTAATGTATACAACTAATGTCCAAAAGCTGCTGTTTCTCCATTCTCAAATGATTAGACTTATTCTCATTTCCAGCTGATGAATTATATGACAAGCTAATGACACTTAAAGCTTCATATTT
The DNA here is from genome assembly GCA_013398815.1 of Ibidorhyncha struthersii. Lineage (NCBI taxonomy): Eukaryota > Metazoa > Chordata > Aves > Charadriiformes > Charadriidae > Ibidorhyncha > Ibidorhyncha struthersii. The sequence goes on from VZSZ01009651.1 coordinate 34,774, forward strand.
TAGAATTATAAAAAGGAGAAGTATTTCTGGGGAAAAAAAAAAAAAAGAAAACAAACATTAGGTAGATTTTATTTCACTTTTGCTACAGGACTACCCCAAAGTATCTAGGATAGGCATTTGTGCTACCTAACCAGTCTAAGAAATACATGCGATACAATCACCTGATTAAATCCACAGGTTTTGCCTCTTTTCTTCATGTCTGCATTACTTGTTTTGTGAAATAAGTTACCATAAACTGCATGAGCTGTTGATTCTACTTACAAATGTGATTCAGTCCCTCCAAGGTTAGGAAGACCTGTAGGTATTTGCTGCATAATTCTTGCTTTCTCCAAGATGAAGCAACCTGAAGGTCAATTAGTTTCTGATTCTTATTTTATAGGACCACTATATACCGTATATTCGAACATATAACCTTCTTATCATAGGTCTAGTACTACTCCCACTGAAATAGCTAGGCATTTACCCATTGACTCCAGTGGGAGTTCAATGAGACTCTTAAAATAATTTCTATTCTATTTTCTTAATTTTTCTGTCCTCCTCTTAGGTCAGATCATCCTCCCTGCATAATGAGAAACTGAAATATTAAAGTGTAGGAGAGACACTACTGATATTGCATAATATAAATACTACAGTCCTCTAATTTTAGATCAAAACTTAAGACAATGTCAAGTACTTCTTGAAAAGAAGTAATTTTTACTCTTGTATGTTTGAAGACATTAAGTTGACTAAGCAAAGATTTTATCATGTTTTTTTCCTACTTTTCTGTTTTATAAACATTAGTTCTTTTCTATGAGTTTGAAATGAGTTTAAAATTAGGGTTCTTGCAATGTTTTCTGTTCACATGAATCATTGTTAATTACAATACCATGTAGAGACTACTCCGGTAATCATTATCCTTCACACTGAATCTGATCATCATTTACATCGTTTGCATTGATTCTGATCTCAGGGACATCATGGAAAGAAACAGTTTTTCCATCTTTCCTGTCTATCAAAGTTTTTATATGGCACACCCCATTCCCCTTCTAGTTCTGCAGTAGCCAGTGCAATTTTCTTCTATTTGCACAATTACAGAAAAAAAAAACTTTTACATTTTTTCTCCAGTTTTAAACCAGAAAGGAGTCTGTGAAATGGCCTGAGACCAGCTACTACTCCTCCAGGCTGACCTAAACTTGGAGTGGTGGTTAGTACAGGCCTAAGTGGTGAGATGGATGCAGATGCCTGATTTGAAGTACAACAGTGTAACTCACTGCCTGAAAGTAGTGTCGTGCTACTTGGTCTCACCATCAGTGAGCAGTACCAGAACCATTTTATGTAATAATTCAAATGCATCCTTTAGTACAGCCTTTAAACAGGAGACAAGAAATAACCTGAAGAGAGGGAACAAATTCCCAAAAGATTTGCCCCAAAATATCTAAGACTTTTAAACATAAAAAGAATTATCCAAGTCTAAAACACGCTTTACTAAGTTTTCTAACAGTAGCTCTGAAGTAAGCTGTCTTGCTCACTGAAGACACCATGTACCAGACAAATCTTCAGAGTGCTTTTTTTTTAGCTGATTTAAGAATTGCAGGAATAAGTGAGTTGTTTAGATAAGATTCCAAAAAGTCTTGGCAAATTCTATGGAAAATTCTGCATCTTTGGTAGGATTCGTTGTGATCTGTGGTGTAGTTGTCACAATTGAGAGTTGATTCTGGGCTTTATTTGTAGTAAGAAAAGAGGGACACTTTATGGCATGAGCCATTTAATGTCTAGATTTGGATGTGTTGAATTGTACCCTAGAAATTCCACTTTTGCTTCACTGGTTATAAATGGAACTTAGGTTATCAGCTCAGGAATCAGTATCTACATCAATTGTATCTTAAGCTTTTGAAGCTAAGAACGTACATTCTAAATTTTACATGCCTTTTGTTACTTGTTGACTTTGTTCCACAAAGTTGACAAGAACGTCAACAAGGTCATGCACAGACCTTGGCTGTGAGCATATCCATGTACTGCGAGCTGTGAAAATGTGAAAATACTAATGCGTTTCTAGAATTTAGAGGAGTTTTCCATTTAAATTGAAATAATGTGCTTAGGAACCGAATTGGAATATTGGAACTTAATTGAAAATGAGAATACACAAGTTATATCTTCCATATTATGGAAAAACAGAGCTGCTTAAAAAAAAAAAAAAAGGCATTTTTATGGAAGTGTTAAATGACATTAAAATTTTTTACCAAAGGAGGAGGAGGAGAAGAACCTGTCTCAGGAATAAGAATGTTTTAAATAAAATGTCCTGTTAGAAGTATATGCTGGTTTTAGTCAGAGAAGCAAGATTTAATTTTGGTGTTTGTATGACAATTTAGTTAAAGCAGTGACAGCAAAATTTACACTTCTACTGTTTGAATTATTTGTGCTTTTCCCACTATATCAATCATACTATAATTCAGTGGTTTCAATTGTTTGGAGCAGAATTTTAATTTTTCAGATAATTGTATTTTGCATTGCATAGATTATTTCATTTTTGAAAGGTCTGTTTCTGAGAATTAAAGTTGCTCATAAAGCCAATATCCATAAAGCACTGGTGCCAGTCCTTCCATTTTCTTGCAGAAGGATACTTTCTTTACAGGGCATAAGAAAAAGAGGAAAGATTACTTCGCATTATTTTTTTCTTAGCAATCTGTGGAGTATTCCTCTAGAAGAATTATGTGAAGAGGCTCCAGACAGTTTGTGGAGAGTCATTGCCTCTTTCCCTTTGTGGTTCACTTTTTACACATAACACAATTCATTGCTTTGGAGCCTACATTATCACCTTTGTTTCTTTTTAATGAGATTAATGTAAATAGGTTCATGCACGGCTTGTCAATCTCCTGTCTCTTGTCCATCATCTGAATGGAAGCTAAACCCTTGCATACATTTTATACTTTAGCTGAAATGGTAACTTATTGAGAATTCTGATTTTTACTTTTAATCCCCAGTAAATTACCAGTCTCTTTGGAAGACAAAACAGTCTGATAATCACCCTACAAAGTCTCATTAGACTACTGCACAGTTTCCAGAAGACTGGAGATTCACAGTTGCTTTCACTAATGAGCATCTTTGAAGTAGGCAAATGTATGCACCAATGTTCAGTTATGAGGAAAACAATAGAGTAAAAAGAACCCTTTTGCTCGTTCAAGAAATCCCCAGACAAGTTGGAGCCATGTTTTTAAAATACGTTCAATGAGCCACAACTGGGAAGGACTAACAGAGCGCTACATCTTTGCAGGGGGAATATAGAAAGGAAGTTTCACAACTTCATTTTGGAAACAGTGATGTTTTGGATGTGTTTCCAAAATGAAATCACTCAACCTTCTGCAGCTTTCTGACATCCTAAAGCATGGCTATAGCCTCAAATACAGGCAATACTCATTTCACATAATTTTTATTTTTATTGCCTTACATATTTCTGTTGGGCTGATTAGCAAACAATAAATTTAGTTCTTCACAGTCCCAGATCCTGTTTAAATACTGTCTGAATATTTACAACACACTTGAAAATCCAGAGGAAAAAATGTATTTACATAAGGAAAATGTCAATACAATAGAACTATAGCAATACCAATACAGTAAATATGACTATTAATAATAACACGCTAAAGCCAGTTGTTAGCTTTGCCTATGAATTCTTTCAGTTAACTCACTTTTCATGGGCAATATGTTTCACCAACAATATCTTATCTAAAATCTATTGTCATATTGTGGCATGGCATTTAATACTTCTAACCCCATGCTTGTTACGTGTTACTTTGATATCCGACACCATATCATTCAGAGATAAGTCCAAAAATATCTTCCTCCAAATCTTAATGTCTTTTTGAAGAATATAGCCTCTCCTTGATGCACGCATTTATTTCCTAATAATGTTAATGGTATTTTATGCATTCATTGATAGAGAACGTAATTTGAGGACACTAAACATTTCCATACTGTCTATAGATTAGAACCGTATCTCAAAGTGCTCTAATTCTAACTTTATTTACAAGGCAGCTCTGAGCTTAGCGTAGTGCAATATTAAGACTCATTATTCAGCTATAGAGGAAAAAATACCCGCTCACATGCTAGGCTATCTACAGAAATTATAAACCAGCTTGATTATAGAATCATAGAATTGTCTAGGTTGGAAGGAACCTTTAAGATCATTGAATACAACCATCAAACTAACACTGCCAAAACCACCACTAAACCATCACCTCCATCACACCCATCTTTCAGTCATATTCTTAATTTCATAAAAATGGGACAGAACCTTAGCTTAGGTAAATCAAAGTCTTTTTCAACATAACAGATTTCTCATGAGAATATAAAGGAGGGAAAAGGAAATCCAAATATGATAGTGTCTCATGTTGTTTTCAATCCTTCTCAAACTGTTTCTAAGCTCAAAACTTTGGGTTTAGGTGCATAGATATTATTCTGGTTGAAGTCAATTAATCTTATCTCTGCTGATATAGCTCTGTTGAAATCAATGGAATTAAATCAGGAAAATAAAGGGCCCAATAGAAGCCTCAGCACGTGGTTTGGAGCAGAATATCCATCTTCTACTAACCCATCACTGTTGCATTTGTGTGCCAATTTCACCTAAAGGCTTATTTCACATATGCATGAGTGAAAAATTTGGAATTGCAATCATAGTTCATTGTGTATCGAAATAACTGATTCAGCAGGTGCTGTGTACCTATTTTGCCATGTAGAAATACATGTATATCAATAAGAAACATAAAAACCTGAGAAAATACTTACAGTCAATGACTTCATATGAAGGTCAAGGCTAAATCCTCTGTGGTATACTTCACCTCCACAAACCCTGAGGATCTCCCTTTGCTTTTTGTTTTATCTTCACTTCTCCAGCTTTTTCTCTTCATATTACTGGACATTTCTCATGCTTTTTACAATATGCCTTCTCCTATCCTTGAAACAGGAATTCCACTTCAATATTATTTAAAATAACACAACTTAAATACTGCAGGTAGCTTTGAAGAATTCCTTTAGAGGATCCATAATGTACCTGTGCATCCCTGTGCCTGTGTGTGTGGCTCTGATTGAGGGGACCCTACAACTGGAGTGGAACTGCAGGTCTTGTGGACTCATATTATGCAAGAGAAAGCAATTGGGGAGCCCTGGCATCCAGGGACCAGTTACTGGGCAGACAGGAGGGATCCACATTGTAAGCATGAGTAGGTATTTCCCACAAAGGGACCTTCATTCTGACCAGTTTGAGAGGGGACAGGATGAGGCCATTGGTGCTGTTTGTGTGTCAGTGCTCAGTGTGTCATCTGTGTTAATCCGTGTGCCCAGCCATGTGCACATGTACTGCATGTATGTGTGCATGTGTGCTTACTAGGAACACAATCATTCTCACTACTGGCTGGACCTGGGAACATGGAGCCATGGCAGCCTCAGCTCTGCCATCCTACTGAATTCAGCGACCCCTGACACTTTTATTGCTGATATTGCTCTATTTCTGTATAAGCATCTGTAGCTCTTGTCATCCAGTCCTAAAGAATTAAGATTTATCCATTAACCTTTGCAAGAACTGTAGCAACTTTTGCATCTGAATACCAAGCACTTTTCAGCTACTGTAGGTTATTTCTTCTTCAGAAATAGCCATGAAGTATATCAAGAATATTGCTTTCCATTAAATTATTTTTCCTTTAAGTAACAGTTTTAAGTTGATCTCATAACTCTGAACCTCCTGTAGTTATTTACGTCAATACAATCTGAATGTGATGTGGATTATACACGATGCTAGATAGGAATAGCAGCAGTCTACACTTATTTTGCACAGCAGAGTCAGAAAAATGGAAAATGGTATCTGTTTGTTCATATTTTGTTTAATAATGATGAATCCAATTTACCATTTATTTTAATAATAGAAGGCAGTTTATTTAGCTATTGTAGCCTAATAGTAGTTACAAAAGAGACCTCTAACAGCATCCGTAAATATTTATGCATCTAGCATACACTTGGTTTTGATGTAAACAGGAGTATCTCAAGCCAGCCATGGATATTTTCTTCTGAAATAACATATTATTTCACTAGTCCAGCAAAAGCAGGACTTCTTCTGAAAATACGTTAAATTAACATTAAATCATGTGTATTTTTAGTAACGAATCATATGGTAACTCCCTACATAAATTTTAGGCTGTGGTGAATTCTGTGGTGATGGCTGTTGTAAAAAGAACCACAAAAAAAAACCCCAAACAACAAACAAACATACACAAAACCATAGAGATGTTGGGAGGAGAGCATACTCTTCCTTTGAATCACTATGCTGCTCTCTGGGAAAGTAAGAGGAAGGTAAAAGACACATTCTTGAAATCTAATGTATTCAGGTAATATTTAAAGTGTCAATCCATTTGTAATACTCCTGCAAGCTTGCTGATATAAAGTGTTTATGTAGTTCCACTAAGGTAGTACAGAAAGATAGAAACATGCTGTCATAGTTGCTTAAAATATGTTTGCCTTCCAAATAATCTTTTTTGCATCCATACCTATGTCTGCAAAGTACCAGCTTTTACAACTAGCAGGCAGGAAATTATGAGAAAACATTCTAACTTCTCACAGTGTTCCAGAAACATGAAAGAGGATAGAGTCTCTCTTCACCAATGAAGGCATACTAAGCCAGGAGACTGGTCCAGAAACCTTAATGACATAAACTGTAGTTTCTCATGTCTGGCTAGTGTGTGCTGCTAGCAAGATCAAACAAAGTGCCCAGGCTTATACTGCTGGTTGTTCAGAAGAACAAAAGGAAAATATATGCACCTTGTTGAGACTTAAGACAGTTCAGGAAACTTCTGATTTCTTCCCTGTCCTGGAGAGTATTTGATTAAAAGACTATATAGCTGGACAGCCTTACTTATTGTGAAAAATTCTGCCATAGAAAATAGGTTTCCATTGATTCCTGAAAAATACCAAACCTTTAGGAAGAGCCATATATTTCATTCAAAAGTTTTAAGATAAAAACAGCTACCTCCTCAATTGTCTGTTTGTTTGACTGTGTATTTTTCACCATTGTAACTCCTGGGTTTTTAATGGCAAAGCCATTAGCTCACAGGCCTGCCCTGTGTCCTCTTACATTCCATTGAAGTGTCCAGAAACTTCTATATATCTGTACTACAGTTGCAGAACTACAGCTTTTATGGACTGTTCCCAGCCCCCATTCCCCAGCCCCCTGTGTTCCTTGGGGAGGTGGGAGGAGGTAAAAGGAGTGAAGTTGAACCTGGAAAAATGGGGGCTGGGGAGAATGAAGAGGAAGTGCTCCATGGTGGATCAGGCACAGCTGTTCCCCCTTCAAAGGACTGCAGCCTGTGGAGGACACACACCAGAGCGGAAGAACAGAGCACGAAGGATGGAGGAGCAGAGAGAAACCTCTATGTCCTGGCCACAGCCACCTGCTACACTGCCCCTTGCCTCACTGAAAGCACTGAGCATAACTTGCGGCAGTAACAAGACGGGAGGAGAAGTGTCTATAGTGAAACTGAACCCAGGAAAGCAGGAGGAAAAGCTGTTTTCCCGAAGTGTGTGAATGTTCACAGAATCACAGAATCACAGAATAGTCAGGGTTGGAAGGGACCTCTGGAGATCATCTAGTCCAACCCCCCTGCCAGAGCAGGGTCACCTACAACAGGTTGCACAGGACAGTGTCCAGGCGGGTTTGGAATGTCTCCAGAGTGGGAGACTCCACAACCTCTCTGGGCAGCCTGTTCCAGTGCTCTGCCACCCTCAAAGTAAAGAAGTTCCTCCTCATGTTAAGATGGAACTTCCTATGTTCAAGTTTGTGCCCATTACCCCTCGTCCTATCAATGGGCACCACTGAAAAAAGACTCCCATCCCCCTGGCATCCTCCCTTCAAATATTTGAAAGCATTAACAAGATCCCCCCTCAATCTTCTTTTCTCCAGACTNNNNCATTGGCCCTCGTTTCTGGGTTTTTTGTTTCCCACTACCTGAATCAGTAATTAAATATTTATTTTAATTGGCAATAAGTTAAGTCAAATCTGTTTTGCCTGCAACAGTAACTGTAGAGTAATCTCCCGTTCTTTATCTCAACTCATAAACTTTCTTGCTCCTGTTCTTCCTATTTTCTCTCCCTGTCCAGCTGAAGGGGAAGTAAGCGAGTAGCTGGATGGGTCCTTGGCTGCCAGCCAATGCTAACCCACCATAAAGTAAAATTTTGTTGTAGAGGAGGTATCATTTAAAAAGCAGATGTTGAAAACTTCTTTCTGTTTTGATCCCCTGCTGAAATAAATTCAGCTACAAAACACAAAGCACATTGGACCCTCTGACTGGGGAGCACTTTTCCTTGGCTACTTACACTAATGAAAGTATTCTTACAATGATAAGGAATAGAAGAAAAAGAATCAAACTGATTAAAAAAAAAAATAATCTTTACACAATAGAGGAGAAGTGATACAAAATACAAATGAAACTTACTGAGCTCCAGCTTCTGCTTCGCAAAGTTATTAGACTGCCCAAAAACACATATGAAGCCCCAATATCTTTTGGATAGACTGAGAAAGCCTTCGGGTTTGGTCCTACACATATGAATACAAGAAATAATGAGAACAGAAAGCACTGCAAATAACATCACCAATTACTAATTTAATTATGAGCACCTGGAAGACAGACCTTGCCATAAGTAGCCAGAATGTAAACATTGCTCATATATACCAGTGACCCAGGGAAAGTGTAGCACTTTGCTGTAGTGCTCCTGCTGTTTTTGTTGTCCAGCTTATGCCTCCTGTCTGTCTTCACTACTTCAAATAAAAGAAATGAGGGTTTAACCATGAAGAACCGTGAAGAATATTACTATTGTCCATATCTCTTTTATGAACAATTCTTGTAATGAATAAGTCTTCCATTTTGTACCTCTCTGGGAGGACCCAGCTGACTCAAGCTACAAGAGGAAAAAGTATCATCAGAAAGACCATAAGAATAGCTCAGAAGATCAGTAAGGATGGTACTTCCCTTATGTTGCTGATGTTTTGCATTTTCCTTCAGTATTCAAAGCTGAGCTTCTTGGTTCTTGTTAGTACATTAAAATAGCCAAGTTTTGAAGCTAAATGCATAGTTTTCTATTCTCATTGTATCTTCACTGCATAGTCTACCACTTTCCTTTTTCCTTCTCATTTATAGTTGATTATCTTGAAAGCAACCCCCCAGAAAACTGTGTCCCATAAGACTGCTCCTTGAATCCTATGTGTACCTCATAACTCTATTTTATATATAAATTTAAAAAAAGAATGTTGTAAAAACCTTGAAATATATTTCACTAAGTAATTGTATCAATGAGACCAAGTCCTCAAATCTATTCAAAGATATGAGTGTTTTCCCAAGATTTAACTTGAGAAGTACCCTGTATGCCTTCTATTTTACAAAACACACTATTAGAAAATTGAGTATTTTTTCATGCTTTGATAATGAAAGAGTGGACAAGGGGAGAACTATGGATGTGGTCTATCTAGATTTCTGTAAGGCCTTTGACATGGTTCCCCCACAACATCCTTCTCTCTAAATTGGAGACATATGGATTTGATGGGTGGACTGTTCAGTGGATAAGGAATTGGTTGGATGGTCAAATCCAGAGAGTAGTGATCAATGGCTCTATATCATGATGGAGATCAGTGATGAGTGGTGCCCCTCAGGGGTCTGTACCTGGACCAGTACTGTTTAATATATTCAGCAACGACACAGTGACATAGACAGTGGGATTGAGTGCACCCTCAGCAAGTCTGCAGGTGACAGCAAGCTGAGCGGACACGCTTGAGGGATGGGATGCCATCCAGAGCGACCTGGATGAGCTCGAGAAGTGGGCACATGTGAACCTCAGGAGGTTCAACAAGGCCAAGTGCAAGGTCCTGCACCTGGATCAGGATAATCCGAGGACACAAGCTGGGGGATGAAGGGATGGAGAGCAGTCCTATCAAGAAGGACTTGGGGGTACTGGTGGATGAATAGCTGGACTTGAGCTGACAATGGGCGCTTGCAGCACAGAATGCCAACCACATCCAGGGCTGCATCAAAAGAAGCATGGCCAGTACGTTGAAGGAGGTGATTCTGGCCCTTTACTTGTCTCTGTTGAGACCCCACCTGGAGTACTGTGTCCAGCTCTGGAGTCCTCAGCACAGAAAAGAGCAGGTCCAGACGAGGGCTACAAAAATGATCAGAGGGCTGGAGCACCTCTCCTATAGGAACAGGCTGAGGGAGTTGGTGTTGTTCAGCCTGGAGAATAGAAGGCTCTGGGGAGACCATTTTGTGACCTTTCAATACTGAAAGGGTCTCATAAGAAGGATGGGGACAGACTTTTTAATAGAGCTGTTGTGATAGGACAAGGGGTAATGACTAGATATAAGGAAGAAATCTTTTGTGATGAGGGTGGTGAAATACTGGAACAGGTTGCTCAGAGAGGTGGTACATGCCTCATCTCTGGAAATAATCAAGGTCGGGTTGGATGGGGCTCTGAGGAACCTGATCTAGTTGAAGATGCCCCTGCTCATTGCAGGGGGGTTGGACTAGATGACCTTTAAAGGTCCCTTCCAACCCAAACTATTTTATGATTCTATGAAATAGCTCAGTAAATACTCACTTCCACTCAGTGTATTGTTCCTGCCTGCTATATCTTCACTTCTCTACTCACTATATTACTGTTTATGTTTATGGAGTTACAGTATGGACTGACAAAAAAAACAAGTTCTCCAAGCTAAACAGGTATATACACATCTGTTTTTGGAAGATAGCTTTGATAGATTGTGTTTCAGAGCACCAAGACCAGAGAACACACATGATCTTATCAAAAAGCATGCATTTTAAGTTTGCAAAGCAGAAATGTCTCTTTTCTAAGATGCAAAGCATCAAGCTTTGCCATTACACGGCACATGCAGGAGAACAGGGTGATCAGGCCCAGTCAGCATGGGTCTGTGAAAGGCAGGTCATGCCTGATAAACCTGATCTCCTTCTATGATAAGGTGACCTGCTGAGTGGATGAGGGAAAAGCTGTGGATGTCATCTACCTGGATTTTAGCAAAGCTTTTGACACCGTTTCCCACAGCATTCTCTTGGAGAAACTGGCTGCTCATGGCCTGGACAGGTGTACTCTTCACTGAGTAAAAAACTGGATGGATGGCCGTGCCCAGAAAGTGGTGGTGAACGGAGTTAAATCCAGTTGGTGTCCAGTCACAAGTGGTGTTCCCCAGGGCTCAGTGCCGGGGACGGCTCTCTTTAACATCTTTATCAATGACCTGGATGAGGGGATCGAGTGCACCCTCAGAAAGTTCACAGATGACACTAAGCCAGGCGGGCGTGTTGATCTGCTTGAGGGTAGGATGGCTCTACAGAGGGATCTGGACAGGCTCTGGACCGATGGGCCGAGGCCAATTGTATGAGGTTTAACAAGGCCAAGCGCTGGGTCCTGCGCTTGGGTCTCAATAACCCCATGCAGCGCTACAGGCTTGGGGAGGAATGGCTGGAAAGCTTCCTGGCAGAGAAGGACCTGGGCGTGTTGCTGGACAGCCGGCTGAATACGAGCTGGCAGTGTGCCCAGGTGGCCAAGAAGGCCAACGACATCCTGGCCTGTATCAGGAATAGCGTGGTGAACAGGACTCGGGAAGTGATCACCCCCCTGTACTCGGCACTGGTGAGAGCCAACCTTGAGTACTGTGTTCAGTTCTGGGCCCCTCACTGCAGGAAAGACATTGAGGTGCTGGAACGTGTCCAGAGAAGGGCAACGAAGCTGGTGAAGGATCTGGGGGAAGAGTCTTATGAGGAACGGCTGAGGGAACTGGGGCTGTTTAGTCTGGAGAAGAGGAGACTGAGGGGAGACCTTGTCACTCTCTGCAACTACCTGAAAGGAGGTTGTAGAGAGATGGGGACTGACCTCCTCTCCCTAGTGACAAGTGATAGGACGAGAGGAAATGGGTTCAAGTTAAGCCAGGCGAAGTTTAGACTGGATATTAGGAAAATTTTTTTCACTGAAAGGGTTATCCAAATTGGAACAGGCTGCCCAGGGAGGTGATGGATTTGCCATCCCTGGAGGTGTTTAAAAAAAGCGTAGATGTGGTACTTGGGGATATGGTTTAGAAGTGGTTTTGTCAGGTTGGGTTAATGGTTGGACTTGATGATCTTAAAGGTCCCTTCCAACCTTAACGATTCTATGATTCTATGATCCTAAGCTATGAATACTAGGGAAATACGAAACATGTGCTTAGACCCTCATCCTGCCAGCAGTTCTGCATAAACCTAATGCTAAAATTGTGCGTAGTTCAATGTATTGATGAATAGCTTTTTTTTTCACAGAACTAAGACCTTCTATTCCACTGCCACATCATTGTACACAGTGCTTTCCTTCCAATAATCATTCTATTTTTAAATATTTGCCATCTAGCATTTCTCTAAACGACGAATTACTCTGATTGCATTTTTACTTTACATCCATTTACAGCAATAGGCCTATTGCCAGCACCTAAAATGATCTTTGAAGATAAGGTTTGTAGAAGAGTAGGTCTTTAAGGTTATTCTTTTTTCTCAGTACAGAAATCAAATTGTCCTCCCACTTACTATTCTTTTTAATACTCCAATAAGAGAATTACTATTAATTACGGAGTGTAATGATAGAAACAATGTAAAATGTAAATGTGTAATACAAATCGTTATTATCCATAGATCAAACTGTTAGTCAGGATTTATGTTAATCAATACATGTGCTTTATATAGTACCTTCCAATGTAAAATTGAGCATATTGCAATACATCACACTCTCTGTTAATTACAGGAGTTTAAAGTTTTCTTCTAAGGCATTCGTCTCCACAGAACACTATCTTTATCATTTTGGTATACATTAGTGCTGCCTTTTCCCATGTATTATGATGCTGTTTTAAGCCAACATTCTTCAGGGGGTTTATGAGTCAGCTAGACAAATTCAGTTCAAGTTAAAACCTACCACCAGAGTCATTCACTTGCTAGGTTATCTATTGCCCTTGTTGATTTTCGCTGAAATTGGCTTAAAATGTAAAATTCAGGATCCAACCCTGACTGCATTTATCTTATACAGTAGACTCTTTGTATGTCAGCAGTCAATCTGATCTCATCTGACATTTTAAAACATCAGAAGTAATTAATTCTGTTTTTTCTAGCTTTTCTTTTAATGCTTTTCACATGTAAAAACGATAAGTATAAAACATGGTATATTGCTGGACTTCTTTATATCACCATAAATAGGTTGTCGTGTGGGGATTTTTCCTTTTTGTCTTCAGTAACATTGAACTTCCATGATAAACAGAAAATACCTGTCATTAGGAGTTTGTGAAACAGACTAAACAGGCTGTATAAAGAACTGAAAAGAGATCATATAGAAAGGATATAGTAAAAGTCTACAAATTTGTGAGTGGCAAAGTGGGCATGGACGAACTGTTCAGCTGTTCACTCTCTGTTCCACTGGTCAAGCTTGTGACCTTCATTTGAAGACACTAGAAGCCAGACTCAGAATAATCAAAAGCAGCTGATTCTTCACGTTGTAGGAAGCAGATGCATAGTATTCCTTGCCAAAGAATGCTGTGGATAAAAAAAGCATACATAAGTTTAAGGGGAGGCTGAGCAAGTATTTGAGAAACACTGAAGCCAAATTAAGGATGGCAAAGTGTCGCCTGTCCAATTACAGCTGTACGCTTTCCAAATTTATTCAGCATAAAACAATACGAAGTCAATTGTCTTAGTTTAAGTACATTTCAAATAAACTTTCTCCATTATATCATAGCTGACTGCCATTTCACTGGCAATATCTGTTGTTGTATAATTTAAACATGGTATTTATTAGCTCTTTTTACTCTGAAATAGAGTAAGTAGATACATATTACCTTTAAAAAATTAATGCTCTCAGGTAGTGACAGTTGGCTTATCTTAAAAAGAATTATAATTTCCATGTTTAGCATACTGACACTACTACTACAATTTGTAGTTGATTACTTTCCTGTTGAAGACTGTGACTCATTTACAGTCTAAAACTTTTAAAGGGAACTCTATTAAAGGTTAAAAAGACTAACCTCTCAAATCTGAAATTTTAAGGTTTTATTTCCAAAGGTGAGTCACATGTTTCTGTGTAATCATCCTTTGAATCACTTCCAGCTGTAACAATTTTCATGCGGTCACCTATATATTCTTAACTGATTTGGATGTGAAATTTGTTTTCCCTTTCCACCTCCCATTTTTCTGCTATCCTTTAATATTATTAACTGGAAAATTTATTTTTTCTGCATTGTGTCTTCTGAAATGCATAAATATTTTATTTGATTTGGTAATTTGTATTTATTGTCTGGATAAATTTATAAACTTATTTATGTTAATTAATTCTGATTCATTGCTCAGGTTCTTTAAATTGATCATTTCTAGTTGTTTAATTCCCTTTGGTCTACTTACTTGTCACCAGTTCTGATCCTGTCTTTTTTCATTGGTAGTATTCTGTAGAATGGCCAAATCAAGACTCTTCTTGCTGTCAAACCAAGACCTCGGTTTACAAAATCTGAGCTTGTTTGACTCAGAATAGGGCTAATCCAGTGTAACAATATAACCAGCACAAAATAAGCAAACTCTACAGCCTCACTCCAAATCAGTTTTACTTTCCTCTTTATATACTTGTTACCGGCTTCCTACCTTTCCCGTTGTCTCTTTGGTGTAAGATTATTCTTTGTCCCGTATCTAGACTCATACACAACTGATTTCCTTCTGTTACTTAGTATGCATAATAGTTGTCTCTTAGGATTCCTTTTCCCCTGAGTTCCATAAACTCTTTGTCTTTGTAAAATTCTTAACAAAATCATGAAAAAAGCAGAAATGGCAAAGGTCATAATAATAATTTTTCTGACACTTTTTATTCATGTTTAGTGAGGGATAATTAACAGAGTGTCTTGAAATTATCAGGGTAACTATTATCAGAATGAGCTGGATATTTAATACACCCTAAATATTATCCTCAAGCACTTGAAACAGCAAGAACTAGGGCTTTTGCTAACCATGCACATCAGCCAAGAAACAGATTTCCTGCTAATATCTACAAATCTTACCCTGTGTTAGAATATGAAAGTGGACTAAAGGATTATACTTTTGCTATTTCACTGAAGTATTCTTGATCACAAGCAATTCATACTACACTGTTCTCCAAAGCATTTTATGAGTGGCACTTTCTGAGATCAGAGCTGTTATTATTGTATGTCATGACCGGATTGTGACTTGTAAAAAATGTAGTCCATCCAACAATATCAGTTATGTCAAAAAATTGATTTCCCGGAATGTTAGAAAAGTAGATTGGCCTACTTCAGTTCTGTTAAATTCTGCGACTTCTCTCTGAGAGGCTGGAAAGAATGAGAAGTATATGAGATAGCAAGAGCAACTAATTACAGGCAGCAGACATTTCACTTGGAGATTATGTAGTAAAGGGGGAAAAGTTGTAGGATATTTGATTACTGACTTCAGATTAAGGAAAAAAATTGGAAGACACAACTCATGCAGGAAGAATCAATAAAGATGCAGATGTGAATCCTAGGTTTTGGTGCAGTAAAGGAACTGAAACAAGCTAAGAATAATTTGAAAGAAAAGGTTTGTAAATATCCTATGAAATTATATTTGATACTGTAACATTGGGTATGCATTTTGACAGCTAAAGAAAAGATAGATAACAATTTCTTAGTTCAGGTTAGCTATGTACAAAACCCTAAAACCAAAACCAAAACCATTGCTTATTTAATACGCAGAAAATGCTTTTTTATGAAGAGGAAAAAAACTACAATTCTATTTGTTTATTTATTTATTCCTTTATTTATCATTTTATTTATTCACTTTCACGATATTTTTCTGACACTGATAGAGAATATCTAGACTCTGTCTTTATTGCTAACTTATGAGTGATTGTAGAAATCACGTAGGGTTTTTCCCTATGTGAAATACCATCCTGAATGGTATTTCAGTCTTCTTGGTAATAGCCGTCTCTCCAATCCCTAGTCATCAATCCACAGTCTACATCCAAAGAGATACATGCACTATGTCCTGCCCCCAACATAGATCCACATTTGTTTTTTGTCTGTCCCTTCTGTCTAGTTGTTCTTTTATTTTAGTGTTGAGAATAGGTCATCTGCTGCCTGGTCCATTCCCTACAAATATTTCCATACAGCTTCAAATATCCTCTGAGAATATTTTGCAGCTGCTTTCAACTGCTGTGCTTGTGCTGAGCTGCTAAGCCCTGCTTTCCATACAGGCACTAAAGTGAGCTAAAATACATGTTTTCTGCTGTCCTCTGAGTTTCTTTTAGAGGGTCAAAGTGAAACAGTGACAGATATGGATATCAAGGCATTATAAACAATCTATTGATGTATCATGTCAATATAGTATCATATTACATACATATATAACCTCTTATTATGTTCCTGAATGCCCTTACACTAACAACTGAAATTTGTGCATATGTGTCACCTATTATTTGTTGCAAAGAAATTATGTGTCACAAGCTTATTAAGATAACAGGATAAAAATAGCATCTGGTCACATTTACTGGGCAGTCTATTTATAAGAATTATCATTTTTAACTGCCAAGATTTTCTAAACAATGAGAGGGATCACACCTGCACACATTGACAAAGAGTATCTCTTTTCATTGACTGCACTTTCTAAGTGCAACTATTTGCTCCATAGATGTTAGGGGTGAATATTGAAAAATTCCAACCAAAAGATTTTATATACCATACATGTCTGCGTGATACATCACTCTGCCTCTTTCTTTCTTTATGTACTCATTAGACTGCAAACTATCTGAATTTCTAAGGACGTCTTTCTGATTAACCAGTTCTAAGAGAATGATAAGCTGTTTAGATATTCTGGACATGAGGGTGTTTGTTTTTTTGTTGTCTGTCCCCCCTCCGTCCCCCCCGCCCAATATTCTGGAGTAACATAAGTGAAGCTAGAGAGGAAAATCAGTTGAAATAAGAATCAGCACAACTGGCAATATCCTTTTCTCTAAGAGCATGCACACATTCAATATAGCTTAGCTGACAAGTAACTGTTAAGTTACAGTAGTTCAGGTAAACATCTGAGCTTTAAGGGGTAACTGTCAAAAAGGTTTATGTTTAAAATTAAGTCATGTTACTTAGTTTCTAATAAAAGAAACAAATTACTGAACTGAAATAGCGCTCCAATGAAGCATACGGCTTCAAGTGTGCATATATGCATACGTATAATCACACAAAACATGTGTGTCCAAAAGGCTCAATAGGTCAGCTAGTTCAAGCCATTAGCCCAAAAAGATCAGCTAGTCTGTATTTTTCCTATTTTCTTAAAAAAAAAAATCTTGCAGTGATAGAGGTCATATAGCTTCTTTAGCAAATCTATTTTAATGCTTAACTATTCTTACAGTTAAAAAAAAAAAAAAAATCCTGACATAAATAGTGTTTGATGTAATGCAAGTCTCTTACTTCCTAAGCTATCTACAGGCAACATGGAAAAAACAGTTTATTATCTTTCTTTTGGCAGGTATCTTCTATATATAAAGGCTGTTATATGATCCCCATTCTTTCTTCTTTTTGTCTGTATAAAATAACCCAATTTCTTCAATAACTTAGCCAATTATTTCCATCCTCATTTCATGCAGCTGATCATTTCCACCTTGCAAATGCCCTTGAAGAATTGCATCTTTTTTTTCTGATCATTTCTGCATTTTCTCAAAATTATTCTGAATTCAACTTCAACATGCTTACAGACTCCATAAGGTTGATGTCATCTGTAAATTTAATCAGTGCACTTGCCATTCCATCAGCGAGGCTGTTAATAAAACGGCTGAACATTACTAGAGACATCACAAACTCCCTTGGAATTCTGCTCAGTCCATTCTTCAAGTTTCGCAGTAAACCTTTAATAACTGTTCTTTCTGTACAGCTTTACAGTCAGCTTTTTGCTCACCTGATAGGAATCCTATGGGGAAAATATTGTAGGCAGTATCAAAAGAATTGCAAAAATGAAGCTATATGGCGTCTCGTACTTCTCACCTGCAATTTCTACTTCTTCATCTTCTGAAAGAAAATAGCCAGAATATGAATAGTTCTTGACAAAGGAAAGTTAATGGCTGTTCAACCTGCCTTCATCTGGTCATCTTTGGAATGATCAAAAAGTTTGATTATTTTGGTTTTTTACAATCATAGGCACAACACAATGAACCCAAATGTTCTTATACTAAATATATTCTTATAACTTAACATTAGAACTCATAACATTCTTATATCTAAATATACAGCTTCAAAGTATAGATCTCAATATTATACTTCCAATAAGACAACTCTCCCATTCCTTTTTTTTTAATTTATTTCCTTTTAATGACATGAATTATGAATGTTTTGTCCAGTTTCTGTACCTTTGTTAATCTTCCACATTCCCATAGGTAACCATTAAGTATTATCTTATAAAGTAACCTGTCAACACAATGTGTCATATTTGAGTCTTAATAGCATGCTGTTATAATTCTATAATTAGAATTTATACTGCCAGAATTAGAAATGCAGCAAATCCACTTAGCTTACATGTTATGTCATTATATGTCATTATCTTCTCCTTGTTGGTCTGTGTATAAACCAGAGAAATAAAAAAATAAATCAACTCAATTAAATAATTAATATGGCATATATTTTATGCAGACAGAAGATTCAATTGTTCTTTGCAAAATGTACTCTAGCAAAATTAAAACATCTTTTGGAAAATCCCAAGTTTATTCAGCTTCATGATACCACAATGTTAAGGTGGTATTTAGCCTTTTTAAAACATGTTTATTTTTTTAAGCAGATAAGTTAATAATTTATTTCTGTATAATTTCTGGAGAATCAGTGTAAAAATGACATAAAAATACACTATAATGTAAATATTAGACAAAAACATAGAGCAAAGATAATTGTTGAAAGTTATTGATGCACTGTTTGCAAGACTAGGAATAGATGTTTTTCTTTAGGAATTACTCATGTGAGTTAAATGCTTTTCACCTCATTAATGTAGCTTCTCCAGACCGGACTGAAGTTGTGTCTTGGTTTGAGGTGAAACAGAACCAATTTTCTCTTAAGTGATTTTACTTTGCAGCTAGGCCTCTTCTAACTAACTGTACTCTCTGAAATTAACAGCATATTTTGGAGACACTGTTCGTTCTCAGAGTGGTAAGACCTATGTTTATAATTTATGCCAAGAAATGGTATGCAGAGAGGCTCTTGCTCATACTTATTGCTGTAACACCCAACGCCAGATGACTTTGTAACTTGCCCCGTTGGAGGGTTGGAAGCGGAATAGCGTAGAGGGGTCGCACTTGCGGGGAGGAGTGGACAGGACAAGTGACCCAAAACTGACCGACAGGGTTTTCCATCCCATCTGCCTCATGCTCAGTATAATAGCTGAGGGATCAAAGGGTGACCCCTCTTTCTTCAATGGCCGGAGTCTGAGGAGGACTTAGTCTGTTCATCTGCCTTTGATCCTGATCCATGCATTCCTGAACGCAGATCCGGAATCCAGTTCCCATCCATTGCTGAGTTCAGTCTGGGTCTCCCCCATGCCTGCCAGTCACGTGACCGTCATCTTGGGAGCTTGATACGGTTTTGCATATGTTATCTATATTTCACAATTTTCTTTTTTTACGATTTTATAAATTTATTAATATTTTCATTAAAGTAATTTAAGTTTTTTTCTGAACTCATAAGTGTCTTTCTCCCTCCTCTCCTTGGAGAGAGAATTGGGGGGAAAGCATCTGTTGTTCATTTCAGTAACCAGTCTGGCTCAAACCATGACAAGCTGCTAAATCAATTTGAGTCTTTCATTTGGGATGGGGCAGGGAGGGGAATATTAAGGTTAATATGGGAATTTTTTACATTATGGTTTAATAAAATTATTTTGTGCAATAAGTGACTAAGCAAGTGAACAATAGATAGTATGTTTCATAAATGGGGATTCATTTAATGTACTTTATAAGAAATCAGTTAATTGAAATATTAGCTTCAGATTTACACCAAACAGTCATGCTGCATAAAACAATAAATCTCAATCTCTGATAAGAAAAATGTCATTCATCAAGTCCGTCAAAGGTTTTCCAGTAGATTTTGCCTCTGTAGAAGAAAATTCATTCTGCCAAAGCTTAATTGGAGTTCAAGCTGGCCAGCACTGTGAAGGACAACAAAAAAGGCTTTTTAAAATATGTCAACAGAAAAAGGAAGATCAGACATAACATTGGTCCGTTACTTGATGAGGTTGGTTACCTCACAAATAGGGAAGTAGACAAAGCAGAGACGATTAATGCCGCCTTCGCCTCTGTCTTCAACACTGATGATGGGCCCTGGGAGGCCCAGAACCATCTGTTGGAAGACCATGACTGGGGGCATGATAGAGTTCCAACCGACTCTGAACTTGTTCAAGACTTGCTGTTCCAGCTGGATGCACATAGATCATAGATGGGGGCCTGATGGGATTCATCCCAAGGGTACAGAAAGAGCTGGCCTATGTCATCATGGGATCTCTCACCACTATTTTTCAACAGTCTTGGGAGCCTGGCGAGGTCCTAGCTGACTGGAAAATGGCAAATGTTGTCCCAGTTTTCAAGACGAGTAAGAAGGAAGACTTTTGTAATTACAGGCCTGTCAGCCTCACTTCAGTGCCTGATAAAATTATGGAGAAGGTTATTCCAGGAGTTCTTCAAAAACACTTGAGAGACAACATAGTTCTCGGTCATAACCAGCACTGATTCATGAGGGAGAGGCCCTGCTAACTAACTTAATTTCCTTTTAGGACAAAGTCACACATTTAATTCACCAAGGCAAACCAGTAGATGTGGGGTTTTTAGATTTTAAGCTTTTGAAACTGTCTCTCATGGTATCCTTCTGGACAAAACGTCCAACACACAGCTAGCCGAGTCCATAATACGCTGGATGAGAAATTGGCTGAAAGGTCAGGCTAAAAGGGTTGTAGTAAATGGGGTTACCTCAGGCTGGTGACCAGTCACGAGTGGGGTTCCCAAGGGCTTGGTTTTAGTGCCAGTTCTCTTCAGTGTTTTTATAAATGATCTGGACACAGGAATTGAATGTACAATAATTTTGTTGATAATACTAAATTAGGAGGAGCTGTGGACTCCTTCAAGGGGAGAGAAAACGTACAGAGAGGTCTGGATAGACAGAGAACTGGGCAATCACCAACCATATGAAATTTATCAAGAACAAGTGCCAGATTCTCCACCCGCCATGGGATAATCCTGGTTATACATACAAACTGGGCAACAAGAAGCTGAAGAACAGGGCTGCGGAAAGAAATCTGGAGGTTTGGATGGATGTCAAGTTGAATATGAGATAATGGTGTGTCCTGGTCGCCAAAAGGGCCAGCTGTGTCCTGGGGTGCATCAAGCACAGCACAGATAGCCGGTTGGGGGAGGTGATTGTCCCACTCTACATTACACTGGTACGGCTCCACCTTGAGTACTGTGTGCAGTTTTGGGTGCCTCAATATAAGGACATCAGACTATTAGAGTGTGTCCAGAGGAGGGCGACCAAGATGGTGAAAGGTCTCAAGGACAAGCCTTAGGAGTGGCTGAGGTTGTTTGTTTTTTTCAGCTTGGAGAAAAGGCAGCTGAGGGGTGATTTCATCACAGTCTGCAACTTCCTCAAGGGGAGCAACAGAGGGGGAGGCACTGATCTCCTCTCTCTGTTGACCAGCAATAAGATATGAAGAAATAGAATGAAGTTGCATCAGGGGAAGTTCAGATTGGACCTTAGGAGAAGGTTCTTCACTGAAAGTCGGTCACTGGAACAGGCTCCCTAGGGAAGTGGTCATGACACCAAGGCTGTCAGAGTTCAAGGAGCATCTAGACAATGCTCTTATTCATGTGGTTCAGTTTTAGGTAGCTCTGCAAGGAGCAGGGGGTTGGACTCAATGATCCTTATGGGTCCTTTCCAACTTGAGATATTCTATGATTCTTTTTGCAAAATTTTTAGGGACAACTTGGGATGACTACCATTTAGGAATAAAACAAAAAGAAAAATCATTTTGTATAATGCATATTCCATAAGTCACCTCATTGATAAGGTCCCCAATTTCACTACATGTAGCACTGCTTGCACCCCAAAGGTCTAACACAAGGAGATGATCTGCTTTTGTGATGTTCTAGCTCTCAGGAATTTTCCACATTATACTATAGGCTTCCAAATTGCCTCTCAGTATTTTCTTTATTCATCTGAACTCTACACCCAAACGAGTTCTGTAATTGGATTTCCACCAGTGTCTTCTTTTCCTTTCCTTGTTCTAAAATCGTTAACCTCTGTCAGAGAAACTTTAGTAAAAATAAGCTATTAGATAGCCTATTATTTAGTAAAATTGGATGTTTATGTCTTATATCCTTCAGAAAGCCTCACTATAGATTTGAGAGCAGAACCAACCCTTGAATTAAGGTCATCCAGGCACAGGGGAAAGGAGTAACTAAAGAGGTGAAAACCTCTGCACTGGTCTGTGTCAAGTAACAGAATGTCTGAAAAAATGTAGTGGTCATGAGTCATGCTGGATAATAACCTTTACAATGCATGAGATCAACTTTGTGTTAGAACCTAGGTTAGGTTAGAATAAGAAAGTTGGTTGTGGTGAATTATCAGTCCCTTCATTGCTCATTAAGGAAGTAGCTATTCACATCGCCAGCCTTGGTAAGGCTTGACTTTTTGATCAATGTAATTCTTTCTGGTGTACTTGTATTGAGAATTTTTATGAACCAGGCCTTTGTGACATATTTTTTTAATTGCCCAAGAAAGTTACAAATCCTTTCTGAATGATATGGAAGCCATTTTCTGTTAGACTAACACAGAAACAAAAGTTCAAAGTCTCACTTTCCTGTTTTCTTGACTAGTACCAATGCAGCCTTCTTAAAATAACATCATGTCGATTAGCTGATTATTCAAGATGTTTTCCTTTTTTTTTAACTGTTTTACCTCAAAACAGGACAGGCCACCAGTCCCTTTTAATAATATATTTCGTATAATACCAATAAAAACTTACAGAAGTAGGTAGATCAGTGTATCTCTCATACTGAGTGCCTGAGATTTCTGGTGTATGCTAAACTCTGTACAAATAGCAAACGTTAGTAAGAGTGCTACTGAAACTCTTCAGGCACGCTGATATGCTCTAAAATTAAAGATATGGAGAATATAAAGAAAGTCTGAGGACTATAAGGACTGGAATAGACTGTGATGAAAAGCATTTTGCGAATGAGCTGACTCCAGTCAGACAACTCTTGTTATATAGGATTATTCATTGTGAGCCAAAGAATCATAATGTGTTCAAAAGACAATACACTGGATTTATAAAGGAACATTTTAAGCACTTCATAACTAAATATAGAGAATAGCTTGTTGATACTAAATCATATAGGACTAATTTGGTCATGTTTCACATGGCATCTGTATGAGGCATTAAATACACTCTTTATATGCTATTCAGAAGCCAGTGGAAAAAAATTAAAAGTTTGGAGTAACAAGAGATCCTATTCACGCCCTTCCCACTGGTCAAAACATGTTATTGTCTGAACATCACTTTAATTCCACTACTCCTATGCACTTGACAGAACAGCTACCCCGAAATTAAAGTGTACATTATATTAGACACAGATCTGTCAAAACAGACTCTGTCCAACAGGAAAAACACCACAATCTCTCTGAGTTACATTTTCTTCCTAAGGGACACTGGCAGCAATGTGAAAATATGGCGGTCCTTACACGGAATGCATCATAATCTTTCAGTCTAGCTAACGAATCATAGAGGAATAGATCTGGGCACATATTCAGTGCTTTCTTCTGTGGGTATTGGCATGCATTTTTAAATGTGTTCACTACAACTGTTTTCATGCCTCTGCCTGCAGAAACATTTGAAAAATTAGTTAATGTTGAGCAAATATTAATACCATGAAAGAAACAGAGGAGTGATTTCATAAAATTGCCTGGTTGATAGCTCTTCCACTCAAGAAATTAGTCTCATTAAACCTGAGAGTAAAACGATGCCATGTGACCTAAATTATTGAATCAAAATTAGACAACATAAAACAATGTATGCCGTTAATAAATGAGACAGTACTAAAGACATAACAGAAATTTATCTTACTATTAAAAAAAAAAAAAAGAACAAAAAAAAAGAGCAAGAGAGCCATAGTAGAGAGACATGGACATCCTGCACATAATGGGATCAAGTCCGTCAAAGGGCCATGAAGACAATTAAGGGTCTGGAGCATCTGTCATATGAGGAGGGGCTGACTGAGTTGGGAGTCTTTAGCCTGGAGAAAAGAATGTTTGTGAGGAGTAAAGGAGACAGAACCAGACATTCCTCAGTAGTGCCCTGTAATAGAACAAGGAGCAATGAACACAAATTGAAATATAGGAAATTCCACTGAAACTTAGGAAAAAACTTTTTTACTGTAAGGGTGGTCAAACACTGGAACGAATTGCCCAGACAGGTTCAAAACCCACCTGGACAATATGCTTTGCAACCTACTATAGCTGACCCTGTATGAACATGGGAGTGGGATGAGAGGATCTCTGGATGTACCACCCAACTTCAGTGATCCTGTGAGTACAATTGCATCAGAGCTACCAAATTTCCTGAAACAACAAAGAAAATAGGCCAGAAGTGGGAAACATATATATTGTTAAAAATGAATGTAAATGAACAACTGTATTAACAGGTGCGTATCTGTAAGAGAAGCAGTATATAGCCTGCTCTGTTGTGTTGTGCTGAAAACACAGTGACCCAGGTGGGCCACCACACTGAATGAGCCTATTGTATGGTTGAGAATCTCATAAGAGGTGGTGACTAAACACAGATTGTCTAGATCTCAGGAATTATCCAGAGGGGTTGTTTTATGAAAAATGATGTCACAAGTATTCCTTGGGCTTATTGTAGTTTATTTCAGCTGAAACAATACATGAGGAAGGATCTGGTTTTATACAGTTCTCATCTGCAGCTCCTCACTAAGTTCTTTCGAAAAGAGGTACACCACTTTCCTATTTTTGAAACCCAATATTCCTTTTTCTGTTCAATAGTTGCCAAATTCAAAAAACTGAATAGAAATAAGAAATAAGATAGTAAAAAACAAAAAGATAATTTCCCTGCTATATTTTTTTTCCAAATAAGTAGTATTTTAGTGTATATATTTATATTTGTTGTTGCCTGCTGCAGCTTACATTGCAGTTTTGATATAACTTTATTACATCAAAAAATGCTATTATGGAAAATCTATTTCACAGAATCAGGGAATTGCAGATTCTCTGAGGTTGCAAGGAGCCCCATGAGATTCTGTAGTCCAACACCCCTGCTCAAGCAAAGTCAGCTACAGCAGGTTACCCAGGGCTATGTGCAGTCAGGTTTTTAATATCTCTTAAATGTGGAGACTCCACAACCTCTCTGGGTGTTTTGTCCCAGAGTTTGACCGTTCCTATAGCAAAAAAGCGTTTCCTTGTGTTCAGACTGAATTTCATGTGTTTTAATTTGTATCCATTGGTGAGATCCCCCCAAGGCTTCTCTGGGCTGTGTAGTCCCAGCTCTCTCAGTCCTTCCTTAAATTGAAGATGCTTCAGTCCCTTCATCATTTTAGTGGCCTTTTGGTGGACTCATTCCAGTCCATCCATGTCTCTCTTGTACTGGGGAGTCCAGGCCTGGACCAAGACCTCCAGATGTATCTCAACATTGCTGAGTAGAGGTGGAGGATCACATTACTTGACCTGCAGGCAATGCTCACCCTTATGCAGCCCAGGATGCTGTTGACCTTCTTTGTCATCAGGGCACATTGCTGGTTCATGGTCAGCTTGTTGTTTACCAGGACCCCCAAGTCCTTTTCTGCAGAGCAGCTCTCCAGCCAGTTAACCTCTTCTCTGTACTAGTGCCTGAGGTTATTCCTCTGCAGGAGCAGAACTTTTGATTTTCCTTTGTTGAATTTGGTGAGATTGCTGTTGGCCCAGTTTCCCAGCCTGTCCAGGCAGCAGATCTGTCTGGTATATCAATCATACTTCCCAATTTTGTATCATCTGCAAACCTGCTGCAAGTGCACCTGGTCCCATCATTTATGTCATTAAGCAAGATGTTAAATAGTATTTCACTCAGTACCAGCTCCTGGGGTACACCACTGGTGACTGGCATCCAGCTGGACTTAGTGCAACTAATTACAACCCTCTAGAGCTATCTGTTCAGACAGTTTTCAATCCACTTCACCATGCACTTATCTAACCCTAACTATCTAATGGGATACTGTCAAAAGCCTTACTAAACTCAAAGTGAACAACATGCACTCCTCTATCCTCATCCACCAAGACAGTCGCCAAGATTATCAGATTGGTTAAGCACGATTTCCCTTTCATAAATCCATTATGATTATTTCAAGTCACCTTTTTTGTCCTTCATGGGTTTGGAAATTATTTCCAGGATTAGTTGCTCCATCACCTTCCCAGGGATTAAGGTGAGGCTGACAGAACTGTATTTCTGTAGATCCTCCTTCTTGCCTTTCTTGAAGAGTGACAGGAGTGACATTTTCTTTCTTCTAGTCTTCAGGAACTTCTCCCGATGATCATGACCTTTCAAAGATAATCAAGAGTGGCCTCACAGTGGCATCAGCTAACTTTCTTAGCATTTGTGCGTGCATCCCATCAGGCCCCATGGACTTACATGTGCCCAGGTTTTTTAAGTGTTTCCTAACCTGATCTTCTTCCATTAAAAGTAAGCCTTCCTGCTCAATGTCATCCATATATAAAAGAAATATGTGAGTCCATATATAAAAGAAATATGTGAGTTTCTTCCATAATTAGTTGTGAATTATTTACTCAAACATAAAAATTAACTACTGACTTATAAAAATCAGTTTTACTGTTCTAGAAAAAAATGTACGTAGTGTTGACACTTTGAATATCATAGAATCATAGAATGGTTTAGGTTGGAAGGAACCTTAAAGATCATCTAGTTCCATCTGCCATGGGCAGGGACATCTCCCACTAGACCAGGTTGCTCAGAGCCCAGTCCAATCTGGCCTTGAACGCTTCCAGGGATGGGGTGTCCACAACTTCCCTGGGCAATTTGTTCCAGTGCCTCACCACCCTTATAGTGATTTTTTTTTCTTAATATCTATTCTAAATCTACCCTCTTCCAGTTTGAAGCCATTACCCCTCGTCCTATCACTACATGTCCTTGTAAAAAGTCCCTCTTGATCTTTCTTGTCGGCCCCCTTCAGATACTGGAAGGCTGCTATAAGGTATTCCTGGAGACTTCTCTTCTCCAGGCTGAACAACCCAATCTCTCAGCCTGTCTTTATATGAGAGGTACTCCAGCCCTCGGATCATCTTCATGGCCCGCCTCTGGACCTGCTCCACCAGATCCATGTCCTTCTTATGTTGGGGGCTCCAGAGCTGGACGCAATATTCCAAGTGGGAGGTCTCATGAGCGTGGAGTACAGGGTCAGAATCATCTTCCTCGACCTGCTGGCCACGCTTCTTTTGATGCAGCCCAGGATACAGCTGGCCTTCTGGGCTGTGAGGGCACACTGCTTGCTCTTGTTGAGTTTCTCATTAACAAACACCTCCAAGTTCATCTCCTCAGGGCTGCTTTCAATCCATTTTCCACCCAGCCTGAACTTGTGCTTGGGATTGCCCTGACCCAGGTGCACAACCCTGCATTTGGCCTTATTGAACTTCATGAGGTTTGCACAGGCCCACCTCTCAAGCCTGTTCAGGTCCCTCTTGATGACATCTCTCCCCTCCAGCATGTTAGCTGCTTCACACAGCTTGGTGTCGTTGGCAAACTTGCTGAGG
>VZSZ01009651.1:65035-153755 GCA_013398815.1 Ibidorhyncha struthersii
AATAAAGTTTTGGTTAAAAGTTAAGATGGAAAGTTAAGTGGAAAAAAAAACCACATTAGACAAAGAGAACTTCAGACATAATCTGTTTAACTTCTGATGACTTAATAGTTAATGTTATACAACGGTTATTAGAGACAGGCTGTTTTTTACATATATATCTGTATTTTAATAGGCTGTGCATGTGTACACTGGATTTGGTATCTGCTTTGTTATAGCCCCAGTAGGCACCACACAGCCACTCATTCACTCTCACCCAGTGTGATGGGGGAGAGAATCAGAAGGGCAAAAGTGAGAAACTCATGGGTTGAGATAAAAAGAGTTAAATAGAGAAAGCAAAAGCTATACACTGAAGCAAGGCAAAATAAGGAATGAATTCCCTGCTTCCCATCAACAGGCAGACGTTTAGCCATTTCCAGGAAAGCAGGGCTTCACCACACATTACAGTTACTTAGGAAGACAATTGCGATAACCCTGAACATTCCCACTTCCTCCTTTTCTCCAGCTTTTATTGCAGAGCATGGCGTATAATGTCATGGGATATCCCTTTGGTTGGTTGAGGTCACCTGTCCCAGACATGTTGCCTCCCAACTCCTTGTGCAGCCCCAACCTACTTGCTTGTGGTTTCATGTGAGAAACAGAAAAGGCGTTCACACTGTGCAAGCACTGATCAGCAATAGCTAAAACACCCCTGTGTTATCAACACTGTTTTAGTCACAAATCTAAAACATAGCATCATAAAAGCTACTATGAACAACATTAGCTCTATTCCAACCCAAACCAGTACAGTATCCTAAATTACATTTGATTTGTAGCTCATTATATACTTTCTATATTCACTATTTAACAATCATGGGAGACCGGTGAAGTTTCAATCTGTAGTAATAGTGGCATGGGAGCATACATTATCTAAACGCTCCCATTTCTAAAAGCAGAAATGCTTCCTGTCATCGTACATGCAGTATTAATCTGATCATTCTAATCCTTATAAATAATTGCAAGGCAATCTGCTGCAATAAATATTACTGAGACAAAAATCTTCCCCTTCAATTAGAAGAACCAAAAAGCACTAAAAAACATCAACACAGTCTCCTTGAAAGACAGCTTACTGAAAACATTATTTCTCTGCAACCCGTGCAGAGGAACCCATGCAGGAGCAGATTTTCTGGCAGGAACCATGTCCCACAAGGAACCGATGCTGGAACAGTTCTTGAAGCCCATGGAAAGGACTCACATTGGAGCACTGGAGCAGTCCTTGTGGGAAGGACTCCACGGTGGATCAGAGAAATAGTGTGGCAAGGAAGGAGTAGCAGAGACGAAGCATTATGAACTGACTACATTTTCCATCCCCCTGGNAAGTTGAGCCTTGGAAAAAGCATGGCAGGGGGAAGGTGGTTTTAGTTTTGTTTGTGTTTCTCACTGTCCTACTCTGTTACAAATAGTTGTCTACAAATTAAACTAATTTCCCTAAATCAAGTCTGTTTTGCCTGTGACAGTAACTGGCAAATGATCTCCCTGTCCCTATCTCAACCCATGAGCTTCTCCATCGTATTTTCTGCCCGTGTCCTGTTGCGGGGGGCAGGAGTGAGAAAGCAGCTTGGTGGTCACTTGGCAGCCAGCCAAGGTGAACTCAGCACACCCACACTGAGAATCTATCCAGCTCTTAGTTTTGATGAACAATGTAGAAATTTCCTAATTAGAGATAAAACACAAGAATGATGTTAATCTGTGCTAAAGAAAAGGCATCTACAGGTACAGCTAGCAGAATGAGCAGCAAAGTTGCCTGTAGACCAGCCTGTCATAAGTCACTTCATTTATACAGATGTTTTGACTTTGAACAGCTGGTTGTGAGTGTATAATCACTCCAAACAGCCAGATTTCATACTGCCCTTGACTTGATCCTTCCTTTTCCCTGTGTATTTCTTCCTCTTCCCTAAAATTCTCTTTCTTTCCCCAGTAGTCTCACGTTTGCAGAGCTGGATATTAGGTGGCCTCAAATGTTCCACCAGATCTCATACAACTCTACCAGCAACTTCTGTTGAGGACATCATAAGCCATCTTTGCATTCCCATCTCGTGATAAATAACAGTGATCCCAATTAGAGTCATATAGATGTTGTTGAAGTTTCTGAACTACCAAGGAAGGCAATCAACAAAATACGAATATAGTATAATGCTCACTAAGTAATATTAAAGGTTTTCTTAAATATCACATACAGAAACTCTGATACCTGTTGGTAAGATAGAACTTTTTTCTACATATGTATTTGATGCCTCCCAAATATATATGTAGCAGTGTTAAAATACACCATCTTCTGTTAAAACAGATGCTGTCTCCACTAATGATAAACACAAAACTGTATTTATGTAAGACACCCTAATAAATTTAATTTAGCTTAATTCAGTACTGTCTTCTCACTGCTCACTCTGAACTTATGATATGGTTTTCTTTTGTTTAATTTTCTTCCAAAATTTATCTCATATTTTCCTCAAGATCTACCAGAGGGAAAAGAATTTGATTCTTGTGGTTAAACAAGAAGGTCCTTCCTTTTTGCCACTTTTCATTCTAATCAAAAGTGTCTCCTCGGTTATGTGTAACTGTTTTGTTTATGCTCCAAGAATTCTGCAAAACACATTTTATAATTGGATAAAAGTGATATTTTTTAATGTTGTACTTAAGTAGAAAATACTCAGTCAAGCCAGTTTTACCTCCTTGGATCTCAGGAATCTCAGTAATGCCTTAAATTGTCAGGAAAAGTAAGCAAAAAAAAATATTTGCTTTTAATATGCATTATCAACCACACTGAAAAATTAAACAGCTTAAAAAAAGATAATGAAAGAAACAAAACAAAACAAAACATAAACAACAAAACTTGGGATAAGTCAGAAAGTGAAGGCAAAAAGCTTTTAAATTCCTGCAACAGTAAGCATAACACAAAAAAATCAAGACGGAAAAGACCTACCACATTGAACTTAGATATCAATTGCACAAGGAAGAACAGGCATTTTTTCATAGGAATAGGGAGGTGTTTTTTTTTCTAGACTTTTCTTCTAAGTGTATATAATCATTTTTGATGGCAAAGGCAATCAAAGCCTACTTTTGTCTTTGAAGGGAGGTCCCCTCTCTTCATCTTCTCTGTTACTGTCCATCTTTAGATACAGATGTAGCATTCTGCAAATGTGACTAATGGTAGGAAAGTAATTTCTTTTTATTTTGGCTCATTTGGAAACTAAATCAGCCCGAAGAGCAGAAGAGCACCACAACTGAACAAAAGCAGAGAGATACAAGAAGTCAGCTGATGAACCTGAGTACCAAAACTAGTAATAAAACAAAAGCAAAATGCATATTGGCTGCAGGGCTCAACAAATGATCAACCTTTGCTGAATTTTTATTTTCACTTGAGGAAATAGGACATACTGGACAAATGCCTGTAATTTTTTTTTTTTTTTTTCCAGCATCTCATCTGGTGCCTCATTCTGGTGTCAAAGCTCTGTTCTTGTCTCTGCTCCACTGAGTACCCAGTATAGCACACTGAAGTCACTGTCTACAGCTAGCAGATAGGCAGGTAGCCATCAGATGCTCTTTCTGCTCAAATGGCCATCTGGCTTCTCTGTTTCCAGACTCTGGAAAACACTTAGCCTTATATTTTTCTGCGGGAAAATGAAAGAGTGGAATTAGGAAGCCATGGGAGCTATGTTTCTCAAGAAGATGTCATGGGGAAAATGTAAGGACAGAAAGAGACATACAAGACAAGAGGGGGAAAAATATGAAAGGCAAAATGACTATTCAAATAGAAACAGGGCCCAAGATTTCATGGGAACAGCAACATAATATTTCTTTACATATTGATTTATTCTCTGTTACAGAACAAGTATAACACAGATACCAGTCAAGATTTCAGATATAAAAGTCATTAAAGTTTTTGATATAGTACATGTAAAACATTTGAAAGACAACAATTCCCACAGGCAGAGCAGGCAACAGAAAGGATGACGATAAAAAAAAACAAAAAAACAACACAAACATTTTTGCTGTCCAGTACTGGGGTCTTTGTTTCTGTATGAGCTACACTGGTTCACTGCTCTCTCTGCCCAATTTCATGGTTCATTGTCCTTGCTAAAAGGAGACTGGTTCCAACTTCATTGTCCTATACAAAAGAACAGTCCATCTTTCCAAAGATAACAAATGACCATTAGCCCTTACTGTAAGTACAAACACTAACGATACTGGCAGGTGCACTGTTTTAGAGCAATTCAAATCTGTTACAGTCGTCCTCTAAGAGTGTGGTCAGTAGCTGCTAAATGTGTATTTACTATCACTGTCAATCCTAGCTCTCTTAAGCAAATGATGACCAGACTTAGCCTGAAAGCA
Source organism: Ibidorhyncha struthersii (assembly GCA_013398815.1). Lineage (NCBI taxonomy): Eukaryota > Metazoa > Chordata > Aves > Charadriiformes > Charadriidae > Ibidorhyncha > Ibidorhyncha struthersii. Next base: position 69,404 of record VZSZ01009651.1, read on the forward strand.
AGCCAACATTATTTTATAGTGTTTTCTCTGCCTGTTTCTATTCTACTAGCACATCTTCTGCTACACAGTACATATTTTGGGATAAGGATAATGGTTGCTGTAGGGATAGTACAACATTTGGTTGTCTGAGGCTGGGTCACCAAGGTGTAACCATTATTATCATCATAGAATGGTGTCAGGGATAGTGTGCCCGAAAGAGGTTCAGATAACACAGGAAGAATTTAAGATCTTGGACTATTTTAAGAAATACAAGAAAATGGAGACTACTGTTGCCTGGGAAATCCTTTTTCCCTTTTCATTCCTACTAGAAACAGATACAGCATTACAGAATTGAAGCAAGGTTGGAAAGAAGTAAGAGTAGTACCACCACAGCATGGACACAAGAGGTACAGTAACCTGTCTCCACATACATGTGCTCTTTCAAAGAATAAACTATTCCTTTCTGTCCAATTTGCATAGGACTTTCCAACACAACTAATCACCTTTTGGAAGATATCCTGGTAGCTTCCTGTATCCTAGAAAAATTCTCAGGCAGTGAAGGATTGTATCATGTCTCCCATCCTCTCATCTGTCTTCTATTATAATTAAATAACTTTGTGTGTGAGGGACAAAATAAGTATTATATTACCACAAAAAAGAAAGCAGAAGAGTAATGTCAGAGTTGCTTTTCTGAGGAGAGAGCAAAAAATTTCTTATTGGTGAAAATGGAAGAGTGCTTCAATAATATCAGATTCTTAAACTAAGGTGTCATTTTTTTCTCATTGCACCCTATATATTGCCTTCAAATCTTTGGTGTGCTATGATTCTAAAAAGTTACTCCACCTCCAAAAAATGTAGACAATATAGAATAAAAAGGAGACTGCTTCTACTTGGCTTCTAAAGAAAACCAAATAACGTTTTTAAACTCAATAAGCATTGTCACTTGGCACCAATCTCTACACATAAAATGCATAGAAACATAAAGTAGAAACTTTAAAAAAAAAGACTTCTGATCTTTGGGTCTGGTTAGGTTTTTTTTTTTTTCTGAAAAGAAAGAAGATCCACTCTACGGTATAAGAAAACCCAATCTCTGGTTTCAAGAAAGAAACTGATTTAATTATTTATTGGGTAAACAAGGAGAAGAAAGGGAATGACTCTACAGTATATTTTAAACATATCAGTCTTGAGGGAGATATTCTGCATTTCAGTACTTTCTCTACTGAACACTTGATAATTCTGGTAAAACCAGAAGACATTCATTCCTCTTCTGGGGAGAGCTAATAACCAACAGTTGTGAAGTGAGATGGAACTCCTTGGACATATGAATTTGCCTGCTTAGGAAATAGAATGATTTTATATGTGAGTCCCACACATCAGGCAAATGTTCTCATAATAGGTCAGTGAAAGAATTTGAGCTGAGACAGAGAATCATATTCATGTACCTCTATATTATGTGTGATTAGGTAGGTTGTGAAGAGGCTTCAGAGGTAAAATAGGAGAAGGAAGAGTTCATACCTATCAGAGGAATTTAAATTTCCCTGGAATGATAGGGGCAGCTTTGAGATGTATGCTGTAGTTTGAGAGGGGGGAAATAATAAATCTACACTCATAAACAGTGCCAGGGCTACATTCTGACTCACAAGTCTAGAAACAACATGCAGATATACTATTAAAATTCTTTACCCTCCAGATCAGGATGGCCATATGCAAACTACCTTTTGGGAATGATCCGTGGACCCAACTAACTCCCAAACCATACACAGATTTCTTTGGAAGAGCGCAAGCCAACCTAGGCCGAAACTGCATAAGGAACCAGCCTAAAACCTGATCAATTAGATGATTAACATGCAGCCCTGTCCCAAATCCTCTCACTGCTTAATTAACTAATGGAGATGAAGACTAAGTGCCTACTTTCCCTTCATCAATATAACACCGCCTTTTTACAATGTGTGTATGTAACACCAGTGACAGATGAATTGAATCAGAAATAACAATACAATACTGAGATTGCTTTTTAAAATTTTATTTTAAGGAAGGGAAAGAGTATAAACAGGAAGATACGAATAAGAAAGAAGACGAATAGAAAAGATGGATGAACCACAGCACAGATTAAAAGTTTCAGACTTAGTATTTCCATTAACCTAAAAAAACCCCAACCCAGTAGTTCAGAAAATCAAATACTTTATGTTTTTTTCTCATCTGTAAGGATATATCAGAGATATTATCCTAAACACTGAAGTGTAGAATGTATTTGCTCCCTACTGCATAGTACTACAACCTAATATATTCCCTGTAAAGGCGAGATCTGTGCCTAAACCAATGAAACAGAGTAAAATATAATCCAGCCCACATGGGTGAGGTAGTTTCAGGTCCCCAGACAGACTCAGGTCTTATCTAACAAAAGAAATGAAGACTGCATAAGGAATTCTACAAAGACAACCTGATTCTGTAAGGAGTATGTAGAATGAGGAAAAGGAGCAGGTGACACAGCAGTTGGCACAGTACTGAAAAAATCTGGAAAAATGCTACAAAATGATAATCACCTTGAATTCATAATTGAACTACTTATTCTGACTTTGCCCTCTTTCATGTTAATTATTTTGCAAATCCTTAAAGAAAACATCACTTTATGTGCTTAGATGAACAGTCCTGTTTATCTATTCTATTTACTAGGATGGACCAATTGCTTGTCATAGAATCATAAATATATTATTATACCATCAATAAAATAACATTTAAAATTTTAACTATTTTCAGATTTGGTTTCCATTTTGTGGTCTTAAAAAGCAAAGAAGCATTCCAACCCATAAGATGGAGTGACCAAACATGAAAATATGAGAACAAAGTTCTCCTGTTGCTGTTATTTTCATAATGTCATGGACACAACTCTACTGAAAGAAGCATATAATTAAAAGACGTGAGCTGCAGGTATTTCTTCAATCTATTAACACTTTGGCTTGATATTGCAAGTACAGGGACCACTGTTCAAAGATAGGATAGATTAATAAAGAAATAAAAATTTCTCTAAGTTTAAAGTTTCTATATCGGTTAGTAGTGCATGTTTACTGCTGAACAGCCTAGGTAGGGATACAAGCTTGCAAGCTGATATAAATCACACTGCCCTGGACACGGGGAAGAGATGGTTCATTACATCCCCTGTGGGTAAGGTAAAAGATAATTTAATTTGCCTTATGGAAGCTTTTAGTTATAACTGCCAGTCACTGGCTGGAAGGACTGGTAACCTGTGGAGAAGGTTGCATGAGGAATCACTAGGACGGGGTGCTCTTTAATATTAGACAAATATCAAGCAGGAATCTGTAGCCAATGCTTTTGAATAAAGACAAAGTTTTATTAAAAAACACTCTAAGATTAAATGATCAATCAGCTCTCTCCTAAAATACTTTAAACAACTTTGATAATCTATGTCCATGGAACATGCTTGAAGAAGATCTACTGGGAAGATACAGTGAATAGACTATTTCTTTTAAGGAAAGAGATTAAAATATCTTTGCTTCTTTAGCACAACAAACAAATGCTGAGACGGAAGACATCATCTCTACAAAGATAGGTGAGGTATATATATTTCTCACTAGAGAAGAGAAGAATCAGGGGAGATCTTATCAATGCATATAAATACCTAAGGGGACGGAGTAAAAAGGTGAAGCCAGGCTCTTTTCAGTAGTGTTCAGTGACAGGACAAGAGGCAATGGGCATAAAATGAAACACAGGAGATGCCATTTGAACATAAGGAAGCACTTGTTTACTGTGAGGGTGACTGAGGACTGGAACAGGTTGGCCAGAGAGGTTGAGGAGTCTCCATCCTTGGAGATACTTAAGATCCATCTGGACATGGTCCTTGGTAACCTGCTTTAGGTGGCGCTGCTTGAGCAGAGGGGTTGGACAAGATGACCTCCAGAGGTTTGTTCCAGCTTCAAACATTCTGTGATTCTGTGATATAAATTGAGGATGAAAAGGAACTATTTAAATTTAAGAATTATATATTAATACTCTTATAAGATCAAGCAGATGGCTATAAGAAAATGCAGGCTGAAAATAGTTGTCTAACAAAAAGAAAAAAAAAGTTCTGGAATGATCTTCCATACTGAGCAGTACAAGCAAACAATCCACTTTAATTTAAAATGGAGTTTAACAAGGTTGGGAAAGAAACTGTATAAAAAAAAGGAGCATTTTTTGGATTAGAAATTAAGATATCTGCTTTATCAATATTGTCAAAGGAATCTGTTGGTTTTAGCCATACTTATACTGTGTTAAACTATGATTTGGGATTTTTATTACTCATGTATGGAGATTAGAAAAGATTTTATTCCCCCTCCATAGTTTTTCCTGTATCTTTCAGCTTTCTCTGACCTCTAAATAAAGAATATATGGACAGGTGTGTGAGTAATTGCCATAGCATTTAAATTTCTAAAGTCTTTTATTTCTCTCCCACTAATATAATCAGGTTAAAATGTATCATTAATCTGGGGTAAATTTTTGCCTCCCAGACAAAACTGACAGTATACAATAGACTGGTTTGATCTATTCTGTATTGCTGAACATGGTGTACTTTAAGACCAATACTGCTCAGGATTCTTTCACATCTTTCTAGCATTTTACAGTTTGATCTTGTACTATAGTTCTTAATGTTGCTAAAGGATCATAGTCAGCATTTTATGGTTTGTAATATATCAAGCACCTATCAACACCTTCATAATGATCACCTATTTTGTGTTGGATCCAATGGCAAAATCCCCTGACAGTCTTGTTGTTCCCTCCCAGTATTATGTTCCAAGGAATAGTTGCTCCTTCTCTGAAATATGAGGACTGGAGTAGATGCCCTCTGTTAGTCATCTCCAGCCTTAGTTTCCATGACTTCATGGACATAAATGAATTTCAACAGAACCAAATTTTGGTCCTCATTCTGCAGAGTGCTGCTTTGTGCTCTTCTCTTACACTTCTTTGAACATTAAATACACAGGACAATCCTTCATTATTTCTGAATAACATATGGAATATTGAGGCTTACACTAAATGAGACGTTCATTAAAAAAGAAGTATCTCTGTCCAGTCTTGAAACTCATATGCAAGTTTTTGTTGTACCAAACTCTACTGATATTACACCACACCCACATATTTTTTATTTTTTCCTTATCAAGATTATACAGCCACTGTGCCATATGTTCTACAAAAAAAAAAGGCACAAAATAGTTATGTCTGGATAAGTGAAATATTGAGCAATCAACATTAAAATGGTACAATGTAGTCTTCCCACTAAACTCTACTACCATACAGAATATTTCTGATGCATCCACAAGTGTTATTCAGTTAATGAATTTCAAATGAATGATTACTAACTGCCAGCTTTAGCTGTATTTGTCAGCATATTATTTTATAATCAGATTACAGCCACCATACTGACTCTTACGGCTGTATAAATTTTACTGATTTTCAGTAATACAAAACTTACTTTGTGTCTATGATGTACCAAAGTACGACTAAGCTCAATTTTAAATGTAAGCTATCCCATATAATCTTTAAGTATAAGCCATTAGCGTCATTCAGGAAGTATCACAATTTAGTGCTCAACACGATATCTGTAAAATGCTATCATCTAATGAATATAAAGCCAATATTGATTTACAGCTCATTGAGCCCACTGGTATTTGTCCATGGGTCAGTGACGGTAAAACAATTTACCATGATTGTGTTTGGATACGTATTTATATCCAACAGTTTATTGTTACAGTTATATAGCCGCTTTAAAATTATGCTGACTTTAAAACAGCCTGTGTTAAGAAAATTCAGTTTAAAGGTAAAATGATATGCTTATCAGAATCTTACAGCAGGAACCTGTTATTATCCAATATTGTGTTACTCCACAAAAAATGAAATCCATGTTTTAATCAATACTTTGTTTATTGTCTAAACAAAGCTTAAAACTGAGTGGACTGCTGTTGAAAATCCTGGATGATGGAGCATATTTTACAGGACTGGCTTCCCACATATATTAAAGCAACCCCACAAAAGCCTAAAGTCTACTGGTTCTCATTGGTTTCTAAAAGTCCTTTTGTAAGCCAAATTAATGCACTAGAATAACAGGATTTGTATGTGCATCAGTGCTACATTTCTACTTGCAAAAGACATTTGTGCAAGGAAAACTTTAAATGTTCATTTATTTATTTTGATAGGATTTTATATCACTACATAAAGTAAAGCTATTAGTTTCCATATAGTTACATATAAAACTTACCACAAACTCCAATAAGGTAGAGAAACAAAGACTATCTTCAAAGAGTAATCCAGATAAAGTGTAATGGCCTTAGGAAGTGAAAATCACATAGATACGTAGAAAGAAATTAGAAGGTTATCTCAACTGTGAAAACATTTTTTTTTTTCAGTTTCACCATCTATTTTATGAACCAATAATGCTTGGCTTTACTGATAGAGGTAAGTCCAGTCTATCAACTGCCAAATCACAGCATGAAAAGTACTTTAATCTCAAAAGCTGTGTTTTCAAACTTTGGAGGGGTAAAAAAAGGTAAAGCTCTAGCAGTGAGAAGCCTCACTTTGTTACAATAAAGTTACTCAGTACAAATGGACTCACTCAAATATTTAACTCAGTACAAATGGAATTGGAAGGACAAACTTGGTCATCCTATTCATCTCCACAAAAATGACTGTTATCTATAGAACTGCCTCACAATTCTTACCATAGAATTAAGACAAAAAAATCTGTTGTTTTAAATAAAGACAAAAATGTTTGTATTTTCTCTAGCTGAATATTATTCTTGGGAAAGTTATATATCCTTATAATTAACAAATGCAGGACCTGAATTTAACTCTCCTAAATTTAGTTGCTTCACTTAGACATTTAAGTAAAATCCCTGATCTTAGTTGGGATGAACCTAATTTTGGTACACATCCTTAGATACATCTGGAAATTTAATGCAGATGAGTTTTACTTTCTTCTGTCTGCGCTTGACAAATTTTTAAACTCTTTTTGGTAAACTTTTTTTGGTAAACTTACATAACTGACATAACACTTAAATATAGATTAAATGTATATATAGTACCATGCCCTTTTTCACCTCCTTTTCTTCAGTTAAGATGATCAAGAACAGTGGTCATGCCAATTCACAGAAAAACTGTAAACTGTGAAACTATAAAAGTGTATTCTAAACAAAAGAAGTATTTAGACATTTTTTTGATTTTGTGGGTCCTCAAAATTCAGTGGAAGTCACTCAAAATTCATAGATTAACTCATGGAATTTGCCCTGGAAAAGGGCCATGGAAAACATCCATGGCTCTATTCCTGCAGTCATCCTCTACCATGGAATAAAAATGACAATATAATTTGTCAAAATTTCAGTCTTAAGCTTTTTCCCTCATTTGAATGTCCTTGTATGTGTACCCATTCCAGTTTAAAAGCATAGCCCCATTTCCACAATTACAGCTTTGTATCAGTCTGTCCCCTCTAGATGGTTCCAGAAAACCTAATGCTCTGACTGAATCCTAAGCCACCTTTTCTCCAGCTCATAATTTATTTTCAATCTCACACCTGGTCGTTTACAAGCGGATACCTAGCTGAGGGATAAAGCTGTATCATCATAACTACATCTCCCAGTAGGAGGCTTAAGCATCTCATCATAGCTGTCTCCCTACTGTACTGTGTAGCAGTCCAAGAAAAGGATTTTGATCAACCTCCAGTGTTGGGTTTTTTTTAAAAAAGTCTGGCAGAAAATAAAAATATCAATTTCTTGTTCCTTCTCCTGAGTTTTATAGATAAAAGTAATATCAGCATTCTTCACTGAAGCCCTCTTTTCAAAGGTTTATTCCTACAGAGAAAATTCCCCTTTAAGCTATAACTTGTCTCACAAGTTTTCAGTCCAGATAGGAAATTATTCTTTAAAATCTAAACTATCACTACATATTAGAAGTGAGTCTATTGCTTTTTTAAAATGCTCAAAATCAACATAACAGAAAGAAATAGTTGCTTCAATAAACTCCACTCCTCATTCTATGCTCTTGCATTTTCAGTATTATAAAATCAGTTCTAAGAATGATAATAAGCTAAAGTTGGCATAGTGACTAGTAAGTACACATCACTGATCACCAGTTAGGAATTCTTTTTCTCTTGTCCTCATATACTGTTTCTGCTGTTTTTAATAAATACTGTTTTGATCACAGTACAGATCATACGTTAGACCAAAACACAGTTACGACTACTAACAAAATGCCTTTGGTTCTACGATTGAACATATTTCCTTTTTTCAAGCAAGTTCTGATCTGCCTTGTCATATAATGTTTTTCATTCACATTAATTTAGGGATTGATATGTAGCATTTACACTTCACATTGTCTGCCAGTTAAATGTTCCTGGACTAGACTGTAAGACCCTTGCACAGGTAAGTATTTTCTCTTGACTTCATTCATACCACTGAATCATGAAAGGTAATGAAACTCACCAAAGTAATGAAAGTTTTCACAGTCTCACATTGCTGAAATATTTTAAAGTTTGCTCATTTTCATGGTTCCAGGAACCATCTCATTCTACTCAGTTTAGTCCATTCCTTAAAAAGAGGGGGAAAATGTTCATTCATACTCCATCACAAAAACTGAGTTAAGTGGAAGTATTGCAGCAGCAACTATACTAGGCACACAAGTATCAAAGAAAAAGACAGGCATATTGTTAAACCATATTCATTCTTATCCTTTATTTAACAGTGAAAAATTTTGCAGTTCATAGCCGTTGATATTTGCATATTTAAACATATGAATATATCATGATTTGTATTTTTCTCAAGCACAGTGGACTTTCCTCAAATTAAAAATTCTGTCTTGTTCTTCTTGCTTTCTATTTTTTCTTTATTAATGTTAAGGTCTTAAACTTTTGATCATAGACAACAATTTGTGAAGTCAGTACCTTATTTAATATAATCCTTCTTGGGTTTATCTCTTTTTAAAATACATTCATATTTGCTTTGAAAGTAGATCATTAGTACAATTAAACATTTCAATGGAAGTTGAAGATGTATGAAACAATCTTTAGGTTTTCTCAAATTTGTAACATTTGCTCCTATAAAAGTCTAAAACATTAATAGGTCATATTATTTATTTAAATGTATTTCTATTTGTAATTTTTATAGTTCTATAGTGATCTATATATTTCTATTTCAATTTTTCATTTTTTTTTAATTCAAATGTTCAAATGTCTTCCATATTGATATTAAGATCTATATAATTAGAAAATTAGTATTATTACTTCTCTATTGTAAATTAGTTGATACACACAAAGAAAATTGTGATTGGTTTGTATATATTGTAAGTTATAAATTGGATAATATTATCCTGTTTCTAGTCATAGATTTCAAAATCTGGCACTGGATTACACAATCCTAACTAATGAAAGACTGAGTTAAGCAAGAAACATTTTGTGCCTAATAAGTAATTTTAAACAGGAGACCTGGCTGCTCTCCAAATTATCACCATATTCACCATTTCCTCTTTGTGAAATAACTGATGGTCTCCTTACTATATTGTCTAATGTTATGATTTGTCTCTTACTTCTGTCATTTGGACTTAGATATGATTTGTAATAGGCAGAACCAGCCCAATTCAATTAAAGGATTTTTAATGATTAAAATAGTCCAAAGATTTGGTGGGGTTTTTTTTTCCTTTTTCTTTCATTCAGGTGAAAGAAAATAAGGATTTTGTCATATTATTTAAAAAATCTAATACATGTTAATTAACTTATGGTGGGTAATGTGGAATTCTTACCTTTTGACCTCCTTGAAAGTAGGTAAAATTCATTAATGCTATTTTATACATACAGAGATTGTGACACAAAGTGAAGTGACTCATATAGAAAATGCACTCTAAAAATAAAATTCACACTCCCACTCCTACTTACTGTGTCACAGGGGACTTGTACTAAATAATGTCAAAATATCCAGTCAGCAGGATTGTTTTAACATGATTTAAATGGTAATGATAAATATATTTAAAATATGATGAGCAGCTAACTTTTAAATCAAAAGTCAGACCACTGAAAACAACAGAAACAAAGTGCAGGCATGTTTTGTTGTTCACACATCACAGGAAGTACACAAGACCCTCTAAAACCAATGAACATTTTGTTTTCACATTGGCTTCAGTGCTACCAAAATTATGGAATGTGCTAAAACATGGAATCATGGTGAAATGACTGAGGTCAAGACTTTCTGAGTTTTTGTTAGGATATGGTTTTGCATTGGTAGAGTGAGTACAGGCACAGCAACCTAACAGTTGATGTTCCTCTCCTATGTATCCTTTTTTATTGTATTCTCTCATTACAGAGGGTTTGCATCTGGTTTATATCAGGATTGGCACTATCCAGGTACAGTTTTCTGACATCTAATTATCTTCTCCATCTTTCTGCTGTTACTGGTTTCTTTTATTAAGCGTATATTGTAAGTGTTTTGCTCAACTTAGCTTTTAAAAGCTCAAATATAAGATGTGTGCCACCTGTTCAGACAGGCTATTTTACAGTGTGAAAGGGTACCCTGTCTTCTGGGATGTTTCCTTACAGTCAGTATACTCTTTCCTTTGCTCAAGATTATCCAGCTTAACCCTAAACAATCTCTTCTCTTTCCTACTGTCATGTTTATACCCTTCAATTACATGCCAGTCTTGCTTCATTGATTACTGAGGTTTCACAGTGCACGTGTTGTGATATAGTAAAATTGCCCCCTATTCTGAAAATCCTCTGTGAATAATAAATAACTCCAAGGCACAATAAAAATATTAATGGATTATTTCTTACAACACTTTTGGAGGTTGGTAAAAAAATACTATCATTGTTATACTACCAAAAGAAAAGCTAAGACAGTGAGGGTCAGATATTTGTTGAGTTCATCGAACAGAATTATTCATAACTTTGGATGGTGTGAACAAGACCAGGCTCTGGCCCCGGGATCTTCAGTTACTGGCTCAAAAGCAGTCAGTGACATAGACAAGTTGAGAATACTTATTCTGCAGGTAATTCACAGTCTGTTTTATCATGCTGTCTCCAAAATGACTCACCAGCAAGAAAGCAATTTTAAAAGAGTAGGAAGAAGTGGAAAAAAGAGACACCAACAACCAGTGTTGCTTTATCTTTGCAAAAACTGCCTATGTCAGAACATTTATGGACCCTTCCAAGAAAATCTGAGATTTCTAAAATTGAAGATGTGGAGGGGCTTTGCTTATTTGTTTGTTTTCCTTTTTTGTTCTTACATATTCTCATGGCAATATGGAAAGTATAGCAAATGTAATTTAAATGATCTTTGGTTAGTCTGAAATATCTTATGCACTGATTCAAAGCAATTAGATTAAGTAGCATACGTAGAGCTACATAATCTGTTTATTTGCTTTTATTATATTTTTGATCAAGGCTTTGAGGTCCAGAACTTCTCCCTTGAAGAACAATTAGGTAGCAAGCTGTGGCAATTCAATGTAGACTAAAATTATGCATATAGACAGTGTCAGGAGAGATCATTTAATCCAAGATTCTCCAGACTACTGTTTTCAAAACAGAATGGATCTATTCATTTGTCTGCAAACTACAGAGTTTCTGTACAATACTGTGGCATTATACCACCTCATAAAACTATTTTGTAGTCCTTAAAAATGAAACTTTATGTGCAGGGTGGTAATGAGGTAAAGCAGAAGAGGAGGAAATAAAATAAGCGTGATCTTAACATATTACTAGTATTTTTCTTTGCATTAGTCTTGCTACTGTTAGTGTCTTCAGATCCTAACAAATTGTGTTACCTTAAAGTGTTACACTTGTAAAGTAGGAGACAAAAATATGTAGAGCATTGTTATATTTTATGTCTGGATTGAAACCATCTACTTGGAAATTGTCAAGGTTTGAGCTGTACTGGCCCACTGAGATGAATGACAGATGCTCTCCCCCACCTCTTTCTCCAAGGAGAGGAGGGAGAGAGACAAAGACACTTATGAGTTCAGAAAAAAAAACCCACCTAAATTACTTTAATGGAAATAATAATAAATTAATAAAAAGAAAATAATGAAATATATACAATATATACAAAACCATATCAAGCTCCCAGGATGACAATCACATCACCGGCTGGCACTGGGAAAGACCCAGACTCGACTCAGTGATGGACAGGAGCTGGATTCCGGATCTGGATTCAGAAATGCACAGCTTGGGATTAAAGTCAGACGAACAGACAGAGTCCTCCTTGGATGCTGGCCATTGAAGAAAGAGGGGTCACCCTTTGATCCCTCAGCTTTTATACTGAGCATGAGGCAGATGGGATGGAATACCCTCTTGGTCAGTTTTGGGTGACCTGTCCTGTCCTCTCCTCCCCGCAGGTGCGACCCCTCTACTCTTTTCTGCTTCCAACCCTTCAACAGGGCAAGTAACAAAGTGGCCTTGGTTGTTACAGCAATAAGTATAAGCAAGAGCCTCTCTGCATACAATTCCTTGGCATAAATTACAAACATAGGTATTATCACTCTGAGAGCGAACAGCTTCTGCACAATACGCTGTTAATTTCAGTAGTTAGAAGAGGCCTACCTAAAAAGTAAAACTACTGAACAGAAAATTGGTTCTGTTTTACCTCAACCCAGGAAAGAAATAAAAGAAAAACAAAGAAAAATACTAGTAATGACACACCAAATCCAGCAGTCGTTGATAAAATAAAAGTGACACACATAAAAAAATCAAAATTGTAATCTAACCTATAAGCATCCCAGTGGACACAATTACTTTGTCATTCCATGAGCCTGATTGAAGACTGTTGAAGTTTGCATTGGTGACAGAACTATTGAACTGTTGAACAATTTTCTCTGAATTAGAACTCATACAGGTATATGTTGAAACTTCTGTGCTAGTCTAAACGAGAAGAAAGACCTTGACAATAGCAGAAATTACTTTTCTGGACATATTTATCCGAACAGAAACAAGTATTCCTCCAAAGAAATTCAAAGTCTTTCAGTTATACAATTTCCTGTCACCTATGAATCTGTTGCACGAACAAAGTTAAGATAATAAAGAGAGGGGTTTTTTTCCACTTAAGTATATATTTTCTTTTACAATCTTCTGTAACACAAGAGGAGTATTATGAAAGACCAAGACTGTTGCCAGAAAACTCATAAATTGAGGATGAACTCATCTGTGATGACTCAGCAGCCCAGTTGTCTAATGCCACTTGAGATGGCTAAGGTACTGTGTCTGGCCTTCAGGTTCTGCTTTACAAAGAAACAGTTCTCCCATCAGTTCCAAGTCATGTTTGTTAGCCTTCCCGATACCTCTAATGTCCTATGACACCTCAAGTGCCAATTAACACTGACATTAGGGTAAATGAATCAAGCTTGTCCCGTAGCCTGTACAAAAATTGCTAGGCTGAATACTAAGTGAAATTTTGACTTCCCGTTAGCACTGGCGTGACCATCCTGCATCGGTGTCATAGATGGACTCAGGCTGAGTCACAGTGATCAGCTCAGAACACATAAATTTATATGTAAACTGATATGTTTATTTATTTATGTATGTTGTTTTACATTTGTTTACAATGAGTTTCACTTATTAATGAATTTATTGCCCACCAGTATTGTAGGAACTTTTCATGACTTTTCAGACAGCCCTTGTACTTACTATCATGAATAACACAGTATTGTGAGAAAATTTGTCATTTCACTGTTGTCAAAGGTGAAATCAGCATATCTCACACAGATTGTTGTAGACCTCCCCTGTGAACTTCTCCACTATGAAAATTGATCATTTACCCATGTGTTCTATTTTCTATCTTGTAACCATGCAGGGACTTTCATTCTCATCTAATGCCTGCTAAAGTTTTTCTAAGATTCTTTCCTTGTCAAAAGCCTTTTGGCAAGCTAACAATACATTTCAATGGGATTGACCCTATTCTCAAGCTTGCTGACTGCTTGACAAGGTGAGTGAGGCAAGAATTCATTTTCAAAAAGCTGTACTGATTTCTTCCAGTATTCTATATTTATGCACATAACAACTATTTCTGTTATTCATCTACTAATTTACCTAGTACGCATTAGTTTTACAGACCTGTAGGTCATTGCATGTCTCATCAAACCTTTTCCCAGGGGAGCTGCATTTGTGATTGTATAGTACGTTTCCTACATATAAAGAAAGAAATGTTCTTAACTCTATAAGTGGAGCAAGCAAGCTGCAAACCAGCTACAATTAAACAAAGTTTAATACATAACATGAGATTATTAGGTGAAATGGAACCTTAATGGAGCCTTCAGGAGCCTCAGTGCAGAAACACAATTTGAACCACTGACTAGACAGAATCAAACTTACATTTAAGATCTTATTACACTTTCTAGTTGAGAATTTTTTCACAAATATTTTATCTGTTTCAGATTTCTAATAGCTTGCAATATGGAAGGTATTATTAATCTAAAAGTAAATGAATCATCACTAGTGGTTTTACAAATACACATTTTCCTCTCTGATGTCAAAGTAAAACACAGACCATTGCTCTGGATCAGTTTTGCTCTAGTCTTGTAAGAAGCAAAGCCAGGTTAATCCGTACTCTACAAGGAAGAAGGAGAAGGACAAAAAAGCAACCAGGTTTGACGTGCAGGGCAGCATATGCTAAGTGTCCTCTGATTCATTAGAAAGAGTCACAGTGTCTCCAGGAGGTGTTAAACTATACACATAATTAAATCTTAACAGGTTCGATTTTTTTTTAAAATGACAGAAGAAGAATTCAGCTGTCTGGCGTGCTGAAGAACGACTTGTTAATCCAAACTTGCATTTTGAACATGTACCTTTTGGTGGGCTATTTGGTAATTCAAAAGCTAACCTCTTTTAACATTCAAGTTTACATTTGGTTAATCAGTCTTACTATTGTTGTGCACCAAGGTCCTTATCAAGATTGAGACCCGATTCTTCCATTTGCTGTGCTAATACACAATAAGATGCACTTTGTCTTAAAGACATGGTAGTATAAAGAGGAAGGACAGTGTAAAGACAGGATTGGAAATTGAAACTTAAATTAATGAAGAAGGGAATTAACTTCCTGTATCTTGAGATAGCTACAAACTGAGCATCTACATATGATTCATCCCCTTAGCTTTAGTCCCCCTGAAGTCATCTAACTTAAAGCAGTTGTCCAGAATCCATGTACTGCCAGTAAAGAAAGATCAGCCTTATTATAGATCCCGACTTATCCTGTTTTCCCAATGCTATGTTCACCTGAAGCAACTGAGCGTGCCCTACTGTTTGCCTCTGGGTACTACTTGCCTGGTCATTTAGTTTGGGGGATAAACTGGATGTACCAGAACTGTCAGACTTTTCCTTTTGTAGGAACCTAGGTTTGCCCATATAAAAGAAGATGAAATGGAGTTTATGCACATCCAAACCCATTCCAAATGTAGAATCAGGACATGGTTACAGAACATTCTTAGGTTTAGCTTGATAATATTACAGATCTCAACAGTTTAGATGCAACCACTGCAAATTTCAGCTTCAAACATCTGTACTTCAGTGATTTGTCTTAAAAAATAAATCTTGCCTGTCCATAGCTTCTAAAAGTTATCATTTCACAACCAGACAAATTCTTAACACAGATTGTCTGATTATATGTTATATGAATATTTGGTTTGTTTTGTTTTATTTTTATTTTTTATTTTATTTTATTGAACAGCTTAAGGGAAAGATATGTTTCCTGTTAGCTTGCTCTTAGCAATTGAAGTACTAAGTGACCACTGGAAAACGGTGCAAAAGTAGACATTTTCAGTTTGATAGTCAACCTGAAATAAATAAACCAAGTTACCTACTTCTGGAAAGTAAAAATTTGACAAGATTATTTCAGTTCAATGTAAATTCTTTTAATGACCAGGAAGTATTTAAAATATATATCTTTTGTAAGTTAGGCAATTTTAAAATGGAAAAAATGATGAAAATATAAAATTTATTTAATGATATCTAAATGATTTGGCACTTCTTGAATGAAACATTATTTTGACTTGTAAAAAAACAGATAAGTATTCATTAAGTAAGCCTATGCTTAAAAATAATGTTTTGAACATCACAATAGATCTATTGAGTAGAATGATCATATGTGAAGAAAGGAAAATATATTTCTATATGCCTGAGGAAAAATTCACATTTCAGCTCACTATAAAACCAGAGCAACTCAATTGACAGCAGATCAGAATTTGGCACTTAGTTTGGGCTTTTTCAACCCCCAGTGGCATTTTTTATTTTTATTTTTAATTACAATTCTGAAGAAAAATTTAATTCAGGAAAGTAATTATTTTGCTTGTTCCCTTGCCATCTGAATCTGTCATCTGACAGTGGCTCAGCATATTCATCACAAGAGGTCAAGCATGGGTAATGAAGCAGTTATGAGCTCGCTGGCAAGTACTTTGCCAGCATTGTTAACTGAAATGTAGTCCAATCCTCTGATGACAATTGTCTATATTAGGGCATTGAATTTGTTCACAGCCGCTGTCTTAGCTGCATCATCATCATTCTCAATACTGCTACAAATGTTTTTCCTCAAATCAGACTGTGAAGCCTTACTTTGTCTACATGTCAAGAGAAAGTCTTTCCCTCAAAGAGCATACAGATAAAGGACATAAAGAAAAATGCTCATGCGATACTGAGGCATATTCAGCTTCAACTTTTTGTCATTTCAGAATCGCTCAATGTTTTAATAATCAAAATGATTTGCCGATCATTTACACTTATCTTCCTGAGTAATCTAATTAAAATAAACCTTTCATTCTGCAGAAAACAGGGAAAGATTAAAGCAGAAGATATTTTTCTCATAGATTCAGTTGTAATTTTAGATGGCTTATGTAAGATGTAGATTCAGCAATGATGTGCTCTGAGCTGAGGACAATACATAAAGGTAACCTTTTTATTCCCTAACCCTACTATTCTTCTGAATGTTGTTTTTGTTGAAACAGTTTTGACGGACATGTTACTTTTACAGAGGCTTTTTAGTCTAAAGATTATGAATCCTATATATGTAGCTGTGTAACAGTATTTACTAAGATTCAAAATTTCTTTTGAACTTCTAACCTCCAAAAATTGAGGAATTTTAAAATGAAGTTCTTAGATGCTCCTGTATTATTAACTATATTCTTGGAAGGTAAAAGACCTTTTGAAAGACAGAGATAGATCATCTTTAGTGCCTCATCTGAGATGGCATCTGAATTAGCAGTTTTACTTAATCTTTTGTGAATAGCAAAATATTTATTGTATAAGTACTACAATGTGAAAATTCTAAATTAATGCTGATTCTAATAATGGTTTTATTTTTATTTCATTATTTGTTTATCAGAGTATAAATGTATTTTATTTCATATTATGTATATAGTAATGGGTCTTATTGTAGTTACAACTAGTATTCTATGCAGATGATCAAGATGCTTAGAGTATAAAATATGTTCTTTCAGTGGTTTCATTTTCTCTTCATCTTTGCATAATATAAAAAAAATATCCCTCATGGGAAATAAAAAATTATCTAATATTATTCCTCTCTGAGTTCAGTAAAAAACTCTCATTGATTTCAATGAAGGCAGAAAAGGTATAAAAAAAAATTTGTCTTTTGTTAAAAGTTTATACATCTCCTGCTTCAAAATCTTATGTGCTATAGTCTACTACCCTTCAAGAAAGCAGTGTTAGGAGTTACGGTTATCAGGCATGACAGTGTGGTATTTCCCTGTTCTTGATGAACACAGGCCATTATCCTTTATGTTTCATGGTGCTTTAACTACACTATTGGCTTCCTCAGAGGACTGAAACAACTAGTCTCCTTCAATGAAGGATTCCTAAAGAAGACAGAATGTAAGTTTCTCTTCTTCTGGGAAAATGATTACATAACAGTGAAAATGTCAGACATAATTAAGATGAATGATTGTGTACCCAACTAAATGAATTTTATCTTCGCAAATTTGACATTTTTCCTATACTGTTCATGAGTCTAATAGGAAAAAATCAAATGCACATCTTCTTAGCAGGAGTCAGAGACAAGATAAAGTACACAACATCATTGTTAAATAACTGCTAAAATCGCAGAAGTCGGCAGAACTCCTTCAGACATAATCCTTTCCTTCCAGTCTTTTTAACATAAATTTTGAAGGAACAAATTTTATGTTTTATGACTGAAATTTGAATTATATGATAAACTTTGTCAGATTTCCTCATTTAGAGAAGATAGTAAAAAAATTACATAGACTGTCAGTCACATTAACAACTCATTAAATAGTCCAACAAAGCATAATCTGATATTTGGTTCATTTTAGAGATAAGTGAATAAGACAAAAAATAATACTTACTGCTATTCTTTATTTTCTCTTTTTACCACTTTGTCCCAGCAACCTTCAAAGTCTTTTTATGGCCTTTTTTTTTTTAAAAAAAAAAAAAAACCCTAGCAGCTAATCCAGCCCATTGCAACAGTTTTCTCAGTAAGTTCATTTCCAAATGAAGTTTAGATTCATATGAAAATGATCACATACTTATTATTTCAGGGAAAAAAAAAAAAGTAGTTTACCATGTGCCATCAATTAGCTTGCTATCGATTCTTTACAAGCATTGCATAATCTAATAAATCTAAGTGTACAGGGAAGATTAGGGAAGATCTAGGGAAGATCTCCAGCTATTATTAACCACTAACAAATTTACTGGAAAAATGTTGATTTATATTAGGTATGGCTCTGAATAGTTATTTGATTTTAAGAAGTGAGCAACAACTACCAGTCTACAACATGCAATGATCCAAGACAAGATAGTGTTAACTTTCTCATCTTGTTCAATGATGAGGTAACCCGCTTAGTGAATGAGGGAAAGGCTGCAGATATTGTCTGCCTAGACTTTAGTAAAGGCTTTGACGAAATTTTACACAGCATTCTCCTGGAGAAACTGGCTGCTCGTGGCTTGGATGGGCATACTCTTCACTGGGTAAAAAACCATCTGGGTGGCCAGGCCCAAAGAGTTGTGGTGAATGGAGTTAAAACCAATTGGCAGACAGTCGTAAGTGATGTTCCCCAGGGCTGAGTATTGAGGCCAGTTCTGTTTATTATCTTTATCAATGATCTGGAGGAAGGGATCAAGTGTACCCTCAGTGAGTTTGCAGACAGCACCAAGTTGGGTGGAAGTGCTGATTTGATGAGGGTAGGAAAGCTCTACACAGAGGTCTGGACAGGCTGGATCAGTGGGCCAAGATCAATGGTATGAGATTCAAGTGCCAGGTCCTGTACTTGGGTCCCAATAAACTCATGCAACTCTACAGACTTGAGGAAGAGAGGCTGGAAAGCTCCCTGCCAGAAAAGGACCTGGGGGTATTGGTCAACAGCCAGCTAACTATGAGCCGTCAGTGTGCCCAGGTGGCCAAGAAGGCCAATAGCATCCTTGTTTGTATCAGAAATAGTGTGGCCAGCAGAAAAAATGAAGACCCAAGGAACTACAGGCCGGTCAGTCTCCTCTCAAACTAGGACAGCCCAGCACGGTCATGAAGCTTTCCTCCTGGAAAATATGCTAAGACACATGGAAAATAAGGAATTGACAGGTGATCACCAACGTGGCTTCAGTGAGGGCAAATCATGTCTGACAAATTTGGTGGCCTTCTACAATAACATTACAGCGTTGGTGGATAAGGGAAGAGCAACTGGCATCATCTACCTGGACTTGTGCAAAGCATTTGTCACTGTCCCAAATGACATCCTTGTCTCTAAACTGGAGAGACAGGGATTCGACAGATGGACAACTTGGTGGATAAGGAATTGGCTGGATGGTCACACTAACAGTGTTGTGGTCAGTGGCTCGATGTCCAAGTGGCGACCAGTGACAAATGGCATTCATCAGAGGTCGGTACTGGGACTGGTGCTGTTTATCATCTTTGTCGATGACATGGACAGTTGGATTGAGTGCACACTCAACAAGTTTGCTGACAACACAAAGCTGTGTGGTGTGGTGAATGTGCTGAAGGGAAGGAATGCCATCCAGAGTGAACTACACAGACTTGAGAAGTGGGCCTGTGCAAACCTCATGAAATTCAACAAGGCCAAGTGCAAGGTCCTGCATGAGGGCTGGGGCAATCCCAAGCACAAATCCAGCTGGGCAGAGAATGGATTGAGAGCAGCCCTGAGGAGAAGGACTTAGAGGTGTTTGTTGATGGGAAACTCAACATGAGCCGGCAATGTGCACTCACAGCCCAGAAAGCCAACCATATCCTGAGCTGCATCAAAAGAAGCATGACCAGCAGGATGAGGGAAGTGATTCTGCCCTCCTATTTCACTCTTGTGAGACCCCACCTGGAGTACTGCATCCAGCTCTGGGGCTCCCAACACAAGAAGGACACGGACCCATTGGAGCAAGTCCAGAGGAAGGCCACGAAGATGATCAGAGGGCTGGAACATGTCTCCTGTGAGGACAGGCTAAAAGAGTTGGGGTTGTTCAGCCTGGAGAAGAGAAGGCTCAGAGGCGACCTTATAACTGCCTTCCAGTAGTTAAAGGGGGCCTACAGGAAAGATAGGGAGGGACTCTTTATCAGGGAGTGCAGCGATAGGACGAGGGGCAACAGTTTTAAACTGAAAGATGGTAAATTTAGATTAGATGTTAGGAAGAAATTCTTTACTGTGAGGGTGGTGAGACACTGGAACAGGTTGCCCAGAGAAGTTGTGGATGCCCCATCCCTGGGAGCGTTCAAGGCCAGTTTGGATGGGGTATTGAGTAACCTGGTCTAGCGGAAGGTGTCACTGCCCATGGCAGTGGGGTTGGAACTAGATGATCTTTAAGGTCCCTTCCAACCCAAACCATTCTGTGGTGCTATGATTCTATGACTAAGGAAGCGATCATCTCCCTGTACTTGGGACTGGTGAGGCCACACCTTGAATACTGGCTTAAGTTTTGGGCCCCTCACTAGACGAAAAACATTTTGGTGCTTGACTGTGTCCAAAGAAAAGTAACAAAGCTGGTGAAGAGTCTAGAGAACAAGCCATATGAGCAGCGTCTGAAGGAACTGGGATAGTTTAGTCTGGAGAAAAGGATGCTGAGGGGACACCTTACTGCTTTCTACAACTACCTGAAAGGAGGCTGTAGTGAGGTGGGGGTCAATCTCTTCTCCCAAATAAAAAGTGATAGGACAAGAGGAAATGGCCTCAAGTTGCACCAGGGGAGGTTTGGTTTGGATATTAGGAAAAATTTCTTCACTGAAAGGTTTATCAAACACTGGAACAGGCTGCCCAGGGAAGTGGTTGAGTCACTATCCTTGCAGGTATTTAAGAGATGTGTAGACATGGTACTTAGGCACGTGGTTTAGTGGTGGACTTAGCAGTTTTAAGTTTACAATTGGACTTGATGATCTTAAAAATAATCTTTAAAATGGTCACAGTATGAGCAACACTCAACTGGAGAAGTGGGTCCCCATAATCAGTATTTAAATTCTACTCTAATTTTTTAATTTAGAAATCTTCATGGCACTTAAAGAAACCCAAGAAGTTCTTCAAAAAACAAACAAAAATGCTACAGCAAAGTGTCAGCATTTGCCAGGTGGCCTGCGTTACTTGCACAGGTATTCTATCTTGGCATGTGGTCTCATGGAAGTAACTGAGGTGAACCTTTCTTTGTCTCAGTCAAAGATTCTGCAGCTCTGATGATCCATGATGGATCGTTATTTGATATTGACCATTATATGATACCAACTCGTGTCTGGACCATAGAGGTTTTTTGGCTTTTTTTTTTTTTTTAATATCTAGCATTATGTTGAAGTGGTCATGCAACATCATTTTGGGCTCTGTCCAGTTATCAAGAAGAGAAGACACATACAGAGATTTTATAATTTAATAATGCTTGCAAGTGGATATAGTTAAGAATGTGACTCAGATTTTAACAGCTTTTTCTGTTGGATTCAGAGGCTGTAGTTTAACCTCCTGCACATGATCCAGCTAGGACCAGTTGTATTCATGAATGTACCTCAGAATTAGCATACTGCTCAATACTGAAAACTTTTACAGTAAAAAACATTGGTACATGACAATATAAAATATTTATAATCAGCTGTCATCTTGATTTCAGTGAAACAGTTCACATCAAATAGATCTCGTAAGTGTTTAGGATCAGCCCCAGGCTCTGTCTCTAAACTTTTGTTAGGAGTAATCAGTGTCTCACACACAGAAGCATTAAGAGGTTTTTCAATTGCTGTAATGTGTGAAGTAGCATACATTATTTTTTAATCTAGTTTCTAAGAATTATAGAACAAAATTAAGGCAAGGTTATAAAGCTAAAATTTAAATAAGCACTGAACAGACTTCTCAAGGAGGTTTTGGGATCTCCACGATTGAAGGCTGTTAAGAATAAGTAACCCAAACAAGCTTTGGTACAGATGATTTTACCCTGGGACAAGAGGATGGACTACCTAGCTTCTTGAGGTCCTTTCAAGAGCTAATCATTATGATTCTGACATGCTCGTGTAGAGAAGCAAAGAAATATAAAGCACTTCTTGATTCCCTGACAGGGCTGCAAACCTGCAGACTTCAGGGCATTAAGAACAATGTCTCTGGGTCAGCAAGTTGTTGTGAAGAAGCAAATAACTATCACAGCTATAATTCAGTTGCAGGCTGCTTCCTCCCTAAAGCAGGAAAGAAACAGAAAATTTATTGCAATTCTGAATCAAAACTAGTTCTCTAGCCCAGTCCTGAGCTCCAGACATATCCTTATTGCTGAAAGAAACTTTAATGTTGCAACCTATCCCCTAGAGTGAGTGTAAGGGGATTGAGGATACATTAAATAATGGCTATATATGGCCTTAAAAAAGATGAGAGTAGATATTTGACTACATCTGAAATCAGATTTATGGAGATGGATGATTAGGAATTAGGATATGTACTGACTGTGTCAGGTATGGTTATTATAAGGTGAAATGGCTTTTAAAATTGATAGGGCCATGACCAAACAATGTATATCTAAAAGGGTTAAGAAAGTAAGGAGAGAAATTGAAGAAGCTTTGGCAGACATTTTTTATATACTTCTGCTCTTCAAAATA
The DNA here is from genome assembly GCA_013398815.1 of Ibidorhyncha struthersii. NCBI lineage: Eukaryota > Metazoa > Chordata > Aves > Charadriiformes > Charadriidae > Ibidorhyncha > Ibidorhyncha struthersii. The sequence continues at coordinate 92,410 of VZSZ01009651.1, forward strand.
GATCAAGTGAAATCTGAGAGGACTGGAGAGTAGCCAATATAATGCCATTATTTTAAAATGGCCTAAGGAGAGACAAGGGAGGTAAAGACTCTCTAACTCATTGGAATTCTCACAGGATATGGCTGTCAACCTAGACAAAGGAGATGTGCACATCGCATGCACTTTCAGAAAATGTTCAGCAAAATTCTGCATTGTAGTTACTATCTGGGTTGCAAAGTCAAGAAATGAATTAAAAGCAGACATATGAAACTGAATGGAGTAAACCAGCTATAATAAATGCATGCTGAAAATAGAAAATAAAGTTAATGAGGATGTTTTTGACCAAGAAGGCTGTTTAAAAAAAATGTATAAATGAGAAGTGACACAGCTAGACTGCTAACAGCACTTCTCCTTTCAAAGAGTCTTCCCAAAGGAGGTTACTTGCTTGAGATTGACTTGTTAATGTAGCTCCTTTCAAGTTTGACATGTTTGTAACACTATTGTTCTACCTGCTGCTGTCAGAGTTCCCTCCACCATACTGCCCTTCTTCACTCTGTTAAAACAGGTGAAATTTCATGCTCATGAAAACATTTTCCTCTCATCACCAGAAAAGAATTACTCTTTGTTTGCACCATGGGGAGCTGCAGCATAAGGTTCCCAAACTGTCCTGTGAGACTAGGGAGAAAATTTCTTTATCTATGCCCATTCAGTCCATGCGCCCATGACAACTTTATTGAGACTACTAGACAACAGAACAATTTTATATGTGAGGGCTGTGCCGTAGGCTGAGGTCACAAATAAGTGTTATGAATAACTATATTCCATTTAATTGTTATGTAGCAACAACCTTTGGTAACAAGTCAAGCTAGATTTAGATTAGTAGGAGAGAAAGAAAAGGCTCTGAATATGATTACTAATTCCCTGATCCATCCAGTCTTACTACGATTATTATTTATGTTTCTAGACTGCTTTTAAAGATGGAAGAGATGAGTAAAAAAACTCCAGAGGGATATATCAAAAGCTTTTATACCTAGAGTTGGCATCACCAGCCTTGCTTACCAAATATAATAGCAACAAATGAAGGAATATATTATTTACTCCATATCTTCTATAAAATTAACAAGGGACTGTATAAAAGAAGAATATCAAGAATCAAGTCCACCTAATTTATGTGAAGGTGCCTAGAGTAAGAGATTCCCTATACAGTTGGCAGAGTGCTAAGTACTGTGCAGTCTCCATAAGGAAGTCCCATCTATCTTAGGGACCTCAAAGGAAATATATATTTGGAGGTCTGTGTTTCCCAGTACACTCGATCCAAGGCCTGGAACACACACTACAGTGCAGAAGATTTGAGTTCACGTCTTACATGTTATTGGATCTGTGTGTATATTTTTATTAAAACTCCAGAAGGTGATAGTATTCTATTATCAGGTATTGTTACCAGTTCTCTCTTTCACATTTTGTAGCATTGAGCACTAACTATTTAGGAGACTCAATATCTGTAGTAGGTGATCTTACTATCACATTCCCTGGAAAGATGATGGAACAGCTTGTTCTGGGCATCACCTCCAAGCATCTGGAGGAAAAGAAGGCTATCAGAAGTAGTCAACATGGATTCACCAAGGGGAAGTCATGTCTGACTAATCTGATAGCCTTCTATGATGGTGTGACTGGATGGGTGGATGAAGGGAGGGCAGTGGATGTTCTCTACCTTGACTTCAGCAAGGCTTTCAACACTGTCTCCCACACCATTCTCACAGGCAAGCATAGGAAGTGTGGGTATAGATGAATGGACAGTGGGGTGGATTGAACCACCAGATTCTGGCAGGTAGAGCCCAGAGGGTTGTGGTTAGTGGTGCAGAGTCCAGTTGGAGGTCAGTAACGAGTGGTGTTCCTCAGGGGTCAGTACTGGGTCCAGTCCTGTTCAATATATTCATCAGTGACCTGGTTGAAGGGATAGACCGTACCATCAGCAAGTTTGCTGATGACACAAAACTGGGAGGGGTGGCTGACACGCCAGAAGGCTGTGCCACCATACAACGTGACCTGGACAGGTTGGAGAGTTGGGCAGAAAGGAACCTAATGAAATTCAACAAGGGCAATTGTAGGGTCCTGCACCTGGGGAGGAATAACCCCATGCATCAGTACAGGTTAGGGGCTGACCTGCTGGAGAGCAGCTCTGTGGAAAGGGACCTGGGAGTCCTGGTGGACAACAGGATGACCATGAGTCAGCAATGTGCCCTGGTGGCCAAGAAGGCCAATGGCATCCCGGGGTGCATCAAGAAGAGTGTGGCCAGCAGGTCGAGAGAGGTCATCCTTCCCTTCTACTCTGCCCTGGTGAGGCCGCATCTGGAGTATTGTGTCCAGTTCTGGGCTCCCCAGTTCAAGAAAGAGAAGCAACTACTGGAGAGAGTCCAGGAAAAGGCTACCAAGATGATTAGGGGATTGGAGCATCTTTCTTACGAGGAAAGGATGAGGCTCTTGGGTCTTTTTAGTCCAGAGAAAAGAAAACTGAGGGGGAGTCTTATCAATACTTATAAATACTTCAAGGGAGAGTACCAGGGGGATGGGAACAGTCTTTTTTCAGTGGTGCCCGATGATAGAACTAGAGGTAATGGGCACAAACTTGAACATAGGAAGTTCCATCTTAACGTGAGGAAGAACTTCTTTACTTTGAGGGTAGTGGAGCACTGGAACAGGCTGCCCAGACAGGCTGTGAAGTCTCCCAACTCTGGAAACATTCAAAACCCGCCTGGACGCTGTCCTGTGCAACCTGCTGTAGGTGACCCTGCTCTGGCAGGGGGGGTTGGACTAGATGATCTCCAGAGGTCCCTTCCAACCCTGACCATTCTGTGATTCTGTGATTTTTCTGAGCAGGAACTACTGGCTACTGTCAAATTGTCTTTAATAATTTGGTTATTCATTTGGTGCCCAAATAAAAGCAAGTCTCTATACTAAAATTTGATCTAAGGTATATGTTCTTAACCTTAAAAACTGAGTTCTGAGCTCTCAAAGCTGACTGTTTAAACAATCCAAGGACAATTAAGTTAAGAAAAAAATAGTAATATTTAAATCAATAAATATAAAACCATTAAGAACATACCACTCAAAACTCAGTAAGAACAGCCACCTACATGCAAAATAAATGTATGGGACAAAACTTTTCATTTGGTTTGAATCAAACAGTTTCTTGTGGGGCTGTGTATGTGCTATACACATGCAAGTATAGTTCTATGGTCCTAAAAAGTCCTCTCCACAAAAAACACACCATCTCCTACATGTTTAAGGACTTTGTCTCTCAGAAATTTATTCAAGTTACCATCAAGACATTATGTTGTACTGGGCATAGTTGGCAAGGCGCTGGCAGTGGGGCTCTGCATGCCGGCCTTTGTGATGAGAGGCCGGGGCTGCCCCGTGTTGGACACAGCCAGTTCCAGACGGCTCCGGCTTGGCCCCACAGCCAAAATCGTAGTAACTCTGAGAAAATTTTTTTAAGAAAGGGAGAAAATACTACAGAGAGAGGAGGAGGGAACAAAAAGTGTGAGAAACAGCCCTGCAGAGAGCAAGGTCAGAGAAAAAGGAGGGGTAGGAGATGCTCCTGGCACTGAAGCAGAGATTCCCCTGCAGCCTGTGGAGAAGACCATGGTGGAGCAGATATCCATCCACACTGCAGCCTGTGGAGTACCCCACACCAGAGCAAGTAGATTTCCTGAAGGACTGTGGCCAATGGAGACCCCACGTCAGAGCTGGGGAAAAGTGTGTGGAGAAGGAAACAGCAGAGAGGAGCTGTTATGGACTCCTTGTTATGTGTCAGTTGGGGTGGGGAAGGAAGTAGAGAAGTTGAGAATGAAGGAGTGAAGTTGATCCTGGGAAAAAAAGTGAGGAGGGAATTGTTCTAATTTGTCTTTGCCTTTCACTATCCAAATCTATTTTAACTGACAAGAAATTAAATTAATTTTCCCCAGTTTGAGACTGACTTGCCCATGACATAATTGTTAAGTGATCTCCCTCTCCTTATCTCAAGCTTTTGCACCTTATTTTTTCCCAGTCCTCTTTGAGAAGGGGTCCTGGGTGGGGGTCTGGCAGCCAGCCAAGTTTGACCCACCTCATACGTACATAGCTTAAAGCGAACATCCTCTCCTGTCAAGAGAGAAGGAACTCTGACCACATGAACAGACAGACAAAATGACTCCCTGAAGAATTTCTATCTCTTTTCATTGTCCTTAGAGGGAGCTGAGATTAAACAATCAATTTATAATGTCTAAGGTCAGGTGAGATTAATTCTGCTGTGCTTGGCACAATGAGGGTTAGAAAGAGAACAGAGACAGAATTAGTAAAACAAAAGTGCTTCAGGTTTACCTGGTGAGATATGGTGTTATTTTCATATATCTGACAAATATCATAAGATTAAATTAATTAATTTGCACTGAGAAGTGTTAAAAGAAGTAATAAATAAATCAGCAGATGAGACTTTCAGTCAGACAACATATGCTACATACAAGACTTTGGGGAACATTGACCAATGACTGAAAGGTAAAAGGCCCCTCAACTCCAAGCTATTGCATTGAAAAGTAAAAATAAGAGTAGCTTGTGATTTTTAAAATAAACACATCAAATACTGATGTTAATGTTGCAGTAAAACAGAGGATTCTGTTAAAAATGGAAAATGCAGTCTCCTTTCTATTTCAGTCTGTCTTTATCATTAACTCCTCTCACTATGCACAGGTATTTTAGGAGCCTCACACTACCACTCATGTAGTTGTTTACTTTTTGACCACCAGTGTCCCAACACCCAACTCCAAATGAGAAAGGTCATAAAGGAAGCTATGTTGCTTTGCTTTTTTTAATTCATTTGTTTAAAAGAGTTTCTCAAGGGATAATTTGTAATACTTCTGACCCACAGTTATTATGTCTGCTTGCTTTCTTCTAATTAACAGAGATAGCCCTGTGTCTTTGCACTCAGTTTTCAGATCTGTCATCCTCTGAAGATCAATTCCCCAGCCATGAACTTTACTAACAGGAAATCCTAATTCAGCAGTGTTGCAATACCAAAACAAAAACAATGGAAGAAGTGAAGATGACTTTGTAAAGAAACCCATATTTCAAGTAGTGTACTTGATCACTGTTACACACAGCCTCTAAGGTCTGACTACTAAAGAAAATGCTTCTTTTTAAAGGGTGCATTTTGGGTATTTACCCCAAAGAGCTAGAATAACAGAATTTTCTCTCTTTACAGTTTTTCTTCAATGTGCTAATATTTGTTTATCACTCATTCATAAACATGAACTGTGTGTACACAATACAGAAAAAAATACAGAAAACCTCTTCAGCCATAAATATATATTGTAAATCATTAATTCCCAAATGGTAGTCTTTCAGTGCTCATATGCTTAAAAATGTATCTGAACTTCAAACATGCACTCTACAGAATTATAACCCTTGGGAAAAATATACTGACTTTTCATTTTGATAAGATATTGAATATTATAATTAAAGTAATGGCATAATGATATCATCTTTATTAAAATGGAAGCACTGAACTGCAAAAATGGAATTAGAAGACAGCAATCACCATGGGGATTTATGTCAGGTATTTGTTTTGGGTTTTTTTCAGCTGTGAAAGAAAAAATATATAAATACTTGTGGTGTTGAACTGCTTAGGAAGAACCAGTAAAGGGACTTGACGTAATATAAAACAAATATCGCAGATTTTTCATAACCCATAAATTACAATAAGACATATGAAAAATAAAAGCTCTTCAAAGTATTACTTTTCAGCACTTCAGCACACTGCAGTTTTTTGTTTTGCATTGTGGCAATTCGTAATATGTAGTAATCTTATAATTTAAACTAAGCAGTAGATACTGAGAGGCCAGGTCTGGCTTTTTCCCTCCCCCCCCCCTTACCTAGTTCAAGTAGAACTTGAAAATTAGCCCTCAAGGTTATTTCTCCCTTAGCTTTTTCATACTCTTAATAAGAAAATAGGAAGAATTTTAGATTTCCCATTTATTTTCTTTGAAGAATATTTATGAATACCAGCACAGATTTGCCAAAAGTCTCTGGCCAGAATGATTAGAAAGAATCCTGAACAATGCTAATCTTCTGTCAGTGGCTGTCATCCAGCCCCTTCTCAGTCCTAAAGTATGGACTTCATATATCTTGACTGTGCCCCTGAGTGTTTTCAGTTGGAGCTTTGACTTCTCAGTTGTTTGCATGGCAGGTATAAGGGCTATTCTCCACCAAACTAAAAGGTCCATGTGAGCTGTAAAGAACTTCTGTATCCTAATAACTCCCATGAAGTGTTAGAATACACCAGACAAGATGCAATTGGGTATCAAGGTGAGTCAGCAGTCAGCTGGGCATTATGTAATTTTTTAATTTCTTTTTTTTCAGTGATGATATCAAAAGAAACTGACTTAATCTTTTTTTTTTTTTTTTTTCAGGAAGCAACTAAAGCTCTATGGCACTCACATTGAAAACAGAACTCAAGAAAGCCTATAAGCTGTTCTATTCTTTGTTAACCATTAAATAATTTTACTAATCGTACCTCCAATGAAATGAATCAATTCTTCCTTAATTCATACATTGAACATTTAAACTTTAAAAAAATTTTTGAAAGCTCATAAAGCTCACCAAAAAAAGACTGCACTAAAGAGATACTCTACTTCAGTTGAAATAACACATAGAAGTGAATTTCTGTAGAATATTGAACCCATTGCTTCATTTGTCCAAAATGCATAGAAAAACTAGTAATGTCCTATTTTAAAAGTACATTGATATTCATAATATTCTTAAAAAATCAGTATTTCCTACATAGCTATAAAGTACAAAAAACAATCAACCAAACAAAAACCCACAAAAAAGCAACCAACCCCCCCAAAAAAACCCAACCAGTTTAGGTATTTCTCACCATTATGTAGATAGAACTAATTTTATTTCAGAGTTTGTTAAAACTCTAATAGCTGAGTTTTGGACAACTAAAGGTATTCATGCAGTCATTTCACTAAGACACAATTTTTTCCAAAAGTTATAAATTTTTCTTCTTATTGCTCCTATTGCTGTCATATTTGTCTGTGCTTATCATAAAGCTTTTGTAAAAAGTGAGTCATTTATAGTTCATTGTAAATGGCCACGTCAGTATTTTCTGCCATGGCAGGCTGTTCTACAATGTCAAGTCACCCTCTCCTGTGACCTTTCGTAAATCTTATCGTCAGTACACCTTAGATGTCTACTTAAATCATCTTGAACATCAGCACTTACATACAAGGCCAGCCCATTGTCTGAGCGTGAAGCTGAGCATATCCCACAGAGTCTTACATATCTCAGATATGAATGACAGAGGAAGTGGGAGATGTAACTGTTGTCTCTTTCAAGCCTTTCAACTCTTGCTCTAGCACTGCGATTCAAAGTTTTGGCTTGTCATCTGCTAGTCATACGTAGCTCCTCCAGAGTGCATCCGCCTCTTCAAAATATTCACATGCCTTGACAGAAGATTCATCCTTTATTTAAGCAAACAACAAGTAAAAGTATTGGCATGCAACTAATCAAATGGAAAGATGAAGAGTTCAGTCATCCAGCAGCTTGAATGTAAAGATTACCAGCAATGGCTTTCCTTATATATAATTAGACATACATATCCTCTTAGATGAGTTTTCTACTACAGATTTTCATCTTTTTCATCTGTCTTCCAACATTTTGCTTTAATTACATGCATGGAAAAATTCTTATCATCTTCATCATTATTTGTTGCTTTTAAAAACTCCAGTTGCAAGCAGCTGGTTGGTTAAATGGATGTATAAGGAGTTCATAATATTTGGTATTCATGTCCTACCAGCATATACACCTCATGTTTCACAGACTGCTAGAGGACAGCTTTTAATTTTTTTCTTTTTTTCACTTAGACAAAAATATAAAACAGCCTTCTTGTCTTTCAAGCACAGGTTTCTATAGCACAAGTGTCATTAATATGTCGATTCAAAATACACTTGGACTACACTAAAACCGTAAGCACATCAATATGAAAATTTTATCCATATTCTTGCAACTGCTCTTTTTCTATTGTGGGCACAGCTGTCAAACAACATTCTGTAACCAAATAAGCTTTATCAGGTAAAAACATATACACTTACTTAAGATCAGTAATATATGAGAAGATTAACTAGTAAAAAAGAAAGTCATTGCACAACAATGTGGTTGTCCTGAAGAGGAGAAACAGGCAGACACAAAATATGTAACAGTGTGGAAGAGAGAGGAACCATCTGGAAATCTCTGGGAATATCTGGAGCGATTTCCCAGTTAAGCTTAATAAGTTGCTTTTAAATTTAAACCTACTTTTAATTAAACTTCAAATTGAGAAATATTTTCAGTAATTGCCCAGATATTCAGAGACAATAGACCCTACATGTTTCTTCAGCAAATAATCACTGAGACAAAAAAAAATGTCGTTCTTTTAGAGACAGTACAAAGTTGAAGGGGTAATTAGTGAAAATGAACTTGTATTAAAATGATGGGTAGACCTTGGCTGCATGTCAGGTGCCCACCAAGCTGCTCTGTCACTCCCCTCCTCAGGAGGATGGTGGGGGCGGAAAATAAGATGGAAAAGAAACTTGTGGGTCAAGATAAAGGCAGTTTAATAAAGCAAAAGCAAAGGCCATGCACAGAATCAAAGGAAAACAAAAGATTTTATTCTCTACTTCCCATCAGCAGGCAATGTCCAGCCGCTTCCCAGGAAGCAGGGCTTCAGTACGCGTAGCAGTTGCTCCAGAAGACAAATGATGTGAATAACAAATACCCCCCTTCCTCTTCCTTTCTCTTAGCTGATATTGCTGAGCAGATATCATATGGTATGGAATATCCCTTTGGTCAGTTGGGTTCAGCTGTCCTGGCTATGTCTCCACCCAAGATCTTGCCTACTGGTGATACGGTTGAATGCTGGAGAGACGGCATTGATGATGCGTGAGCACTGCTCAGTGGTAGCTAAAACACTGGTGTGTTATCACAGCATTCTAGCTACCAATACAAAGCACAGAAATATGAGGGCTGCTATGGGGAAAATTAACTCCATCTCAGCCTGACCCAATACAATTAAGAACGCTGGAACAAATTAAAATAAAGCCAAACCCAAGATGTTCAAACTTAAAAGAGAAAACGTTCGATAACCCAAAATAGTAATTAAAATCATTGAGAATGTAGAGTAACAGAGATTGACTTTTCAAGGATGCTCAGAGTATCCTAAAGATAAATGTCATAATATTATCAAGTATCTGTATTGCAGTGGGATATATTTGTCTTATTTCTTTCTTAACAGCTTCTATGTTCCATTCTTTTAAAAGTGGGATTTACTAGATAAAGTGAACTTTTCTGGAGTCAGGGGGAGATTGATTCTGCTGGAAAAGAAATATATGTCCTGGGAAAAAAAGGACTAGAACTAGCAAGATGTGGCCAAGTGAAAGGATCACAGCAATTGCAAGAGCAACTCACTTGCAAACAGAGATTGCTGAGAGGAGCAGAGAAAAGGCACGTAAGTCTTAAAGGTGATAGAAAACAGGAATTTCAGTGTTGATAGCAAATGATTTATGTAATTTCATGATGTCAGGAAGGTATTATGAGATGGAGAAACTGAAAAATTTGTACCTTCCCTTGCAATCAGGAAAATTATGATCTGAGCCATTATATGGCTGTAAGTTTGATCTGAGTGAGATTCAAAGTCCTGGACTATAGAGAAGATTTAAAAGAAGAAAGAAATACACATAGGTATACAGAAACTGGAAGAAAGTGCAACAAAAGTTTGGAAAGGTGAATTATGACAGATTGATATCATAAAATTCTTCAATAAAATTATTTTTTCTGGAGGAAAAAGAAGGAAAGGTGATAAACACCATCAACCAGAATTTCAGTATTTTTTTTGATGTGGAAAAATATGGGAAATATTAGTTTTGTATGGAGAAAAAAGCCAGAGGTTAACAGAGGAATCATGGAGTGAATAAATAGCTTGTAACAGACAGGTTGTAAATAGGTAATACTAAACAGGAAAAGCATGATGCTGGTTACCGGCAGATCAAATATCAGCACAGGGATCAATCTCATTTAATAATTTCAGTAGTGATCTTGGCATGGATATTAGAAACATAATAATGAAGTTTGCCAAAGACACTCTGTTGGAAACATCATCAAGCAGCAGTTAAGGATATTGTGGAAAAAACTTGACAACCTTGAGAACTGTGGTAATAGAAATGAAATTATATGTGTGTAGCACAAATGCAAAGTCACACACTTTGTGCTTAAGAATCAAAAGGTTTTGTCAGCAGAGTTATCAGCTGGAAATTGAGAAGGAAAACAAGGATGAGTTCGATCATAGGATGTCTGTGAATTGCCAGTATTTTCCATCTGTGAAAGAGAAATGCAAGTGTAAGACACATCAGTTGATATTATTTTCAGTAGAATTAAGGAAATGTTACCTCTATCAAATGTGTTAATCAGGGTACAGTCCTGGTCAACCAGGTTTGAGAAATAAGAAGTCAAAGGCAACCAAGCAGAGGAAAGAGATAATGCAACCAAGGGAACAGAAAGTGTGTTTTACAAGGGAAGGGAAGGGGGAAGGGGAGGGGAGGNGAAGAGAAGAGAAGAGAAGAGAAGAGAAGAGAAGAGAAGAGAAGAGAAGAGAAGAGAAGAGAAGAGAAGAGAAGAGAAGAGAAGAGAAGAGAAGAGAAGAGAAGAGAAGGGAAGAGAAGAGAAGAGAAGAGAAGAGAAGAGAAGAGAAGAGAAAACTTGCCTTAGAAGAGAAAACTTAGCTTATTTAATCTAGTAGATGAAATCTAAGAGTTGAAGGTATGCCACACAGAGGTAAGATAATAATTTAAGCCAAGATAAAACAGTGCCAAAACCAACCAAACAGAAAAAGCAATCAAACTCCAGCTGCTTTTAACACAGAGATTTCTGTGTTTATGGAAAGGATAATAGTTTTTAATGCTAGATCAAGGAGCTAAACTCAATGAATTAAGTTATTTCTTCCAGATTTGAGTTTCCAAATGGAGAGTCTGTAGAAATTTGAAACTATTAAATAAAATCATGCTGGATATGTGTATTTAACCACAACTATACAGCGAGAATGATAATCAGTTTTTATACAGAGTATGTGGAAGTTCTAAGTATATTTTAAGTCATGGCTTAAGCCTTAAGTGATAGTAGTATCCATGTAGAGAACTTAAGTAGAAGATCAGAAATGCACAGACTTTTGACAACTCTCTACAATGAATTCCAATCAAACCATGCATATTAAATAAGCTTCAGTTGAAAAAGATTTTTTAGATTGTGTTTCATGAACACCTTCAAACCTTTCATTGAGGAATGCACCTTTTTAATTGACTTCATTTTTCTTTATATTTATTATGAGAAGAAAGCTAGAGAGGTAAGTCAACAAGATATGTAATGATTTTATGAGCAGAGCCATAAAGAAGGTCTGTAGGGGAAACAGTCATCTCAAATAAGTTTATAGTACTAAAACTATTCCTTGGTTAAAATTATTCAAAATGCTAAGCAATGCATTATTAACTGTATTCTGCTGGGTGCTACAAAAAAAACATTCTTCTAGTAGAAATAATGTTACCCACAACACACCAGTCTATAAATTGCAACCAGCTTTGTGAATGGTTATATGATTTGGGAAACATGAATCCATGCTGTAGTGAGTGAGTTATTTTTTGTTTTTATGAGTTTGCTGAAAAATGACTGCATGAAAAATACAGGTGGAAATAAATTGAGTCATAATGGCTTAATCTTATGGGACTGTCACGACAGCCAAAAAGCTATGGGAGGGGAAGACAAGGTCGGAATACAATATTCTGCTGAATTTGCCAAATATTTAAGAAAGTTAGGAAATCTCAGTGTAGGTTTTACTGGAATACCAAATACATTCATGTTATTTGCATGATAGTCTCCTGCTTGAATGTATGGAGCACACCTAGTTCATTTAGGTACCAGTTTACCTCCTTTGATCTTTAAAGGAAAGGCAAAACTGTTGTGGGAATAAGGTATCCTTGGTGTAACTATTTCCTATTTGTTTTCATCCTGTCAAAATAGCTTTCAATCACTTTCCAGAATCAGGACCTTTGATCTGTCCTTCTGGTCTAAACAGAACAGATGTATCTAAGAGGCTGAAGTCTGAAACAGAGTATTTGACAAAGGATTCAAGTGAAAGCTGAATGTATGTTAAAGGCATTAGGCTGGGACGGGAAAAAAAAAAAGGCATGATAGGCTTGCCTTATAGATGTTCCCAAGTAGATATAGTATCAAGGATATTTTTTTAACACATACATTAAAAAAAAAAAGAGCCAGGAAGAGGAATAATGTGCACAGGATTCTGTTGATTTAACCCTTTGCTTTATGTGTTCTCCGTCTTTTGAGTGAAATAATAGACATAGTTTTGTTTTGAAGATACTGTTACATTTTTGAATGCATAATCCTAGCAGAAGGCAACAACCATACTTTGTCCAATAAATATCAGCTAACCTGCAGGGAAGATTACTGCAAGGTAAGATCTTGGACTGGGAATCTCCTGTGCCAGGGAGCAGGAATAAGCCTCTTAGATTTATTTTTATTTTTTTTAACAGTCAGCCCTACTGTCCAAGATCAAACCACATTCAGTGGTTATAATTTGGCACCTATATATACTAATACATGTATTTGAAACATGTTAAACATCTGATTGAATGTATATTGTTCACCTCTGAGCTAGTCAGCATAGCCTCCTTTCTGTATACATAGTGATACTTCTACCTGAAAGCAGAGATCTAAATTGTATTAATTACACCTTAAAAGCAGTTACTTTTTACTTGACTACAAAAGGACTATAGAGTGATGGACTCCAATATAAGTATTTAGTTCTATCAGTCCCACTGTTGTAGACCTTTGTGTTCAAAGCTTAAAAAGTCCAGTATTTTTCTAACACACCTTTATTCAATCATATTTCTCCATTAATATTGTGAAGATTTATGCTCTTATTTCTAACAATCCCTGCCTCAGCTTTTTATATCAGACAGTGTAATTGGCATTTTATTTAGTAATACTAGTGTGACAATTTAAAAAAAAATCATATTTTTAATGTATGTCAATATTGGGACGGAGTTAGCAATGCAGTGGTTATAAACTTGGCATAAGCATATACACAGTGTTCCACTTAGCATACTCATATTAATATAAATAAAAGTAGTAACAAAGCTTACACATTTTTATTATATGTTGATGTTTTATGCATTTAAAACCCTAAACTTGAAAAATATTTCTATGCATTCTTCCTTTTTCAGTTCTGTCAATATTATACTCATTGGCTTCTCTTGTAGTAGAACTTGAAAACAACTCATGATACTGTTTTTTATCCTTTTGCTTGTTCACCTGAAAAACTGCCCATGCCACTATTGCTTCAAGCTCTTTAAAAGTAATAGTTAAGGGCCAGAAGAGCAAAGACAAGGACAAAGCACCATTGCTTCAGGGCCCTATTCAATTCTCTTTAATCAGGCAGAGCTGCCATTGAAATCAGTGACAGCTTTGCTTGAATAAGAAGGGCCGAATAGGGATTTCAGTACTTCTAGCATGTAACTTAACAATCTGTCCTACATGGCAGGAAAGGACTACCACTACTAGCAAAGCAAGAAGAAACAGTTTCTCTCTTTTAAAAAATACCCTTTGTATCCCTTGTCTCTGGAACTGAAATAAAATTGTATAATTTTTTTTTGTGGAACATGTTCTTTTCTCTCTTACTCCTCTCTACACATACAAACATCCCATACAGTTCACCATTTATTGCAACTCAGCTAAAATCCCTCATCCCTATACCCATACACCTCTTACCCAGTGCCATGCCTGCTTTTGTATAGGTGACTTGTCCCATCTAAGCAACAGCCCTATCATGGCCAAAAATGGGAACTTCTTTGTTGTTCTTCTTTGAACCTAAGTGCATTAACAACATGACCTAAGTAAGCAATTCTAATGTAACCAAAGTACTCTGATAATGTACCCCATAAAATTATGCAGAAGACAGTTTTAATATCTTTCTTCTTAACAGAAAAATAAAAAGTCATTGAGTCATGATATTAGAGTCACTTCATTAGAACACTCCTAACTAGTACCATGGGAATAAAATGCCAATGATTTATTGTCAGAAAATACAGATAGATAGCAACTTGGTAGTCTCCTGGGTTTAATATATATATTTCTGATATCCTTATATTTACTCAGGTGTATCAGATTTTGGTGAAAAATACAGTAGCCATAAAACACTGGAAAAGAGCCTCAAGTGTGAATTTCCATGCTCCTAAATATATTGTCCTCATTTACTGACATGAAGAGTCACTTGGCACTCTCTGGTGCAACAGAATTACAGATTACTCAATTCTTAATCAGCTGTGTAATGCACAAGCCTTCCTCACCCAATCATACAAATTCAATTTAGGTCATTAAAACTGCCACAAGGCAGCTTTCCTCCTCTGGCATTGACTGACTGCCTGGAAAGCCGTGATTTTCTAGCAGTACAAGTCAGCAGTCACCTGCTGAGAGAGCTGGTGTGGCTTTTAAAGCTGGTTCAGCACAAGAAGAAAAAGAGAGCTGACACTAACTGTGATTGTCAGAAACTCAAGCACTGCGCTTTTAAACATCTGAGAAAGACAAACTGTAAAGGAGAAGAGAAAAAAAATTAGGAGAATGGAAACAGTAGACAAGTAAATGTAAATTTTTGTGATTTATATATAATTACATTAGTTTTCTAAGGATGCTTTTGCCACATTCACTTGTGGTTTCATAAGTAATATGCGCTCTTGTTTAACCAGTGTATAGTGGCAAAAAGATGAAATTTATTTTACCAAAGAACCTACACACAATGCGCTAGCATTGTGCTTGAAAGTACAACTACAGCACCAAAATACATTATAACCTCTGTGAGTACTGGGCATTAATTAAAGCTAACATTTATTTGCCTAGACAAGCTAAAAGTATTAGTAAATATGAACTGCTTGTTTGGATATGTTGTTGATGGATTTGGGAAGAAAAGAAAAAGAACAGGCAACCATGGAGGGCAGCAAGGGGGGAGAGGAAGAACGATTTAGGTTGGAAAATTCAGCCTCTGAAGTTAAAGCAAAAATTCTACTTATCAAAGATAGTGGATGAGTTCATAATTGGTCTGGAATTAATTCTTGACTAATTATACCATAATAAGCACTAGAAAAGATATCTTGCAAATCAATCTACTAAAATTATTTTTTAACGTAAGAATTCGGTCAAATGAATGGTTTGTGGGACATTGGTTTTCAGTGAGCAAGTTGTCCTGCCTCAAGGCTGATATTTTAATTGTGTTTATGTACTGTCATTTTTTTCCAAGATGGAAAAATGTATGAAGTTTTTGAGATCTCTGAAACACAACATCCTACAATAATGTTAATTACTAAAGATAAAATGGATCTGAAGAGAGAATGGATTTTTTAATTTCATGCTGAACAGTTGCAATAAACAGAAATATGTAAACATGTAATGAAGGTAGCATATCAGATATTGGAATCAAACTCTAGTGATAGCTGCTTTAGAGGAAGACTAGGGAAGGTGAAAAAATAAGATGAATTCTCAGTTTCTGGGTCATTCTAGCGTACAGGCTTAAATATTTAAATGAACAACTTAACAACTTCAGCACAAGGGCTTTCAGAAGAAGCATGGCATGGGTAGATAGTAAAATAACTGAAGAGAAACCATTGCATTTACAAGTGGTCTGTGGTAAGCTTGCATCTGAAGTTGGAAATAATAATGAAAAGAAGAGTTATCGTTAAAGGAGGCAATTTATCAAAGATAAACTGGTGTCAGTGTAATTTCTATGGGCAAGAGAAAGCTGACAATATGCAGAATTTTTCAGTCTTCTACACTTCCAAAATGTGCAGAATTCTCAGGATTCTATATGGGTATATTTTTCTCCCATTCTAGACAATTTGGAGCTTGGGGGAGAAAAGAAAAGCAATTGTCACCAGGAAGCAATTTGTTTTTTTCAGACTGTAAAAGTTCCTGCCTCAATTGACCTATTTTCAAACTTCCTTTCATGCAGGGCACCCATATACTTCTAACAAAGGACTTAGAGGACTTCCTACAGCAAAATGTTTATGTTCCAGAGTCAAGTTTCATTATCCAAAGGGAGCCTCTGACTAAAAAGCTCATACTGTGCCAGGCCTAAGATTGTTCTTGACCCTATCTTGTACACTGGCCAATACAAATGTTCACAGTAGGAATGGTCTATTTGGTGCCACAGCTTGGCTTTTCTATATTTGCCATTTTCAACAGTGCAACACACTCCTCTCCCTTTTTTTTTCAGTTATTGTCCTCTGTGGTCATTTGGTTTCCCCCAAGTCCCCTTTTCTGCTCTTCATTTGGGGACAGGAGACATTTAATATTTTGGTGAGTTGATTAATTTTGTGTTGCTGCTTGGCATCAGAAAGAATTCTGGCCATTACTAGTGGGGACTGTCAAGGGCGCTCTGCCTAGCTCCCTATCCAGTACCTTTTGGCAGGGTGTGGGTCGACCTTTTCTTTCCTCCTGTGCTCATTGTTTTCTCAGCCCTACAGGCAAAATCAACAAGAACACTGGTAGATGAAGGTGTCTACATGAATAAAATAGCACTATAGCAAGTGTAGAGGAATAACGCTTTGGGCCTGTCCTCCCTCTTTGCACAGTCTGTGGCTTAGGGTCTTCCACCAATGATATCCACAATTTATGTTTAGTAACCTGTATCAGACTTTTCTTAGAATCATAGAATCGTTAAGGTTGGAAGGGACCTTTAAGATCATCGAGTCCAACCATTAACCTAACAAAACCACTTCTAAACTATGTCCCCAAGTACCACATCTACCCTTTTTTTGAACACCTCCAGGGATGGTGAATCCACCACCTCCCTGGGCAGCCTATTCTAATGTTGGATAACACTTTCAGTGAAAAATTTTTTCCTAATATCCAACCTAAACCTCGCCTGGCTTAACTTGAACCTGTCACCTTCCAAAAGTTTTAGGTCTGGAGAGTGTTTGTGTCCAACATTTAGAGGAGAAAACTTCTCAAAACTTACAGTAGCTTTTTCTTTCAAGGATATTGAACACCAACATGCAAAGAAGTTCAAACAAACCTGTAAAGTTACAATTCTGTAATCATCCAGCAGGCTTGGACATGTACAACATCTCTTTGATGTTTGCAGGCAACGCACTAAGCTGAAGAGAATGGACTGGGGTACCCAAAGGAACTCAGTGTACACATAAACTGTTCTCTTTGTTCTCCTATTTGTAATTCATCCTGGTTCAGCCAGTGGATCAGTAGACATAGATTTTCTGCAGTGGCCTAGAGATAATAGAAGCTTCCCAGTGATGAGATCTTTTATTTAGAATAAAGTGCAATTGTAAGATCTATGTACTGTGGCAACTCACAGAGTCACCATGGTAGCATTTTGATTGCAATAGATAAAAACTCTAATTACCATGTAGAAGATGTTAAAAAAAAGACTTTGATAAGTACCAGTGTCTACTGCAAGGAGATACTCAGGTGATGCCATTTCTCAATATGTTCAACTACTTCAAGTCAGTAAAATCACAGAGAAACAGAGAAAATTTCTCTACAGTTAGATATATACACAGACAATTTTACCCATAGAAGAATGCAGCATTATCTTGTGTAACTAATAGAGTGCATTGCAGTCTATATATTTCAACTTTTGCCTGAGAAAATAGCAATTAACTTTTCTTGTAGTCAAATTTGTTGTTTCACAAAATGGCCTGCAGTTTACTTACTGACTAACAATCATGGCAACAGCAGCAGTTTAATGGATGAATTCTTCACCAGTTATGGGTTGCAAGATAATCAAAGAGAAATTTGGAATCAAAGTAATTTGTTGGGATTCTAAAGAACAACAAACTTACACTATCCAGGAGGTAAAAATATTTAGCTGAATGTTGTGGTTTAACCCAGTAGACAGCTAAGTACAGACAGTACACAGCCGCTCACTGACTTTCCTGCAGAGGGATGGGGCAGAGAATCGGAAGGGTACAACTGAGAAAACACGAGTTGAGATAAAGACAGTTTAGTAGGGAAAGCAAAAGCTGTATGCTCAAGCAAAGCTAAACAAGGAATTCATTCACTACTTCCCATCGGCAGGCAGGCGTGTAGCCATTTCCAGGAACGCAGGGCTCCATCACATGTAACAGTGACTTGGGAAGACAAATGCCATCACTCCAAATATTCCCCCCTTCCTCCCTCTTTCCCCAGCTTTAGTCGCTGCACACAACACCATATGGTATGGGATATCCCTTTGGTCAGTTAGGGTTAGCTGTCCCAGCTGCGTCCCCTCCCAGTTTCTTGTGTACCCCCACCCTGCTCGCTGGCAGGGCAGCATGAGAAGCAGAAAAGACCTTGACACTGTGCAAGAACTGCTCAGCCATAGCTAAACCATCAGTATAAAATCAGCCCTATTTTGGTGCAAAATCCAAAACATAGCACCATGCAAGCTATTATGAAGAAAATTAACCCTATGACAGCCAAAAACAGTACACTGGACTACAGGTTCAGCCAAGTGTCTTTGTAGGACAGTACCAAAAACACTCACTCCAGCATCACCCATCCCTACTAGTGATTTACAGAATACCATTAAATAACCCTGAGTTTCTGAAGTTTCAGCTGTAAACTAATTCTATCAGATCTTGGCAAAGAAATAAAAGTGTTTCAGACCCCTGAGACTGTATAGGAATCCTTTAAAAAAAAAAAACTCAAAACACAACCACTAAAAGTGCCTCAATATGTTGTTAGAGAGGATGTAATGTCCTAAAAAAAATGTTGTCCTTCAAAACAGAAAACTGGCCTGACTCATAAATAAACAGAACCCTATCCTAGATAAACCATAACAGTTATCTGCTACCCTACTGAGCTGAATAATTTGTGACTATGTAACACCTCTATTCAGCACTGACTGCAACAGTTAACCATAAAAACAGTCCAAGAAAGTGCCAAATGGATGAAGCACCAACTTTTGAACTTGAGCTTAGATGAACTGAAAACCGTTACATTTCCTATTCTGACTAGAATGAATGAGATTGGTCTTATATAGGTCACACAGGAACTGACGTTTCTAGAAGCTTATTAAAAATTTCTCTTAGTCTTTGAAAACAAATTAGCAGGAGGAAAGCATACAAAAAAATTTCGTTTCCCCAGTGTTGACAGAAAAATATGTTGGTAGAAAAAACCTATGTAAATAGAGAAGATACTGTAATGGGTAAATCAAATACTTCTCTCTATCTATTCTAAGTTATTGAGACTTATATAATTTCAGACTCCATAATCAGCAGACCTGTCATGATTTGTAACTGTCTACTGGTATATCTTTGGTATGTCTGATATATCTTTGGTATTAAATAATCAGTCCTCTTCGCAGTTATTTGAAAATATTGCAACTTTTTGTTCACTTTCCATGGAATAAGGAGTTGTGAAAACTTACAGAATACATAAGCTATCTGGGGACTATAGACACTTTTCTGGGGACTGTAAGGGATGCTGCCCTACACAACACATGATTTAGCCAATGAGGAACACGACAGGTTTCTCCACAAACTGGTTTTAAATGTAAGCCATAGAGTTGTGAATGATTATATCTGAGGGTATTAAAAGTAGAAAGGAACCAGCAAGTCAAGAGAAATAATCATGACCATGGTACTGAAAAAAAGAAGAGCTCCTTGGTAAATTTGCTGGTAAAGTATGTTTCAAAATCATTAGGTGGGACTTGTTTGCTGTTTGTTCATGCTTTTATTTATTTTTGTTTTAATTGCTCCACGGAAGAAAAATTTTGATCTTAAACTTCCTAAAGTTCAAAACAGGCACACAAATTTATACATGTAGTATATATAACCATAAAACTTGCTGATGGTTGAATGTGCTCATCAGGAATTGTAATTCAGCAGCACTACTTTCAAAAAAAAGAAAGCTGTATTAATATGCAGACTTCAGCTGAATAAATAAATAAAACAAATATTTGTCTTGATACATGTGGTCATTTTTCTCTCTATGTAATATATTTTCAAATCACAGCTTCTTCAGATTTATTAATTATTCCAACATATTCCCCAAATACTTTATGAAATTGTATATTACATGAAATAAAAAAAAAAGAATCAGAAGGTTGGATCATATCTGGCCCATGGATACTCTACACATTTGAAATCTTTTGTCAAGAGAGCTGTCCCAACTCACTGATTCAAAATGAGGTTACTGGGGAAACCAGCATCAATATGCCAGCTAAATCCCTT
This sequence comes from Ibidorhyncha struthersii, assembly GCA_013398815.1. NCBI lineage: Eukaryota > Metazoa > Chordata > Aves > Charadriiformes > Charadriidae > Ibidorhyncha > Ibidorhyncha struthersii. The sequence continues at coordinate 112,686 of VZSZ01009651.1, forward strand.
TTATACTTTTCTAAAATGTTCAACACCTCTGAACAACATAATTCGTTGTGGTCAAAGAGTGTCAGCCTGCTGATATCAATAGATAGGCTGGCAGAGGAAAATATCCACAAAACAGCCAGTGAATTAGAACTGGTTATATTAATCTCTGGGTGCATACAGATAACCCAGTGAAATAGATGTAATGCTTTATATTTAAATTATCCTACTGACAATAATATAATTTAAAATAATATTAGGGGCATGGCAGCTGGGGAGGTAACAAAGTTAGAAGTTCTATCTGTGTAATTTGCTTGCATTTACAAAGCTCTCAGTCTGCACTTTCCTTACAATTGGTCACTCACATTTGCTATCTAGGACACTTTCCCTGTGCTTCCTGTCAAAATATCTACTGATAAGTCAAGCACTCAGAAGCTAAATCCTGAAACAGCCAGGCTTGTATTTTCAGTTTTACATTAAAGCATTGCAGACTCCTGCGTTCATAGATTTCTTACCTTTGAGAAGACTCAAACTCAAAGTGATGGGAAGTAATTTAAAATTGTGGATAAAAACACATGGGTAAATTTAACCCTGTGCAAACTACCCCGAAGTATCAAGCAATAGCATGTTGCCCCACCATGCTGCACATTTTGAAGCAGGATTCTCTGTTAAGGTATTCTATTGGGAAGTTCTATGGAAAAATAAGCAGTGCAGAACATTTCAAGGTGGTCTCTGTAAGGAAGTTCAAGATTGTTGCAACATAAATGTATGCAATGTAATTCCACTATTTCCATGTAAAACAACTAATGATGATGAATGAAGGTCTGTGCTGCAGCCTCCCTTCTCCACCCCCCTCCTCCCCATATAACTACAGTATGATGAGTTATGCTGTAACATACACTGCTGTAACAAGATTAGATTTCATGGAGGATCGAGATCTTTCACAGAAATCAGATTCTTAAACTGTAAAGACTCTGTTATTCAATCACTGTGTCCCAACAAATTTATTTCCTACATATCAACCTCTACACAATCTGATCTATTGTGACTGCCTTTTCTTACTAGTAACCTGCATTTAAATATTGTGTCTCTAAAGATCTGGAAAAATGTAAATTACCCTATGAAGAAAAGGAGAACAAAGACTGAAAACATGGTGGATTAGAAACAAAAGTTTAATCTTTAATAATCTCCTGTTTTCTTTTCCCAAATAAAAGTTTAGTTACTGTGTCCTACCTACTCATCAAATGCAGATTTAGTGTTCGCAAATGGTTAAGAGGACATAAGAGAATGTGGAACAATCACATATTACTTTTAGTTTCATAACGCTAATTTCTGTACAGGAACATTATCCTTCCCAGACATTAGTACAAATATAAACCAGCTCTCAGGCTACATTAAAATTTTAAGCCTTTATCTATTTCATTAGTAAGAGAGAAAGCTGTTTATGAACAGACTGCATTGCACAAGTCAAGGCACTTGTAGATTATACAGCAAACATAACTTTTTTGATAAAAAGAAGCCATCTTCATAAAAAGTTGGCTCTATTTACTGCAAAAAATCTCAAAAGATTATTAAAAAGAAATAAAGCCAACATTTCTGTTTACAGACATTCTGGGGTACTAAGTATAAACCAAAACAAAATGATATCTTGTACAGATGTTCTTGTTGGTGCATTGAAACAACTCAAAAGGAGCTCTAACCAATAATGTCCAAATGGAAACAGATATATTTTGCGTAAAGAAACAGTGACAATTAAAATAGGGCTTAAACAAAAGAAATCAGTTGTGACACGTGCAAAATGCTCCCCAGGTGAGTGATCTTCAGGACAAACTCTGTAGCCATCCTATGTTTCCAGGAGGGACCTTGATTCAGATGAAATGGCTTTGAAAATGAAGAATTCTGGGGGTGAGATAACATCTAATGAGACTGTAAGGTCTACATTTTAAATCTCTTTCAAGTTTCATTTCACTGCAACTGTGACAGGCTGTCTTGGAGTCAAAAAATACATATCTGGAACCAAAGACCCCCTTTATAGCAGTAAGACAGTCAGAAATTGAAGAGAAACTACTGATTGCACAGCCTCTCTGTGACTTGGAGGCACTCTCTGAGAACGTCCTGTGCCAAGCACCTCTGGAATTTCTCCAGTGGGAAACACTAACCCCTTCTCTGCACATGGACATGTTTGAGTCATCCTAGATATATTTTGTGATACATCATGGACTGGATTTTGTCAGAAGAGCAAACTTGAAAACACCTCTGAAAGAGAGAAACCTCTTTCACAGACCATAACGATGTGTCTTAACTGCCTTGGTTTTGTTCACTGACTGCATTACTTTGAACCTGCAACACTTCTTTTACAGAAGCTCCTTACCAGCAGGGTTGAAAAAGGTAGATCCTTAAGTAGACTTCCGCGCTTAGATCAGGTATCAGTACACGGTTGCTATGTTGCCCCAACTGTTCAGTGGGTAAACAAAAATGCATAAAAATAATAAATTATACTTGATTATGTAAATAATTTTACCTGACTCTTCTCTGCCCTTTCATCTAAATTAGATCCTTCTGGGTTTTGTGGTCATTACATTTTCAAACTGAAATGCCTATCTGTGTTTAAATAATAATGTTAACATTTAGAGAAGTTTACCAACATTACATTACATTACAAATGTGCACAACACTGCAATGCAGCAAGTTTAAGCATGTAAAAAGAAAAGAGGACAGTTCTGAATCAAAGTATATTTCTGTAAGAACTAGAACCTGCAACACCCTTTAAGAAGAAATGTTGCTTCGTGGTGCCTTATTTTTATAAAAAAATATTTCAAAGGTTTCTTACAGGTTTAGGTCATGTTTCAGACTTTTAAAATTATTTTTCATTTCATCCATTTTTGGATTTGTAAAAAACCCCGCAGAACAGTTATAGTAAGGGAACCTTGCAAGCCGTTCTTCTTCAGTCCCTATTAAAAATATATGTGAGATCAGGAACAGAATAGAACCCGCAGATATTATCAGCTTTACAGCCTGGAATCAAATGAGTCTCCACTAATCTTTTATGAAGGATCTTCTTCTGTGATGCCAAGTCCCTCATGATTTCAGGAGCTTCTGAAATACATGATACTAGTCCCAAAAGCATCACAGGTACAAAGCTAAAAACAAGGACCTTAAGACCCACCTTGGAAGTTTCAGCTTTATTGACTATATTATATGGATCAAGAGGCTTCTCTAGTATCCATTAATTTCACTGGCAGTTTTGCGCTGTCTTAAACCAAAGACTTTTAACTGATTCTTTCCCACTGACTAATTACAAAAATTTCACAACAACAAAAAAACCCACAATCTTTGGAAAGTTGGTGAGAAAAACACAGTGTTCCTTTTGTGTTGGACTAGATCCAAACTAAGTCAAATGGCAGTTAAATAGTGAAATCAGTTTCTATTAAAAACAAAATATAACAACTAAAAGCATTAAATGTAGTCATTAAGATTTCATTGTATACAATCCTGAACCCTATTGTCAAGAGTATTAAAAGATTTTTAACCCCAGATATGCATGTTTAAGAAATAATCCAGGACTGTAAGCTTGGAAGCAATACGTAAGATTATTTATTTATTTAGTTTATTTTGCAGAATCTCATTTTTTTCAAGGATTTTAACATTATAATTCTTATTCTTATAATGATGCTTTCAAGTAAGCTGTCAGCATGTAACATGGACACTTGTTTGCTTAAATTTAACTGATTGGAATAATGAAGAACCAGTAGTCCAACAACAATTTTATCTGTATGACCCTTTTTCTTGTCTGTTCCTCCATTTCATGCCTTTTTATTATATATTTGTTTCCTGTGACCTATGAGAGGTCAGACTGTAATGTTTTCAAGATGCAAACTAATTATTGTTGCCATTGCTACTCGTACAGAACTTAACCTCCAGTAACTGCATTATCTTAAACTTGTAGGCAAAAATTAAAGAAGTTATTCATCATTCATTGCTTTTTCCATAACTGAATACAGTTTCCATTAATACTGATAAATATAAATTCTGTTAAACCTTCACATATGTACACAAAGACCTGTAGTGAATTTTAAAATTTAAGGTTCATTTTATTTTGTTTAGCTTTGTCTAAAAGATATTATCAACCTTGGTTGTAGGCATATGTAGGAATTTCTTATGTCACATTCCTTATATAACTTTATATATAGACCAGACAAGGTAAATTGTAACAAAGATCTTTCCTGGCTTTTAAAATCTGCCTTATGTTATATCCTGCATATATATCAGAGATACTGATATATTTTCTTGCAGCACTTCATCTTATCCTAGAAGACTTAGGATATAGGAATCTGTAAGAGTCTTTTGAGGTCACCAGTTCTTGGGAAACCAAAAAATAAAGACTGAATTTTGTGTTCTGTCCCTGGACTACAGGTAACTAGACTGAGTAATGGTAGACATGCTGTTATCATCAGTGATGCTAAAGTACCAACAAAAAAAATCAAATTATCCCAACAGACATTGGTTTTATATAAGAATTTTACCCCTGCATAATCCGTTCTTTATGTATACGTAATATTCCTGAACTTCAAAAAAAATTCAGATTAACCTTTGAAGGCAGTCTCACTTCTCTGACTGTATGTATTCAGTCAGCATTCCATGGCAACACCATATCCAAAGGCTAAATAATGAATTTCCCTGGTATCTGGAAATCAGGATGAATATAATAATCAGAAACTTTTTTTGACAAGAACGCTGATTAAAAAAATCCATAAGGATGGCAACAGGACTTGTAATGTTCTGCATATGCTTGTACCAATTGGGCGGGAAAAAAACTCCACTATGTATTCATGCTTAATAAATGTAAAGGAAAAAAAAAGTGTGGCTTAAAACTTAAAAATGGCAACCCAAAAATGTGCAGTTGTGATGAAGGCTATATTTAAACTGTGGCCTTTGTTTAAATACCATATTAATAACTGCTTGCTATTTACTAGAAACATTATTTTCATCCTTTCTTTTGTGGGCCATAACTAACCTCTTTGTTTTGGTTTTCTATATAAATAATTCATAGTTCTTTTAAATTCCAATATTTTATTTGTAAAGTTCCAAATTTTTTGTGGTTGATTTTGGAGTTTCCATGTGAGACATCACTACTGACTTGCTTTATGCAAGATATTCCTAAAACTTGAAAGGACATATTGTGACCAATTTCTTTCAAAAAAATACAGACATTGAGTAAGGGGATTTGGAAAATAAAGAACTGAAACAGAAATGTGGGCCCAGTTCTTAACTAGTACAGACTGGAGCAACTTCATTGACTGCTCTCTCTATGTATTAGAGGTAGCAAATACTTCATTAATGTCTTCAGCACTCTGTTTCTTTACCTGTGAAAGAATTTGGGAATTCATTTTTACTTCAATGGCTGATTCCCTGAGTGGCATACTGCATACAAATTTGCTTTATGTAGTAGCAGTTCATACATGTGACTGGACAACGGGCATAATGGCCTGTGCAGCTGGAAACTGAATGAAATCTCTGCATAGTAATGGAGTAACAACACTCAGGGTGTTGTTTCCAATTGAACAGTCTGCAGAAGGTTGAAGAAGTGAGCCCTATGGTTATGAATCTGTCAAGCCATTTCTCTCGCCATGCTTGACTCTGTCTCATATTCTCTCCTTCTATGCAATCTCTTCTATTCATAACACTCAGAGATGGAACTCAGTACTTCCACACAAATAATTCCTTCTGTAGGCTAAAAATGTATGAATTGTATTCTTTTTTGAGGGTAAAATCCCCCAAAATAAACCTTGCACAAGCAGTGCTCCCTAGAGTAATAATGGTGATTACACATGTACACCAAAAGAGCAACTCAACTTTGGGAATAAAGGCTTCCATTTTTCTCTTAATATTTTCTATTTATGCTAATAGAAACATACGTGACACCTTAGGATGGAAAATGCATTGTAAAAAACTGAAAGGATAATTGTAATAAACTGCAACTTTTGAAAAATACTTGCCATCATGCAATTTTCTTTATTGAACGTGTTCCCCAACACATTCGACAAGCAACAAGTGCTTGATTAAAGGGAAAAGTTACAAACAGCAAGCACAAAAGCTCAGATCTGCAAAAAGCTATTTAGGCACTTAATTCTGTTTGTTTTGACAGGTGTTAAGTGCTTAAACACTTGTGTGGATCTGAGTCTTAATGTTTACATTGCACTCCACATGTTCAAAAAGTACCTCAGAATTTTCATCTAATTAATCCACAAAACACATGTATAATTCCCACTTGATAGACAGGTAAACTAGCACAAAAAAGTACTTGCAATGTACACAGGTAGGGAGCAGATACAGAATTAATGCTCAAGACCTGGTTACACATCACCAAGCGCATATTGTCCCACTCCACACAAATCTCCTGTAATTGAAACATACACCAATAAAACTTACAAACAACACTATGACACCCTCCCTGCTTCGACCAATATCTAAGCACAGCAGACTGCCATGTTAATGAATTTCATAATGTGTCTAATGACACTTACAGGTTAGAAGACATATGGAGTTCATTCATAACTGGATTTCCTTGGGTTTGGGTTTTGTTTTGTTTTGTTTTTCTGGCACTTGGCTTTAAAAGTCTCCCTCTGTGTTTTTTTGTGTGTGAATGTAATTACAGCCAGTTTTTGTTCTCTGGGACTTTATATTTCATGTTCTGTAATGCAATTCAATTTACAGTTCCTAACAGCAAGGGGTGAGTTTTCTCAGTGACTAAGTAAAGAGGCTGATAGACATGATTACTCCTAAAGAGAAGAAGGAAAGAGAGCAGTGATTCTGGGAGTGCAGTTCTGTTTGTTCCTAAACAAGGGGAGTCATGATCAATAAAGCTCATCAAACAAAATATTGTTATGAAGAAAATAGTTTTGATCACATTTATGAAGAGTTTGCTTTAAAATTTAGAGCACCAACAGACAAATTTCATAAAGCTGGAAACCAAGTTAATTGTGGCAAAGAGAATAAAAATTTTCCTTGAACAACAAACACTAGGAAATGGAAACAGCATTTCCAAACACCAAGAGATTTGCCTACACTGCAGTATAAAGCAGAAATATCTCAGCTAGTAGAATACTTAGCACAGGTAGCAGGGTTAGTACGGCCATAACTAAACTAAGGTCAGAACAGGTTGCAAAACCTGACTGTGAAGTCAGTATTTCAACCCATACCCAGCTCTCTAATGCTGCGCATATATAGTTTGAGACCACCAAGATATGTGGCTTCAGATTAGCAGTTACACTGATCTTATTGCTATGTAGTAAGGGTATGCATGCCCCTTTTTCTGATATAAACAACCGACTTTTCTCGTAGTTGAGTTAGTGGGAACAAACCATACAGGATCTATAGCATCATTAAATGACTGAGCCAAAATGACTGAGAAAATATCAAGGGAATTATCCATATTTTTTAGACCCTTCTGAATATTGCATCAATTACACTGAAAATTTAGAATTGCAGTCTTCTCTTTGTTTTTTTCACAATAGCAGCAATGCTGATCTGAAGAAGGATAAGGGGTGATCTGTGAGTGACATGGCTAAGCTGGCAGAAATCTTTAGCAAAGATAAAATAGTACCACCAAACTGCACTCACAGGGAGACCTTCTTTTATTTGAAGTGGTATGATTAACAATTACAGGGCAAAGTGAAACTTTCCTAATAGAATTTTATCTATGCTAGAAAGACTCCTTTGCTTGTATCACACACCAGCATGTTACAACATATTTCTTGTGTAGGGCTGTCCAATGACAGAAGAATCAAGAAGAATGAAGGGGCTGCGACAGGAAAGTATCAGAATATGAGAAAAAAATAAGATTTTCATTTTTGCAGTCCACTGTTTCACAGTCCAGAGAAACCATGTAAGCAGTAGTGATGAACTTATTCAAAAGGTTATAAATTTATGTATTTTATATTTATATATTTTTGATGTTGTGTGCATTCCTTACAACCATTTTGTGAGAAAATATCATGAGTGCAGTAACATATTAAAGTCCTGATACAAACAGGCCCAGTAGCTACTTTAAATGGGATTAATGATAATTTAAGTAAAAACACTTTATAAAAGCCTAAGAAGAGTGTGTCTAGCCTAAAGTCTTCTCTCTGACAGTGGCCAGTAGCAGATGCTTTGGGGAAGAAAAATGATACAGTGTAAGTATAAACACATTAGTTTCTCTAAATGGTCTCCTTAGGAGTAGGCAGAAGGAACTTGTAACAGTTGTAAAATGCAAACTCATAGAACACTTTGAATGAGTGGTATTTCTACTAGACTAGTATAATGTATGCTGTCAAGTGAAGAGAAAAGCCTTATCTTACAAAATTCTGTAAAATATTTAGTAAATTAGGGACTACCTGTCTTTTTGACAATATTTAAGATTCTATTTACTTAAAAAATTGAAGCCTTTAGTGCTAATTTTTAATATTTTATTTAAAAAGTCATATAAAATACGATGTGCTCAGCGCAAACTGCATATTGTAAATCAACATCTATGTTATCACATACTCATACAAGAATGATCAGCTCAAAGGAACAAAAATGGTTGGATAAGGTGACTTCTCAGTCATTTGCATTTCGGTCTTTCTGCCACAAAAGCTAGGATTTCTTGCATTGGAAATAAATGGGGGAAACACGTGACCAACCCACTCTATTCATGTGTACTGCAATTCAGAAAGAACCCGGTGTTTTCTGGGGCAGATTAATTGTTGTCAGCAAGATGTGCTGCTGTTGTTGGTACAAAGGGCAAGGTAATGTAGTAATATTTTACTAGTGTCACATAGTGCTGTGCAGTAAGAGGCTAGGGCAATTTAATGCAATGCCATTTATTTATAATGGAAGCCTGAATCTCCATCCACTGTCTTATAAACTTGCATTTTCCTGGATATAGAGTCTATTTCCCTAGATCACTGAAGCTATTAAAATCTGAAGACTAAGTTATTGATATGGAAACCTGTTGCTGAGTTCTTTAGATCTACCTAGTTCTCCAGCGCATATATTTTGGAGGTCTTAGATGTTTGTTTCTTTTTTAGGCTTTATGGTATACTTCACTATTTATCTTATTGATGATGTAATAGAAGATATAGCTTTAATAGCCAAACGGAACAGAAGTTCTTACATGGTATAAACTGATTTATCTTCAAAATCAGTATGTTCTCACTGACCTTGCATGTTTTAAGAAAAAGGTTAGATAAAATTTTGCATGACAAATTTTCAATGTCAGTCATACTTGTATTCTACAATGGAAATTGGCATATAACTGTCATCAGTGAATTGAAAAGTTTCATAGTAAGTAATATCCAGAAACAATGAATAAAGACAGTCAAATTTTGTTCTTGCAGTTTGTAATAATTTAAGCTATGCAACACATATTGTAACATTATCTCTCTCTCTAAAACACATTGTTACAGTGCGTTATCCAAGATCTCTGTTTTCAGTGGGTCTAATGTACTCACGCCCACTGGACGGTAAACTGTGGTTACAATAAATCATATCCTCATATGTTTTACTAAAAGAGTTCTTCTCTCACCAGAACCTTAGCAATACCTACTGCTTTTATAATTTTCTTTCACACTACCAAAGATACTGCTCTATCAGGTCAATTTTTTTTTTTTTTTTTTTTTTTTTTTACTTTAGGCAGGGTACATGTATTTAAAACTGCCTATATGAAACAGAATCTGTAACATGGTATCTAGCAGGTAAAGATTTTACTGAAGTGGGTTTAATTCACAGAGATATTAAATATACCAAGTACACCAAATTTCAAAGAATGGAAGTGGTAACATACACATGTATGGTGTAAGAACAAAATAGTCCAAGATATTTTTCCTAGGGATAGTGCAAAGGTTGTTCCAACAATCCCAGGCATATCACAGACAACAATGCCTTTTTGGATATTCTCCCACTAGTTCTGCTAAGAGCTAGATAGAATTCATTCAAAATCTGCCCACAATCTTAAATTTAAAAAAGCTGGCTCAAATTCCATCTTGGCAAGACCAGAGAATACACTGAAAACTGAGCCAAAACTGTCAATTATGACTACCTCTGATGATGCAGGTGACAGATAGTCCTTAGATCCTATTGGAGTCTACATTGGTTCTCTGCATGGAGTAAGTGTAGATTAGAAGTGAAAGCAAATACATACAGTGCATATTCATTCCCTTTTTTTTTTCTCTAGTTACAAACCTTTTCCTACTGAAGACATTGAACTTGTAGGAACAAAATAATTTTTGGTCTAGGACCATTAAAATCAATACAACTGAAAAAAAATTAATTTGTTGAAACTTTGGAAGCCTCTTAGTTTTGTTCCTAAGGCTGAATCAGTCAGCTGTTACAAGAGAAAACAGAGCTCCTACATTTATCATTGGGAGTCTTTGGCTTTCAGCCAATGCTCAACAGAACTGCCTGTTCCCCCAAATATCAGTTAATGGGCTTTTGTTTTCGCCGGGAGTTTCCATGTCTGCATATCACATGCCAATGGTTATGGCTCAGGCACATTGCCTAAAAGGCAGTAACATACACTGCTGGGTAATACGAACCTATGTAAATTATGGACAAGAGCATTAAAGGGGACAAATCATATCTGCACAACTATGTCTTTTTATATCAAATAAGACCTAGTCTTATGTGCAGTGGTAGTCCTAAAGGTGATTACTGACTGTGAATTAAGAATGCATATTCCATTCATGCAGCTCTTTGCTCCTGCAAGCAGAATTTTGGCTAACAATGCTTTAAATACCTTTTTAATTGTTCATGGTAATTACAGTAATAGTGTTATTGACCAAAAAGAAAAGCAAATGGAAACGTTATGACATCTAAATACAAATTTTACAGGGAAGTAAAAGGGCTAGAGGTACCTTTCCTCTACTCTTAGTAACAATCATATCAATATTAGTGCTCTCAGAAATGTATTCTGGCTGTACACACCAAGTTTTTCAGCTTTCCTTTTGTCATATATATTATAACTTCATGTGCCCTATTATAAATCATAAAAATCATAAGTCACAGCCATGCCACCTATCAGGTACACAGACTTCAATTCTATAAGATCCAGGCTATGAACCAGACCACATGGTCATCGTGCCCTCCACTTTTCTAAAACTAGCAAAGTTTAAAGCTTTTCTGTTGTTAGCCTTGCAGTTTCCTTGGTTTCTGAAGTGAAGCACAACTCTCCAAAAGTGATAGCGGTAAAACTCCTGGGTATTGTACTCGATTAGCACTTGTCTGAAGAAAAGAAGGCCTGACATCTCCCTATCAGTGAAGCTGAGACAACAGATCTTGTACCTTTACAGAATGAAGAAGTATGAACACTGAGGGTATGTTAAAATGGAATAGTTACAACTATTTGGATTAAGTGATCATATTAAGGTGATCATATATGCAGGGAGCATAGGGTGAGATGGAGAAAAGGCAAAAAGGAGCAGGGACTCATCCCTGTGAGTTAACTCTTTCAGTTGAATGATGAAGGTTCCAGTACCTTCTCCCTTTATGAGAAGGATGAATAGACTATCATGTCTTCCCCATTTCTTTCTCTAGTGGTCATAGCCAAAAATCCGGGATTCCTGCCTTTTGGGCCTCTAGACATTCTAGGAAGGTATGACTTAATATGAATATTATTAATATTATATCACATGGGGCAGACCTACTGTGTATCCAGATCTCTAAAAATCAAAGGCGCTTTGTCTCTGTAATGAAGACCGTAAGGTATGATATAAATGATGCAAGTAAGAAATAGTCAGCATTACACATCCGTTCAGGGGAAAAAAAAAAATCCCAATCATATTCAGACATTTTTATTTGAGACATTTCTACAGATGAAGGCATATTCTCACAGGATCAAGAAGTTAAAGCCATTTTTGTTCATGCTTAACTGAAAATGAATCAGTACATGCATTCTTAATTTTATTGGCAGAATGTAATAACTATGTAATTTTAAAATTTAGAAAACAGAATAATGCCAACTATTAAATAATAAACATCCCAATCAGCATTATAATTTTAAAGGCCAGACAGCTGTATTCCATCAAATTTTATTTTGTATACAAAGAAAGATGTTAATAAAGAAGAAGAAGAAAAAAACAGTTTATAATCAATGCCTGTCTAATTTTGTGAAACTATTGGGATTTCTCAGTACTTTGATACTTTATGCATTAAGTCACTCTAAAAGATTGCAATGCTTTGTGAGAAGTTTCAAGGACAGAGTGAAGGAGAATTAAATTATCGAGTAATGTTACTGCTTGTTCTTATATTTACATTTATCCTGGATAAAGGTAATTTATTGGGGGGGCGGGGGCAAAGAGAACCATACATCACACTAAAGCAAAGTCCATGAAAAATTTGTCCTTCATGCTGTGACTGGACACTGTCAAGGTTTACAATGGTTTACAACCATTTCATCTGTATCTAGGCAAAGCTGCAGTACTTAGTTACCTCAGTTGTCACTAGTTAGAATATTTTTCCCCGGTTTATATTTATGAGGAAAAGGAGGAAAACAATTCATCTGATAAAAAGAAATAACCTCTAAAGCATAACCTCCAGAATCTGATGTATTGATTCTCTTATGTTTCCCCAGATGGCAAAGTGGTGAAACAGAACCAAGAACACCCAGAGGCAGTTGCTGTGGTTGCTCTGTGGAGGATTTCAGGAAGGAGAAGCTTACACTTTCATTCTCGATAATATTGCTAGGGTTCCTTTTACATTACGTGCATACAAATTCCACTGTGAAATCTGTGAGAAATGAGATTTAAAATATACTGCAGTCATGACTAAAGAGCTGTCAGTGAAACCCTTGGTCTTAGTGCGATGCTGTAGAGCAGGTACTCAGACTCAGATTGAAATCTCACTGATGTAGAACAGAACAGCACTGTAGAACAGACTGCTGGACAATAAGATTATGACAAATCCATGATGTTTTATTTTTGCAACAAGGAGTTAATTTAAATTCAATTTTAAGAAAATTTCCTGTGCAAAAACTTAATCTTATTTTCACTGATATTCTACCTATCATAGAAAAGGCCTAGAATAGGTTTGCTACTGAGGATTTACATTGTATTCTAAAACACAAGAATAATCATACATTATTTGTCTTCTTGAAATTAAGGAAGTATTTTTAAGATAGTGTTTACTATTACTTTAGTATTCTAAATTGCAAAAGGAACCAAAGTGGAATGAAAGTAGAGGGGAAAAAAAACCCAAACCCAACCCTTTGCAAAGACAGTAAAGTGTACAGTTATAGTTAATTCTGCCTCTAGCCACATTATTTCCCACTGTTTTTTTCCAGCAGTATTTCCATCTCTGTCATGTCATCTCAATTGTTCTGTCTGTTTCAAAGGCAGAGATGCTGTTTTATGCCTGCTGCACTACAGAACTCTCAGCCATATGGATTGTCCCACAGAGACCCCTATGGGCTCCTAGAAAGGCTTTGCAATCCACATATGGTCCTTTTAAAGTTATTCTGATCCTTTCTAGACCCATAAACCTCATAGGTAATATGAGGAGAGGACTCAAAAGAAACCCCAGTGCTGCTACAGACCATAAATGAATATAAACAGACTGTCTTCATGAAATCCTTCTTATTAAAAGATATAGAATTAATAGAATCAGTGCATCTGAAAATTAATCTGGAAGCTTTTTTTTCCTTCCCTCTAACACGACAAAGACGATAGTAGCAATAGTGAAAACATTTAGACATTATGCGCTGAATTTTTTTTATGGCCAGAATTATTACAAAGCTCTAAGCAAAACCTACTAAAATGTGGCAAAAGGACCAAAACTATACAATATATCTTGTGAAAACACTCTGGGGAATTTATACTTTTAAAAGGGTTTTTCATTAAGATAGGATCACCTTTAATTGAAGCATCAATGTTTAGTGTATTTTTATATATAAATTTTATTGTGGCACATCACCTTTGGAAATGGAGCATGTAAATGCAGTTGGATATCAAATGAGTGATACAGGGAGCTGCTCAAGAAGTTGATAATTAGTTATAGAACTTGACAGAACCTGGCACCTCTTAAGTTTAGCTGGTTCTCCCTTACCTGCGCTGGCTTACTGGTGAGGCAGAATTACTATCATCTTTTCCAGGGGTTGCATACTTCTCTTACTGATTCCTTTCAGGTTCCTTCTGAAGTCAACATCTGGGTTCCTACTCCCTAATGTATGCAATACCTTTTATCCCTGTTTAATAAACTTCAGTAACAGATTGTAGACATTCTGTGTGCAATTATACTTTTCAAAAACCAAAAAAAACACAACTCTGAAATTGTACCTTTATATTTCATGGTGCAAAGGCTTTCATAGGTATTTCAATAAACTGTACAAAATAATAAAATGCTGGTCTTTTTTCAGGTTAAATAATACTTATCTACCTTTAGATTACAAGATCCATAAAACTCAAAATAACAATTGTACTGGCCAGAACAGATATATAGGAGTCATGTGTAAGGGATGCTGGAGCAATTCTACAGGAAGCATCAATAATCATCCATCACCTTTCTGGACAGCCATAACACACATGCGTAAATGTACATCATAAGCCTCTGAGCAGCGCAAAACAGTCGCATTGTCTTTGCTCTGGCAGCAGCAGTAAAAACATGGGAATAATATTGGAGTACAGACCTATCAAAGGGAAGCCATTCTCTGATCCTTCCATGACCAAATTTCTTACTCTAAGAGAGTTTTATATCAGCAATGGCATCACGAAATTCTGTTGCTGTAAAAGTAAATTCACCAGATTTTGAAAGTCTTTTTATGGATGTAGACCTAACATAAATTCAGAACATTCAGTCCAAGTTCTGCATTTACTTTTAATGCAACAGTACCATTGAAATCTTTGCTTGATATTGTTGCTGTCCATCACCTTCCAACAAAGTCCTGACTTGCTCTGCATCACTTTATGTAGAGCACCGTTCTTTTACAGCCTATGTGCAGAATTACGTTAGTAGAACGCATTCACGACTATCAAGAGAATGTCCCCTTATAGAAGCTAATGCCATAAATGAATGACTTAAGAGTTTTGTCATCAAAATACTGGATAGGACATACAACAGTATACTATAATACTGCGAAAGTATATGCAATATATATATGTAAGCAATGTTTTGTATAGTTAGCTGTCATAAATTTTGCATGTTTACATGTAATTTTCTCATTGTCTTGTATTTTAAACTTGTGCTCATCTGTGGTGTTCATGTCTTCCCTTCTCAGACGTGTTGAGAAGGGAATAGATACACAGATCTGGTTATTCCACACCAGGACGCAGATCTAAACCTAAACCAAGGTAGTTTTTTTAGTGTCCCATTCTATAACACCAAATTATTGTCCATCTCTCTAATTTTGAACCTCAAATTTCAAGTAGGATCTCCATGAATTAATTAGCTGAAAATTTGCCTCTGTATCAGTTTGTGGTTTGAATTTTTCTCTAATTACCCTTCAGAAAGAGGTATACTCAGATTAAATTTCCAATTTTTACAGATTGTTTTGGTCTTATTAATAATATAAGAATGATCTCTAAAATGAAGATATAAATGGTGATTGTATTGCAATATAATTTTACAAAGCCCTTAAATATACTATGTTGTTTCCAAAGTCTCATGATGAGATCATATAGGGTTACAACAGAAGATTCCAGATGCTTTATCAGCAACTGAAGCAAAAATAGGTACTTTTTTCTCATAAACGTATAGTGGAATCCCATCTGGTATATCTAACCAGTCTGAGAATTATAACATGACCTGGACTGTTTTCCAACTTTATTAGATCTTTGTTAATAACTTTGGTAAAATTTCTCTATTCACAGTGCAATAAGTATGTTTGAACTTACATGCGAATCATGTGAAGAGCCATACAAAGTGATTTTTATGCAGGTATGTAGGTAAACATTTCAAAATGTAATTTATACTTTTCTGTAAAAAAAAAGATAGATGCCTGATTATACAAACTCATGTGAAAATACAGTCAAGGTGAAGTCTTATCTATTGCTGTAAAATGCCAAAATAACTGCAGAAAATTTTTTCTTCATTCAGTCTTTATGCACAGTGGTTAACTGCAGCCAGTAGGATATCACTTCTTCAGTTTGGCGCATTGTGCATTTCCATCAGAAATGAGAGAGCACACGTTAGCACACGTTTCAGGGGAGCATCATTAGGTCTTTTACTGATGAAAGACTAATTGGCACGCCCATCTCTCTCATGTCCACTAAATTAAAACATTTTAAACCCCTTCTGACATTCTTTTCATCATTAAATTGTTTAGATAAACAGAATCCTGCATATTCACCAACCATCCAGATATTAAATACTATCACAGCAAACAAGAAAATAATCCTGTATGGGTTTATGCTGTGCTTAATGCTACCTGTAGCAAGGTTGCATTAATTGGATCAGATAAAAGGAGGAAAACTTCAGAATTGTCAGTTTGACCTGATTGTCTCTTCTGAATTTTTTGTACTCTCATGATTTTCTAGATCTGAATAGGAATTAACTATGTTCTTTGCTATATAATCCCAAAATGTTGTTCAGGAATATATACAGCCAAATAATTTCTACTGCTGGTACTGAATGAGCACACAAACCAAGTAGAGCAAACATGTCCTCACTGATTTACCATTGTACATCACATAATGTTGATGAATTTAATGGAAAGTACGAAAATAGTTATTTGAAAACTACTATGGGGAAACATCATTTTATCTGAGGCGGCTATACCGTGTGACTGTTACAGTCCCACAGCTGCACTGCGAATGGCAAAATGCCCTGACTTCATTGTGCTAAATACACAGGCTACAGGACAATAATGACTCATGCAGACAGGTCAGGATTTATTTGTAAACACAGGTGCCTAGAGTTATAAGGGAACCCCTAAGTATCCAGAGTATCCGTATGGGGCTGACAGATACAATAAGAGACCTGGGAATGACCCATACTTTTCAAGAATGGCTGCTGGACGTGCCCTAGGTTACCTAAAACAGCATGGTATGTCCACATTTAGGCACCTGAATGATGCACAAAGTGTATGAAATGACTGGACAAGCTCCTCTACTAATACATTTCTTTATACATATAGTGGTTTGAAAACTTGAAATAATTCTATACAATTGCCTGAAATGTGTCTTTATAGCTTTTTGACATCATTACAAAAATAAACATATTCCACCACTCCTTTAGGAAAATATTTTCAACCTTGTTTACTTTTATAGCTGTTTAACTACTGAAAGTGAGTACCAGACTTAAAATGCTAGAAAAAAACAAGTTTCTCACTGAAAATAAAAAACAGAGTGGAGGGTTTATGGGATTTCTGTTTCACAGAATTTCCTTGATGCTTCCACTTTTTGCACAATATAACTATTATTTTTGTGCACAGTTTACACAGAACTTGGATGTATTTAATCTCTGCTGTGAAAGAAAAATCTAAAACCTAAACTGCTCTATATCTAAATCTGTCAAATATTTAGTATTTATACCCCAGTCTGGTATATGTACACCAATTCTAATTTTATTCAGAAATTCAGAATGTGATACCTTTTGCAAAGTACTAACCAAATAAAAAGAATATAATGTCCTAGTTGCAGACTGGGATAATTTCTTTTGCTCTCCTAATGGCACACAGACTCTCTCTGAACCTTTGGGTTTTTTTTCGGTGAAGTCTGACAAAACTCACAGTATGAGGACAGAGAACGGTGTATCTAATGGTGCATCTACTAGCTCAGTTCCAAGTCTAGTTGTTGTATTTATCTTAGATATATTTAATCATTGAACTCGTTATCAAGACCTATATTAAACTGTCATAATGGATATATAAGGACTGAATTTTCTTTCTGTATTATCCTGGTGTTTACAATAAAGAAAGAAATTACATTTATTTGTCATGGTGTGCCCTGTTTAATTTATGCTGGTTATTATATATCTTTATTCATATACAATTATTAGCCAACATTTTCTGTTTCCCCAGCATAAATTGAGTTTAAGTCCTCTTACTTTAAAAGATTTTTGCCACACATACCATGGTAGCACAGAAAACAGCACTTTGCTCAGTGACACTCTGCAGATGCTTTCAAATCTCTTCCTGTGTGGAATCAGGACACAGGCAGAGTGTGCAGTCTGGATTTGGGGCTGGAAAGCTTTTGTGGTTTCTCCAGGAAAGAAAGCTTGAGCGCTCAAGTTGAACCCACACTCCTGACTCCTGGCTTTGAGAGTGGCACACAGCTTAGAGGTCAGGGGTCCCGACACACTGAAAATGTCCAAAATATGACATTGAGTATGATATGCACAAAGGCTAACCCTTGCAGATTTCTTTAAAAAAGAGTAAGACATGGGTTTTATTCCAAAAGAGGAGTAATTTTTCTATTGGCCATTTTCAGTGATATAAAATGGAATTCAAATCAAAACAGGAATATCAAAGCTTCTTCCAAAAACTGAAGAGAAGGAAGTTACCAGAAGAGAGTAAGAGGCCCCTTAAACAATTGCAAAACAGCTACCTGCTCCATAGGAAGGTGACCTCTTGAGATTTCAAAGTGGTTGTGAGAAATGCAGCTCATGTTAAGCAAATTTGGCCTGAAATATTCATTTTCTAGCAGAATGAAAATTAACAAGTTTAAAATAAATAAGAAAATTACTTAGTTACTGCAAACTTCTACATTAGCTTTAGGATTATTTTAGCTTTGTTGCTTATTAGAAGAACGGGATACTTATGCTGCTTATGCTTATGGGATGATGAGAAACAAACATAAAAACTCAACAACCTTAACCCCACCTTCCTTCTTCCCAGCCTCAGCTTCACTCACTTCACAGCTCCTCCCCACCCCGGGATGGGGAATAGGGGCTGTGCTCAGTCCATCACAGCTCCTCTCTGCACCTCCTTCCCTCTCACATTTTTCCCCAGCTCTGGCATGAGATCTCCATGGGCCACAATTCCTTCAGGACATATCCACCAGCACGGGGTCCTCCACGGGCTCACCGTGATCTCTCCATGGGCTGTGGGGGAATCTCTGCCCCAGTGCCTGGAGTTCCTCCTCCCCTCCTTCTTCTCTGTCCTGGGTGTCTGCAGAGTTGTTTCTCTCGCATATTCTCAATCCTTTCTCCCAAAACTCCAGCACAGCATTTTTGCCCTTTCCTAAATACATTTTCCCTGGAGGAACCCCCACCGTGGCTGCGGGGCCCAGCCGTGCCCTGCGGTGGGTCAGTCGGAGCCGGCCGGAACCGGCTGTGTCCGGCCCGGGGCAGCCCCAGCCTCTCCTCACAGAGGCCGCCGTCCAGCTCCCCGGCCAGTGCCTGGGCACCCGCACCCAGTACAGCCCACAAAAACATGCTTGATTTCCTCTGATAAAAAAGAAAGTGTTTTTTTCAATGAACTCCTACTTAATAAGAAACAGCTTTAGATCTGTCCCTGCCGTCAATGGAACCTCTTAGCAAGCTTACCGAAGTTAGGGAGGACTTGAGCACCTAAATCTACATATAAAGCTGCTTCATAAAAACTACTTAAGTTTTGACTGCTGTAAAAAGGATTATACCCATTACAGTTAGCAAAGGAATCACATGGAATTATGCATGTTTCTTGTGAGTCTCTCAAAGGAGACCTGATTTATCAAGGTCTTTCATCCCATCAGCTGAGTCATAACTGATTGAGAAGACGGAGTCAGGGAACACTGTGAATCCCTTAGATACCTGGAATAATTGGAAAGTTCTTGTATTTGCTGATTAATTCTAGGAATGCATCATTACATACAACATTTTTTATTACAACCATAAAGTATAATGTTGACCTGTCATCAGAAATGAAGACATATTTTAACTGGACAATCTTATTCTCCCTAGAAGTATCTTGTTCTTCTGACAGGTCTTCATTATACTTTATGGCATTAATTAGAGACATAATATAGAAAAATATTTCAACTGTCTCAGATACTAGAGAAAAGCAATACACTTTTCCCACCAATGTGAGCTAACCTCTATACTGAAAGTGCCACTGGTGCATATGAGAATACTCTCCGGACTGTCTATACTCCTAACTATACAATATAGTACAGGATGCCACTGTTTTACTGGATAGATGTCTTGTATTGTGGAGAAATAACCAACAATATTTTGTACTGTAGATTACAGAGGAAGTCTGAATTGTTTTGGATGAACTTAGTGTCTTTAATAACAATAGACTCCTCAAAACACTTATTGTCAATAAATTGATTAAAAGTATTTTGAGACCAAGTTTACTTAGGGAAATACCTCTGACTTGTAGAGACAGGGCAGTTACAGGTAGTTTTAAGTCAGAACAAGATATTGTACAGTTACCTAGGTGAGCTAATCAAACCTTCAGATACAATACCCTTTCCCTTTAAAAAATAATTGGTCTCTAACTGTGTATCACACTGTTAATTACCTGGCAACTAAGATGAAAATACCCACAGGGCCAAAGAACTCTCTGCAATGAACACTTTAGCTTTTTGCAGCTCTCCTCAGGCTATACCTGTAGAATAACACAACTAACTGCCATAGTCCAGCTGACCTTGATGTTGAATAGACTCAGTCAGCCATAATTGCTCTTTTGCAGCTGGAAGGCTTGGCTCATTTTTTGCTAGAAAACATTCAGTTATTTGTGTGGCAGATTTTATGTGGAAATCAGCCTTCAGATGATCTGGACTGTGCTGCACAGACACACAGAGACAGCACGTTTGTTTAAAAGAAAATAATAATTTCTGTGATCTTGGCACTGGGCAACTTCTACATGGAGAATGAGACTTTCAAACAGGATAGTCAGTTGCTCTACAGATGGATCTCTGTTGCATACATCCTTGCAATGGTGTCTTCAGCTGAATCGTATAAGTCTTCCCAAATTCCTGTTCTGCTCAGTTCATAAATTCCAGCTGGCCCATGGTCCTACATGACTGCTCCAGCTATTGGATATCTTAACTACACATAAACCCCCTCCTAACTGTCTTCCATATGTACAAAAGACTGGCCTACGTGACTATTTCTGCATCTGCTGCAACTGTATTGACCACTTACAAGTGCCTTATCTATATACAATTTGGTTATTTCTACAGCAGAAAACACCCAAGGGAATCTCTGGAAGGGCTAGATTCTCCACTTGGGATTTTAATCAGCATATTTGGGCAGATGAAATTAGTACAGCCAGAGCAGGAGCTGCCTGGGGGAAATACTCTTGAAAACCTTCTTGAAATCACCTTGAAACCTTCTGCAGCAATTACTCAAATACTTTGTTGTGAAGGATGTGGGATCTCAGTCAATCACCTTGTCTCATGTTGAGTGTGTTGCCTCTGCAGAAGAACAGCTGGGGGAGTTTCTCACTCCCCAGGGAATTAATGATCCAAGTTAACTGCACACGTAAGAGGTACCACTCTGAACCCCAGCTACACAGCAATTACAACACATAAACTTGAGTTTTGTACTTTTAACTTAAATTCTATAGCGTTTGCCATAATTGCAATACCTCATAAAATACCACCAGTATTTTAAGTTGGTTTATAAACTACACTGTAACTGCTTTTCTAGCAGAACTAGAAATAAGGATGTTCAGAATTAATTCTCCGTGCGATCTCCTAGAAACATTTAGCTTCCAGTTCCACAGAGACTATACATGGACTCACTGCATAAAAATAGACATGTAAGAGACTTTGCAGAAGACAATGGACATGAAAGCAGCTTTAGCTCATACTTTAATCCCAGAAAACTTGGTACATGCACACATTTCTACAGGGACGTGGTCACATCTCTGCAGGTCTTTTACTTCAGGTTGGTTCTTTGACCTAACAATACTACTGCATGCTAACACAAATTTTGAGCAATTTTAGTCCCAGTGCTAGTCAGGTACATAAATAACTACACAAAGCATGGAAAAAGCAATTGATTCCCTTTGTTAAAATGAGGAACTCGTAGATTATGGGAAGTTCTTTGTGAAATGTTTTTTCCAGCCTGGAATTATCTTCTGACCCTAAGGCCAAGTGCTTTGCCTCTCCCCCCAGGGATCTCTGTGGTCTCCCCACATAAAGAAAGTAGATCCAAGCTGGCTATTGAGAACAATCCTTCACATACTGTATCACTAGACTGTGCACGGGCATTGTCTCAAAAAGTGGGAATTAATACAGCAAAACAGTACCAGGGACCATTTAACAGCTGAACATACACAGAAGTATCAATTGAAGAAAAAGAGATGGGAGTTTTTAGAAGACTGATAAATTAGTCCAGTTTTAAACTTTCCTGGACTAGCACTCATTAATAATACCATTCCTACTAATGGCTAGTTCTTATTATCAGTCATTATCATTATTACTGTGTATTCAAATTAGTCAATCCTTAACAATCACAGCCAAGATTAGCTGCCAAAATGCAATACCAAGGACCTGATGCCACCTAATTAGCACTGGTTGCTACAGTCCTGGATGATCTTAGTCTCCACAATGAAGGTAAGATGAGTCTGACGTAGATGTCTTCTCCCAACCCATGAAATTTGGTATCTTTTATAAGGCTAGTCAATTCCCAGCCCTCAGCCTCCACCCCAGGCTACACACTGCCTGATACTGTTACTTTTCCAGGCTGTGGCAGGTGCCTTATCCTGTTGTTCATCTGTTCCTTTCCTTGCTCATCTGCTGCTGCTTTTCCTAAAGTGAAAGAAATCTTTTCCCAGCTCTCTAGGTTGCATTTTTTCAATGAGCAGTAACTGTCCATCGGTGTATTGTTAATAGCTCCAGGGATGCTGTTCTCAACCCTGTGTTCATATTTTCAGGATCTTTGAGGTTAACCCACACTTAAACTGCACATCATAACAAGACATATCTGGCACCAAACTGAGTTCTCCTCACAATTTCTCATGACAAGTTAATAACAAGCCTAACAAGCCAGTACAGGAACTTCACTCAGTTTGCATGAGGCTCAATAAGCATAAGGTCTGTTGCTAGCAATGACAGTAATATTTTTACTGGGCTATATGGTAAAAAAAAATGTTTGCACGGTTATCCTATATTAGTGTGTTCCTGTTTGGGTTCAAAACAAGCTACTATTAAAGTGTACTTTGTGTGCTTCTACATTTATAGGTGCAATATGCCTCTGCTTTAGTTACAGCTGTTTTATTAACTAGTATAACTAGCATCAGGGACTAAATACTACACAACGCCAGGCAGTTTTCTTAAATTTATAGCTAGATAAGCTCCCTTAGGAAAAGGAGCAGCTTCTCAGGCTGTGTTTTCTAGCAGGGGAACCCTTGCACGTATTGATGGCATATTCTCATATTGATCAGGTCAATTTTGGAAAAAAAGCCAATCTAATTTCATGTCTCTAGAAAATCCTGAAAAAATCAAGTCTCAGTTCAAAAAACAACACTCTTCCCTAGGTCCTGCTATACCTTTATTAAGCAGCTACCCTCTGCCTCTCCTGTTACTCCCCATTAGGCAGAGAAGCTACCACAGTCATCCACGTACCCGTTAGTTGGCTTCAAGGTACATTTCTGACTCTTCTGCCATGTTTCAGTGCCATAACCAAAGCCTGTACAGTACGTACCCTTTTGTGACTGAAATTGTCAATAGCTATTGAAGAAGAGACTAATGAGCTGCTGTTCTTGTTTTTTGAGCTACATATACTTCATGACAGTTATATCACTTAAATTTCAAGTATTCACTGGTTGCATCCAAGCATTTTCTCAGCCTCATATATTTAAAACTCTGTGGAATGGCTTAACAGTGTGCAGCTGCTTAGGACAAAATCCAAAACATCTATTTAGGGTTCTAAAAATAGGCATTTAAATTTACCTAATTACAAAGTACTAGAAACCCCACAGTACTGCAGCTATGTAACCCTGAAGGCAACACAAATTCCCTATGCAGGTTAATTTAAATTCCCTCATCAGATCAGCCAGGCACAAAGTATATAGAGGAGCCCAGGCCATTGAACTCTTTCCTCTCGTTTACTTGTAGACTCTTTCTCTCTTGTTTGATTTCTACTTTCCCAGAAAACAACAACCTGGCTTTCATACCCGAGACTGAGAGCATTTTTACACATAGACACTTCTATTTCTTAGTCACCTACATCCTGTGTATTGCCTCATCAATGAGTTACCACATAGTATTTGATTTTTCTTGGTTTTACACAAAGGACATGGGGTTTCATCTAGTTAAGGTTTTGTCCTCATGAGAAGACTTCCCCCATGCTGGCTTCCTAACAGACAGAAGTTATCTCCTGACAGTTTTTAAGTCTAGGGTTCAGGCTCTGGAGTTCCATTTCTCTGAAGTTCAATCACACCCTGCTCTTAGTGGTCTTGGCTCCCCTGGGGAGCTCGCATATCAAAAGGGACAATTAATCTCTTAGAGGCATCTAATTGTCTCCATCAGCTACACTGGGATCTCAGCCACCTTATTTCATCATTTTGCCTGGCCAAGCTGGTGGGTTGACACTGCAATGCTAAATATAGACATAGGGGGTACTCATTTTACAAGTTACATCATTAAACAAGATACATGATCCCAGTAAAGGCAACAACAGCCACAGAAATAACATGCTGCAAGCAGTTTTCCCGTTAATCAAAGAATGGTGTATTGCATGTTTTCTTTTGCTAATCAATGCAGAGCCCATCATCATTCCCTCCTAATGAGTGTTAAAAGGGATATCTTCTTCACTATTTTATCTGCACTCTCCATTAAATAACACACCTTGGAAAACAATTAGTCTGATTTTGTTTAAACTCATGTATATAAAAATTATCTTGATTTAGAATGGCAGTCCAGGAGAGATGTTAGAAGTTTAAGAGAACGAAAGGTGACGCTCAGCAAAAGTAATCCTTCCACTCATGTATTTCACTGGCATTAAACCTATTTCCTTTGTAATCAGGATTGTATGAGAATCCTTTTCTTCTGGTTTTGTTATGGCTCATCTTAATCAGGCAGTCTTTTTAGTATTCACAGAGATCTAGTGTCAATGTTTAGTTCGCGCCAAATGAAAGTAAATGGATTTCAGTTAGCTTCTCAGATGCCAATCTAATTAAACACTTATTGTAGAAAATGAAAGTGACATATGTAACAGAGCATAGAGGTGTTTATGTAGTTTACATAGCAGTTTTCAGGTGTAAAACAACAATGATTAAAGCACTACACTGTTTATTTACTCATTATAAAGCAACTGGGCTCAGTTTTATGCAAAGCAAAGGCAGAATTTCAGTTTAAATTACTCTTATGGGAGTTAAGTATCACTCAATAATGAGAGTAGGGGAAAAAAAACCTGCTAAAACAATCCAGCTGCAAATTAAACAATTCAATTATCCTTTACAATAGCTGGGGCAAGACCAAGTGCTAATGGGCACTAAATGAGAAGGTGACTTTTTTTCATTGGCTTTGTTGGTCATATTCCATTGCTCTTGCACTTTGTCATTGTTAAGGGAGACTGAGGTTGATTGCTAGCAAGTAGTTAAGCGTTTAGGCAGAAAGGAGAGTATCTAGAGCCTCAGAGTTGGGTCACAAGCTGCCTGGCATGTCAAATGACCTAGGATGATCTAGCTATTACTGGTTGTAAAGGAAGAAGAAACAGGAAGCCAGAAAAGACTAATAAAGTCTGTTAAGAAAGGAGTAGATTGGTTCTAGTTCACTACCATCTGGGTCTCCCCCCTCTTTTTGACTCACAAAATCTTTTGCATATCCAGCAAAATCCAAGCCTGTTAAGAAGCAGGCCACACTTCTGCATCTGTCGAATGTCCTCTTTCCTCTCGCCTTCTCTGAAGCATATTTTTTGTATGTCTCTGTTAGGAATCCTATTTGTCTCCAGTGCAGCATCTCACTCTCCAGGAATGCATTGGGTTCGCTTTCACTTTTTAATCAGAAGAAGCCGTTCAGGACATCTGTTCTTCTCTCCAACTTATGCAACAGTGCTTTGCTAGTTAATTTATTCTTCTTCTTTAGGGCTAAACATGGGACTCTATCCTTACTTTTGTTTTCTGGATTATCTTAAATTCTGAATGTCATTGTGACCAGTTGTCCCAGAAAATTCATGTCTTATAATCTGCAGTCTTCAAACAAAACCAAATGGTCTATGTACACACCTGACCTAGAACTCTCCATTAGCCTTTCACATGAGCTATGGATGTCATCTATCTGGACTTCTGTAAGGCCTTTGTGTGTGTTGTCCTCCACAACATCCTTCTCTCTAAATTGGAGATACATAGATTTAATGGGTGGACCTCTTGGTGAATGAGGAATTGGTTGGATGGTCACATCCAGAGAGTAGTGATCAGTGGCTCAATGTCCAGATGGAGGTCTGTGACAAGTGGTGTCCCTCAGGAGTCTGTACTGGGACAAATACTGTTAAATATATTCATCAGTGACATATACAGTGGGATCAAGTGTACCCTCAGCAAATTTGCAGACAACACCAAGCTGAGTGGTACAGTTGACATGTCTGAGGGATGGGATGCCATCCAGAGGGACATGGATGAGCTCAAGAAGTGTGCCTGCGTGAACCTCATGAGGTTCAACAAGGTCAAGTGCAGGGTCCTGTGCCTGGGTCAGGGCAACCCCCAGCATCAATACGAGCAGGGGGATGAAGGTATTGAGAGCAGCCCTGTTGAGAAGGACTTGGGGGTACTGGTGGATGAAAAGCTGGAGGTGAGTGGCAATGGGCACTCACAGCCCAGAAGGCCAACCGTACCCTGCACAGAATCAAAAGAAGTATGGCCAGCAGGACAAGGGAGGTGATTCTGCCCCTCTGTTTTCGTGAGACCCCACCTGGAGTGCTGTGCCCAGCTCTGGAGTCCTCAGCGCAAAAAGGACATGGACCTGTTGGAGCGGGTCCAGAGGAGCACTACAAAAAATGATTAGAGGGCTGGAGCACCTCTCCTATGAAGAAAGGTTGAGAGAGTTGGTGTTGTTCAGCCTGGAGAAGAGAAGGATCTGGGGAGACCTTATTGAGGCCTTTCAGTACTTAAAGGAGGCTTATAAGAAAGGAGGGGACAAACTTTTTCGCCTGTTGCGATAAGAAAATGGGTAATGGTTTTAAACTAAAAGAGGGAAAATTTAGACTAGATATAAGGAAGAAATTTTTTACGATGAGGGTTGTGACACACTGGAACAGGTTGCCCAGAGAAGTTGTGGAGGCCCCATCCCTGGAAGTATTCAAGGTCAGGTTGGATGGGGCTCTGAACAACCTGATCTAGTGGAAGGTGTTCCTGCTCATTGCAGGGGGTTGGACTAGGTGACCTTTAAAGGTCCTTTCCAACCCAAACCATTCTATGATTCCATAATGCTTTTTCTACTGTATCTTGTCCCTGTAGAAACAATTTTGCATTTACATCTGTTGCTTCTTTCCTTTTAGAAAAACTGTTCCCATGCTGATTCCTGAAATATTTGAGTTGGGCTATGCACACAGCCAACAAATCTGGGCTCTGAAGCCCTGTATTCACAGATGGTTATCTTCACTGCCTGGCAGGTCTAGCTTATTCATTTCTCGAGATCACCTTCAGTTTGACTGATAAACACATTAAATGCAGAAAAGTTAAGAATAAATTTTCCACGCATTCCTATTTATTAATAGCTTCTTGCAGTGGACTGCCTAGCATAGTTTGGACTTTTAAATATTAGCATCCCTTCTTTTAGCATAAAATACAGATAAAATTTATTTTTGTTCTTCTCTACATCAGCCTAAATTAAATATAATCTCTGATCTCTTGGAGCACTTCCTCCTGATGTTCTAGATGCTTCTTTCAAGTGGTGCTAGTTACAGGCAAATCACTAAAATATGCAGCTGTATACCCTTCATATCTCTTCAAAGAATATCCATTAATCAATGAAATATTATTGGAGTGCCTTTTAGTCCAAATGAGAGGACAGTAAATAAATAGTGCCCTTTCCTAACTCTCCAAGTTTTAAATGCTACATTAATTTGACACTTGAGACAAAGGGACCTACAAGTAATCTGTCTCTAAATTCAGAGTTCAGGACCTCCAATCTATTCAACTATTTGTCTATAAAACGACATTTTATTTGAGGGTCTCTTCGTCATCATAGTACGTTTATATGTAAGCTATGCTTTTTAGGTTTTTTGAAACACAACTTTCTCACACTTTAGTGCTCCATACCCCTTCAGGTTTTCACAAAGCAATTGCTGTTTAAGTTTGCTTTCTTGACATGTTACAGCAGCATGTCAAGTTAGCAAATGCTTCAAAATAAATTCTGATCCTTCAGGAATCTTTCTAGTGATTTTAGAGCTCTGACTGTCTAGTCCCTCCCTACAAAATGGTATTGTACCTGCTTCAGCTCCAGGTTCCTAACCCTGGGCTAGATCTCCTTCATGACTTCTGCTACACATTACAGCCTCCCCCCCGGATACAGACAAACAGAAGAAGCAAAGAAACAATATCTCCCTCCTTCCAGACGGCTACTCATAGCCCCGTCATTGTTAAGGAACATAATCTCTAACATACTGGTAAAACAGATGTCTTTTACTACTGATGGGCATACTGATGTTAATTAAATGTTCATTCTACTCATCTGGCCTTAGCCTCCAATTTTTTCCTTAATTTTTCTTTTTTTTTTCTTTATTAATGATACCAAATGGAGTTGACACTTACAAGCCAAAGATAAGTTCAAATAATGAAAAGCATGAGCATGCTTACACCTATTCTTATACATAACAGCCAGAAATAGCTTCTGCTTATGTAAGTTGATTCTGTGTAAAAAGAAAGTTTAGTGATTTTAATTGTTTTACATTTCTACATATGTTTCTGCTTGAAGAAAAATTAAATGATCTTTGTGTGCTTTTAGGACAGAAAGAGGCTCAGAACAGGAGGTGAGGAGATAGGTTCCCAACATGACTATACCATGAAAGTTTTCCATCTGATTACTTAGAACATTCTCTGGTGCTCCAACCTGGTTAAGACTACCTCAACCTATTGGTAATTTATATCTCTCACAGGGTATTCTGAGTGTCAAATAATACAGGATCAGGAAGCAAATGGATAGGATGGCCTTACAAGCTCACTTTTAGCCATGTATGCTACAGATTATACTCTCTATTTTCATACCTCAGTAATAGTTCTCTCTGAAACTTCTAGAGAAGAACAGTGGAATAAGTTTTGCTTTCTGGGGCTGCTTTCTGATGCTCAAAATAATTTCCAAAAAATCTATTAGTACAGGTATGTGGTGGGCCATGAAATCTTATATTTGAATCAGTTTCCTTTTTTCTCTGTATGTTACAAACAGAGAAGTGTACGTCCTCCTGAGGGGATTGTTTCCTTATGTATTTTTGTATGTTACCATTGTGATGATTCTACATTAAATCATGCAACTTGTAGAACAGATTCCGGTTTTATAGACTCATTTTTTATAGTTTTTATTCATGGTACGAATATTTGCATTTTCATCACTTTGAACTGTTGTAGTTTGAAGGGAGTAACTTTGACCTTAAAACCCTTCTGCTTGTAGTATTTGATTCCACAGAAATTCTGCTTCTACTTTTTTTTACCTTAGAAGACTTTTATTTTATTTATGTCCTTATCCCTGTATATTACTCTCTGCCAGCGGTTCCCATACTCCCTCAAATGATGCTGGTTTAATTTGGTTTGAGCTTTATTTCAGTCACCATACAAAGACAATTTCTCTACCAAATGCAGGAAAATAATGTCCTAAAAAACATGTCCTGTGGGAGATCTGTAAATTACAATCGTCTGCTAAAAATATCACAGACTTTTGAATGCAAAGTATTTTGGAAGTAAATAATGTACTCTAATCTTTAAGCATGCAACACAACTTCTTATTTCTCTCAGTTTAAGTCATTCTCAGGAATCCACTAGCAGAATTTTGTTTCTACTAACTTGCCATTCAGTTATAAGAGAGAGATGTCATTATCGTATTTGTGAAAACCAATATCTTCTTGGGTTGTGTGATACAACCTTTGATTTCTTAATAAAAATATCATTCCCTACATACAACAAGGGCAACTAAACAATGCAGTAAAAAAGTGTAGATGCTCCAGTATACTGTGGTGTTAACAATGTTACTGAATATTCAAGAAAAATACTATAGGGGCTCATTTCTGATTGAAAGAGTGACTTTGTGTGAAAAAAGTGGTAGACTGGCATTATACAGATGGGCTACTACAAAGCAAAACTGATCAGGTGTATGTCCTTATAGAATGGCTTTCTCATGGTACCCACAACATAATTAAGGAATTGGTGGTGGTGTCTGGTTACTGACAGCTGCCTTCTCTTCCTTCCTTTTCTTTGTTCTCTCTGACTTGCCCCAAGGCTGTACAATTACTGATCTATTTTTCTATTGCCAATCATTATCTATTTCTTATTAGCAAATTTTTTGGCCATTACAGCACTGCAGATTTTATAACATCACACAATCCTTGTTACTGAATTTCTTCCTGAAAGTTTCTTAGATTGAAATGGGTGCTGAAGTAATTTAGGTTAAGACAGTAACAAAATGGAAGGGGAGACAGTGAAAAGATATCATGAAGAGCTAAGTGAGTAACCTAGGCTCAGATTTATTAAATCCTACTTAAATATCCCAATAGACAGCAAAGAAACTTGGGCACAACTCAACTTTTATTTTTGTTTTTTTCTTAATTATCCTTGTATTGAATATTAAAATTTTCATAACATAAACCCTGAAGAGAACTTAATTACACATACATATTTATACGTATTTACTTACATATGTGTGCATTTGTGTGTGTATCTACCTTGTTACTAATGAAATCTATGTGCTTAGAAATAGTTGTCTGTTTCTCTGTCAAGTTTAATTCATCTTGAGTGAGACTTCATTCAATATGTTCACCAGTGACCTTGTTGACTAAGTACAGGGTGTTCTTATTAACCACTCCCAAATGCTTAAGCCAAAAGGGGTAGCCTATATGCTGATGGATTGAAAGAAAATCTAAAATAATTTTTAGAATTTGAAGAAACAATTGGATAAAATTCAACACAAGCAAGTGCCAAGTGATTAATCATCTGCATAAACTTGTTTCAAAGGCACCTGCTTAGGTAATAGTTCTATATAAAAGGATGCAGGGGTTGTAGCAGATCGTGATCAGCACATGAATCAAAATGCTGCCAAAAAAACACCAACCAAAGCAAACCACAACAAAAAAAACCCAAGAGATTATCATGAGATATATAAAGAGCAGCGTTGCCTGTAAGATACATGTAGTAATTTTTTCCCTCTACTTGTTATTGGTAGGCCTCAGGGCTGAAACACTGGGTCCAGACTGTAGGGGAGAGCAATAAGAATGATAAGAGGTCTAGAAAACATGACCTATGAGAAAACATTGAAAACATTGGAATTGTTTAGCCTGAGGAAGACTGGGGTGGGTTGAACTACCCTTCAAAAATATAAAAGGCTGTTGTTGGAAAGAAAGGAATACTCTACTTATGACCACAGTGGATAGAATAAATAATAACAGGTTTAAGTTTCAAAAAAATAAAAATTTACATTTTGGAAAAATCTTTTATGGTAATATTAGTGAAGATTTCTTCTGAGGCTGTGGCATCTCATCACTTTTTTTTTCTTCTGAGCTGAAATAACACCTGTTAGAAACAACTGAGGGAAAGTTGCTGCGATCTGGGGTATTAAAAGGACTAAGTGACCTACTGAAGTTCCTTCCAGTGCTATGAATACATGATTACAGGATGATTATTTTTCTTTTTACACATTTGTTATGTTATTCCTGTGAATATGATAGATATAGCATGTAGAGATGTTTTTAGTAGAGCAGCAGAGCCTTTAGAAAGTACTGCTGTGGGACAGGTAAATGACAGCAGTATTTAAATGTTTTTGCCAGATCAATATGGGTGAGTTTTACTTTGTGTCCTACCTCTTAAAAATCAAAAACATCAGGTTGCATCCACAAGGCTGGATAGTTCAGACATTAATGCACAGCACTAGAGTATGTAAAAATCTAAATAAAACAGAATTTACAGGAACGAAGTATCAAGTCAATCCTTCCCTATCTCATGAATTTTCAAGCTTTTTCTGAACTTCTTGAAAAGTTCACAAGCCTTTGAGCCAGGCTTACATGTCTTCAGTTAAGTTCCTGCTGTGTTGAGCATGTCAAAATCCATTGAACTGCTGACTGCAGCTGGCTTGATAAACTGAGCTGTTTATTTGTAGGAATTTTATGCGTTTGACCACTTTTGCATTTTTAATGAAACGCCTATGACTTGACACAGCAGAAAACAATAACGTAAATGGCGCTGATTGTCATACTGTTTACATCAATTCGTGTTTGAATTAAGTTCACAAATGTCAGTGGAATTTCTTCTGGATTACACTAATGAAACCAACTCAGAATCAGGCAAACTTTTTATAGCTAATTTAATCTATGTTTATTTTTAAAAAAAATCTTCATCTCCTATGCTTTAAATACATAGCTAAACACCAAGTTAATAGCACACAGCATTGTTCTCCCAAGACCTGGCGCAATTTTCTGACTCTGATTAGCTAGCAATTTGTACAATTACACCTAAATGGATGCAGTGCTGATTTCACTGCTTATTTTATTATAGCACTAAAAGAGGTACAGAACTATCTGCAATGCTTGTTTACAATATTACTCATAAACAATTTTTTTACACACTCTATTTCAATTTCCCAGCTTGATTAGCTACCAATCTGCACTGAAACACTCAAGTTAAAAGGAAAAGCTAATTGCTCTGGGTTTTTCAGATCATTTACATGCAACAGGATTTATTGGTGCTAATGAAGCTCCAGAACAGGATGGCTTCTCTCTCACAACCTTTTTTTGCCTTTCTGCTCAATAATAAAATACATTAAAAAATATCAATCTGAGAAAGTGTTTTTAGACCTGTAGAGTAACTGATCCATCTGACAATATCTTTAAGTCTATGAAAAATCCACTTAAATCAGTGGAATGCTAGGAACTCTAACTGAAAAACATATTTCAGGACTAGTTATTTAAAGAAAGATATGCAGGTACAGAAAAGTTATCCTCTCCAAATTCCGACATATGACGTTGCTCTTCCTAGCAAAATTAATCTGATTTCAGACTTTTTGATTCATGAGCTTCCTGGCTCATGGCTCATTTTTACAGTGGTATCGACAAGTTTGGGGGTTGCATTATTTTTTCCTTTTCTTTCTCTTCTTTTTTTTTTTTCGTACAGGGGGAAGCAAAGTCAGAAATCTAAAAGAAGAGTTTGTGAACATAATTTTTACATAATCTAGTTGCTGTAGTAGAAATATCCCCTGATAATAGTTTGTTCACTTCAACGCAGGCTAATTTTCACTGCCCAATGGTTCTTTTTTTCTCTGCCTTGCCTAATATGCAATGTCCTGCAACATGCAACATGCTGTGCAATTTCATATTGCAATTTCATATTGACTCAAGAGAAGGGACATAAGCCTCCTACCTACCACAGCACAGCTCATGGCTTGAAAAGGCAAGGCTTCTGAGGCACATCTCCAATATGCAGTCCTGATGTAATGAGAGAGAAAAACAAGAACAAAGTCCAAAACGTGAAGGGGCTGATCTGCCTCTGAGATGCTCTGCAAGGAAATGAGGAAGCCACCATTAGCCTGGTATGTATAAAGCTTGCCTGAGAAGCACGAGACCTGACAACTCAGGTCATCTTGGGCTGATGAAGTTAAAAACCATAACTGCCTGAAAACTGTCTCAGCTGTCAGTTGTCGCTACCTTCTACTTTTCCTACTGGGAATGGAATGATATAGATCAAAATTTTTAATAATCGGGCCTGGAAAAGACAAGAGGGAATTTGACTTTTGTCCTGGATCTGGATGGGATGGAGTTAATTTTCTTCACAGAAGCCCTTACAGTGCTGTGGTTTGGATCTGTGACCAAAATGGTGGTAACACACCAGTGTTTTGGCTATCAATGAGTAATACTTTCACAGTATTAAGGGCTTTTCTGCTTCTCACACTGCCCCCCCCAGAAAACCCATTGAGTTTATGTTTCTTTCTTCTTCCTTTTTCCCACTCTTCCCCCAAGGCAAATAGGCTGGGGGTGAGCAAGAGATTGGGAAGGGAAACAGCTGGGACAGCTGACACAAATTGACCAAAGGGATATGCCATACCATGTCATGTCACGCTTATCCATAAAAGCTGGGGAAAGAAGGAAGAAGGGGGTGATGTTTGGAGTTATGGCCTTGTCTTCCCAAGTAGCCATTACGTGTGAGGAAGCCCTGCTTTCCTGGAAATGGCTAAACATCTGCCTGCTGATGGCAACTAGTGAATGAATGCTTTATTTTGCTTTGCTTACACATGCACCTTTTGCTTTCCTTCATAAACTGCCTTTAACTCAACCCACAAGATTCTTCCCACTTTTTCTCTTCTGATTCCCTTCCCCATCGTGCTGGTGGAGGGGTGTGTGGGCAGCTGTGTGGGGGCTTAGCTGCCAGCTAGGGTCAATCCACCATAACTTTATAGCCAAGTCATGAGGGCTGAGCTGAATTCGAGAAGCATGAAATACTCCTCCACACGGGCATGAAGCAGATAAATTCCTTAAGGATCACACAGATCACTGACAGTGTTTTAAGTCCAAGAAAAAAGAAAACAGGATTGTTACAACAGAAATTTTAAGAGCTTTAGGCTATTGGCCAGATACCAGCTAGCTCTGTAAAACACTTGCACTCACCAAGCTGAAAGTTGTTCTTCAAATAGAGAGGCTAGAGGGTTTTTTTCCACTGATTTATTCATAAGTAAACTATGTCCCTGACATGTCAGTCACTGAAGAACAGTAAATAGAAATTCACAAGTGACGTTTTTCATAATTAGCATACAGAAATTATCCTCTTAAAATTGTCAGAGATATTTCTTAGAAAATGTATGAGATGGGATGCATGTATGAGGAAAGAAGAATCCTTTGGTATGTAGCTGATAACAAATGTTCATTAACAGTTCATTGAACTCAACAATGTCACTCGTACATTGGCAGGAATAATCCTACCAGTAACTAAATACATGTTATGATACCTAAACCTGAGAAAAATTATCACAGATGAAGTCACTGTCAGTTTAGAGTTTATTTTGATATGAGCTCAGAAATATCTTACTTCACTCAGACAGACCAAATGTCAGTGGTTTTCAAAACTGTTAAAGCTTTTCAAAAGAAATATTGTGATGGCATTAGAAATTAATGTGATAAGCAAGCAGTTTCAGTAAATTCCATCCTGTTAAATGTCAACAGTTAGGGAAGCAAGACCAAACTATTCATGTTGTAGCATGAATTTGTACCCAGAATGAAACTTTACAGTTTAAAAATATTGCGGAATAATTCTTTTCAGGCAAGTGAAATGAAATTCTATTTGGAACTTTTTTCCCCCCCTATTTGTCAGCCTTTTTTACTTGTGTTAAAAGATGGTTACTCTTTTAAAACTCCATAAGAAAACTAACTAGTCATAAATATTCTAAGCAAAGACTAGTTACAGATGCTGTGATAAAGAATGATATTACAAGACATGGGCTATGACCTCTATTACAGAGGACATCAAAACAGATATTCTAATTACCCATCCAACCTTAAAATATCACGATTTTATAAATCTCTAAGAAAATGTAAAAGGAGCTTAAAGTTCCAACATGTGATGTACACAGACAATTGTACAAGAAAACATTGGAAGTTTGTACTCTTTGTCAAGTTGTACAAAGCAACAAACTCTGTCAGTTTTATGAAAACTAGAGTAAGTTGTAAGCACAATACAGTAATGTAAAGACACTAAAAGTCTATAAGAAAAGTTGAAGAGAAGAAAAGAATATAAATAGAGTACTTGATTCTCTGTGATACTACCTGATGTTAGTCATATAGGGATTTGAACTCCCTGGAATCTGAGCTTTGTTCACTAAATGTTGAATTAAGACTTGGAAAATAAATGCACGATATCACCCACCCCTATTCCACCACACCCCCAACCCCCCCCGCCCCAAACCAGGGAAAATCTTCACATGTTAAAAAAAAAAAAGAAAAAAGAAAAAAAGAAAAAAGAAAAAGAATATAATGAAAATAACTAATAACAGTGAAGAACTTTGAATTTTTCATTTCCAAATAGAAAGTGATTATGAGAAAGCATGTTTATACCAAGAGTCTAACAGGGGATTTTATCAAAAGGCCTGTGTAAATTAACTGACAGTAAGCTCAAATAAGCTTAGGAACAGCTGGAACGTATCACAAGACAGGGTGTCACAAAAAGAACTTGCCTAGATATTGTAATAGCACTTTACAAGCATCTTGGTCAACAGCACACCTTCAAAAGCGAGGTTTTATTTCAGAACAGGCATTGTGGCATATTTCACAGACAAAGTTAAAGTTTGTAAATGAGAATGAAATAATAGTTTTTTCTATTAATAACCCAAATGGTGTAGAAGACTGTATGCTTATTGTTGGGCTATTTCAGCACCCCAGGACAAAAATAGTGTTATTCTAGAATCTGTTTCAGGGTCTTTGTTTCAAGATCCAATTTATTCTTCAAACAGAAAGAATCCAGAAGGAATACAAATCAATGCAGTTTCCTTATAAAACAAACAAACAAAAAAAGGCTGCAGTCTCTGCAAGGACTTTTCCACTTGTTTGTTTTTAATATATCCTCTCAAAATAATACCTCTTACTTTAAGATTTTATAGCATCCTCTGACAGACAGAGAGTACTTAATCTTCTTTTGGGCTATTTTACCCTGCCCAAAGAGTATGTCCACACTGTAAACAAATGAAAACGTGTGTCTTTAACTTTCAGTGCCTTATCTGTATTATGTAGCTTAAGATAAATTAGGAAAGAACTACTATTTCAAGCTTACAGTATCCTCAAGTATTAAAGAACCTAAATATAGAAAAGATATTTTAAATTAATTCTAGCCCTCAACCCCAGCAGATCATCCCCTAGTGAATATTTTCTCATTGCTTGTCCACTTGAATTCAAACAGTCCGAAACACAATGAGTTTCCCATGGAACAAAGATACAATAAAAAATGTAGAGTTGTCCTCCTTAGTATACACTATTAGATGGTAAATTGCATCTCCATGTATTTCAGAGGCAGGTGGCTACAGACAAGTAATGTTGTGATTAGGAATATTTCAAAATGAAAGGAATAATGTGAAAGAGCATATCCATGTACAGAATCTGATACCACTGAGAGGCCCAGTTCAGTTGGTCAAAACGGGTCTTAGGCACATGATTCTCTTGGGCTTATCTGAACTTAAGTCACATTTTTTCCCAAGTCTGCAAAGAATTTATCTGATTTTCTCTCAGTACCACCTCACCATTTACTTAGTACAAAATCAGCAGAATCTGTCTGCGCAACGCACTTAGACACTGGTGTGGAGCTACACTATGCTCTGAATGAAGAGCGTCTTTTTGGAGAAAGGGTATGTCAGTTCTTAAAATTATTGTGTGCACTAAGTTCTTGAAAACTTTGTTTAGCTACAGGTCACTGAAAAGTAGCAGGAACTCTAATGTGTGTGGTAATGAGCTGTCAGAGACTTCTTGGCATGATTCAGTGCACTGTGCACACAGAACGTGTCTGTTAAGAACTTGGTGCTGCTTGTCTGGTATTAGATGCCATTGAATATGATTGATGTGGGAACCTTATAAATGGCTGTGGAAAAAAACACTTAAGGAAGATCTTGTCCAATTTATCGACACCCAGTCAATTAGCTCACTGCTAACAATCTATCTGCAGATGGAAAAAGACACAGCAGAAATATGCAGAAGTTATATTATATTCTTTGCATTTTTAATCTGGAAAAAAAAGCTTTCAGGGTGTAATGCAATATTATTTTGCAGAAACAGGGCAGTTGTTCAACAGAAACATAACAAATTTCTTTTTGATCTTTGTCATTGTTATTATAATGAAGGAGAGGGAGCCAAGGAGTATGAAGTTTCTAGTTGTTTAAAAATAATTGTTTTTAATCATCTTTTAAAATGTTGAAATTCTAAATGATGTTGAAAAATAATGATCTAAAAAAATGCAAAATGTACACTGGGAAATAATTCTAAAAAATTGTTGACTGTTTTGTCAAGAAAATCAGTCAAGCCAACATAGCCAGGAGAGTAGCAGAAACTACAGGAAATATAATGCTGTTGATTTAATAAATTTTTCCCCCCGTTCAGACACATGAAATTTAAGCTTTGCATCCTCTGAAGCTGGACCTGCATTGTTTGGCCTAATTGTAGATTCAACACCACTATACTAAAATAATTGAAAATTCTAGCATTATTTTCTTTTTAGAAGAAGAGAACAGAAGGTTAGGAGTGGTCTTGTGTTTTAATAAATCTCCTGTGTAATGGAATGCTAAAACTACTATAGAAACCAGGCCATTTATTTTGACATTCAATTCAATATATTTGTATTCATTTCATATTTACAGTTTGCTGATTATATTTCATATGTACAGTCCACTTATCTGTAGGTTTTATATTGACAATAAACAATTACATAAGAAAGTTTTTTTGAAAACTGGAAAAGTGGAGATCTGGCAATGAAGTAGAAGAGTGATGGATTTTATGAAATTATGATTGTGTTATCCAAATGGTATTCTCAAAAAAACTGGCAGTAATTGAAAATCTCAGTAATACAAGCCTGTACTGTCAAAGGTGGGACTGGGATTAGGCTCCAGGTTCCCACTGATACCCATATGCCAAATTGTTTCAACTTATTTTGAAATTTTTATTGTTTACAGTCAACTTTATGCAACAAATAACTGAAATAAATGAGGCATTCAATGAATAACTCTTAGGAAGGTGGCATTCCATTGATTTTTTTTCTTTTTTAATTACCATTTTTAATATTCTCTATAGAATCAGAAAGAATTACAGTATTTTCCTAATTTACAGGGTTTCTAATGAACAGCTTTCTCAGCAGTACAATATGTAGAAACATATTTTCAGAATTAGACAGGTTTTATTCCTGCTTATCCTAATTGTTAACAGAACAAGACCAGAACACTTGGGCAAGTCAGCAGAAGTAGTTCTTGAACACAACTATTTTACAACCACAGATGCAAAACAGATATTGGAAGAACAGTTTGGTGGCAATTTACCATTCCCAAATCTCAAAATCCTATGAATCTTCCACTTTCCTAAGGCTGTTTCCCTCTCCTTCTCCAGAGGCATTATGAATGGGATTTTTTTATACTGTAAGCCTATATTTCAAAATTAGTGATGTTAGAATCACTCCACATTTGTAGAGAAAAAATTTAGTTTGGATAAAATACTTTAATCTCTGCTTTTGAATAAGACCAATATTCCCTTGAGTTTTTCTACTGATTCTCTCCATTTACCGTAATGAGAGCCTAGTTCATACACTGAAATGTCTGCATTTGGTCAGATGAGTGTGTCCTAACTTGATCCAAAAGAACTGCAGTTTCTACATACCTAGATCCAATAGCACTTTCAGGAATCAGTTGAAAATATGACAGCATCCTTCCTCTCCAGGTGCAACAGGTGTTTCTTCCTAATGTTACTAGATTCTCCTGGCCGAAGCTTCCTACAGCAGCTTGCCGCTGATCTCTGCATGGAGGGGACAGGATGCATTCAGAAAGACCCTCAAAAGGTGGTCATATGCTTTGTCAGTACACAGGATGGAACCAGAGAAGGTAAAAGAGTAAGGAAAATGGTTATCTTATGCATAAATATAAATAAGTTTGAAACCAGTAAATGATTAAAAAGATTATTTTTGTTTAAAATATAGTTTAAAAATTGATTTTGAACTATTTGTTACAATTATTTGTGGTGCTTCTTCTTAGAGAGCACGCTTTTGGAAGTTCTGAGCAATACTTAATGAAAATAATATGTGATCTACAATAATTTCAGTGCAATATGATAGAATCATAGAAGGATTTGGGTTGGAAGGGACCTTCAAAGATCACCTAGTCCAACCCCTCTGACATGGACAGGGACATCTTGCTCTAGACTAGGTTGCTCAAGGCCCTACCCAACCTGATCTCCAACACTTCCAGTCATGGGGCATCCGCAACTTCTCTGGGAACCCTGTTCCACTGTCTCACAATGCTCATCATAAAAGATTTCTTCCTTAAGTCCAATCTAAATATACCCTCCTTCAGCCCCTTGTCCTGTCACTACAGTCCTTGGTAAAAAGTCTCTCTCAGTCTTTCTTATGAGCTTCATCTATTTATGGAAAGATACTAGTAAGGTCTCCCTGGAGCATTCTGTTCTCCAGGTTGAACAACCCCAACTCTCCCCCTTTGTTCATAGGAGAGGTGTTCCATCCCTCTGACCATTTTTGTGGCCCTCATCTGGACCCACTCTCACAGGTCCATGTCTGTCTTGTACTGGGACTGCCCAGCTGGAAGCAGTGCTCCACATGGGGTTTTAACAGAGCCTAGTAGAGAGGAAGAACCAACACCCTTGACCTGCTGGCCACACTTCTTTTTAAGCAGCCCAGGCTATGATTGCTTTCTGGGCTGCAAGTACACATAGTACATAGTCCCAGACTTTGCAGGTAAAGTTGCAGACTTTGCGGGTAACAGAGAAAGTCTGGAGGAAGGAAGACTTTCCCTTGGTTGAAGAGGAACAAGTTAGAGAGCAATTAGGTAAACTGGATATCCACAAGTCCATGGGGCCTGATGGGCTGCATCCGTGAGGGCTGAGGGAGCTGGGGGAAGTCATTGCTGGGCCACTCTCCATCGTCTTTGAAAGGTCCTGGAGGACAGGTGAGGTGCCTGAGGACTGGAGGAAAGCAAATGTCACTCCAGTCTTCAAAAAGGGCAAGAGGGATGATCCGGGAAACTACAGGCTCGTCAGCCTCACCTCCATCCCTGGAAAGATGATGGAACAGCTTGTTCTGGGCATCACCTCCAAGCATCTGGAAGAAAAGAAGGCTATCAGAAGTAGTCAACATGGATTCACTAAGGGGAAGTCATGTCTGACTAATCTGATAGCCTTCTACGGTGGCATGACTGGATGGGTGGATGAGGGGAGGGCAGTGGATGTGGTCTACCTTGACTTCAGCAAGGCTTTTG
Source organism: Ibidorhyncha struthersii (assembly GCA_013398815.1). Lineage (NCBI taxonomy): Eukaryota > Metazoa > Chordata > Aves > Charadriiformes > Charadriidae > Ibidorhyncha > Ibidorhyncha struthersii. The sequence goes on from VZSZ01009651.1 coordinate 153,611, forward strand.
ACACTGTCTCCCACACTATCCTCACAGGCAAGCTTAGGAAGTGTGGGTTAGATGAATGGACAGTGGGGTGGATTGAACAATGGCTGACAGATAGAGCTCAGAGGGTTGTGGTTAGTGGTGCAGAGTCAAGTTGGAGGTCAGTAAC